>VWZK01012360.1:263710-346311 GCA_013396935.1 Baryphthengus martii
TTTTTTTTTTTCTGTTTTCAAACACCGTGACTGTGGACCCTGATCACCACAAGCCTTAGAGATGGGGCGAGAAAAGACTGCTATGCAAAACCATCCCTGAAGACCTGTTGCCTTCAGGGCTTTTTATCTGGGAGGATTTTTGGGGGGTTAGTGACTCTTTTCTTGGAAAGATGTGGTCACTAGTTTCAGAGCTTTATTGTACAATGCTGGTATCCATGAAGCTTGCACGGTTGCTTGAGTCCTGCAGCTGAGCATGCACCTCCTGCCCTTCTTTACCATCTTGAATGTATTTTCTTTCTTTCCTCTGCCCTAATCTACCATTCCACATCTCTTTCTCCTACTATTCGTAGCCATTTTTTCCTGGAACGTTTTTCCTTCCCCTTCTTAGTCTTGGGGACAATTCAGAGAACTGAAAGTCCCTTTGCCTGCGGAGGGGCTGTGCACATGCTCGTTGTAGGCAGACCTTTCAAAGAAGTTGTTGTAGCTGAACTGAGATTTTAAACAGCAAATTTTATGATTTGCCCATATTTGAAACCCCAGAAGGCATTCCTTCCTCTGAAATCCCCTCATTCTGAATGTATCATCCAAATTTTCTTCAAAACCTCAAATCTGTGACATATGTAAATGAAATCAACCTGGTTAATATTATCCATTCTATGCTGATTTCAGCATGATCACTCCAGTCTTATTTTCAGAATGAGCTACCTGCATTGCTTTCATTTCACCTGTTTCTCCCCACCCCTCACCTCAAAAAAACCCCAATTACTAGAAAGTTTCAGACTGAAAGTTTGTCCGAGTAGTTAAAATAAAAGTAACGGGATCGAAAAGGCAGCCAAGAGAAGTAGTGCCTATGTGCCAGATTTTCACAGTATGGAAACTTGTATAAAAAAGCATTGGATATGTTTTTATGATTCTCTTCCTCGCCCTAAGTAAATTAATGCCAACCATTGTCTCTTGTGTGGTATATGACTTCAAGATCCCATACTGTTAAAGTCTTTTGGTCAGTCCCACATTCTATATACAGAACCTTATAATACTTGGTATTTGAAGAATTATGGGATAATTATACCAGTTTTCTTCTTGACCTTACCCGCCTTGTGGAGATGCTTTTTAAGTTCAAAAGCAAAGGCCTTACCCAGTTTTCTCTTGTCTAGTTATTATTACTTTCCCGTGAGCTCTATATGATTGTCAGTTAAGGGGAATATATGTGTAATGGTTGCCAGTTGTATCAATTTGTACAGAATTCCTGGGAAATGAGAGTAGAACACAGGGCATTCCCCTACAATGAAATGTAAGAGACAGAATGGGGGCGATGAAAATGAAGGGAGAGAGAAAGTCCAGAAAAAAACCTAAAACACCGCTACGGCCACAAAGGAATAGAGCTCAAAAATCCAAACCACTTTCAACAGGGAGTGCAGGCAGTGGGACAGAATTGTGTTAGAAACAATGCCATTCCTAAATTTTTACTTGGACTAAAAGCCAAGGTATTTTGAGACAAAGCTTTGGTTATTTTAGTTTTAATTGTATATACTTTGCTCGAAGGAAGAAAAAGAACTTTCTAACCTGAATTTTCCATCTTCTTTCACCTCTGTGTCGTGGACTCTAAGCCATCCAATCTATTTTCTTACAGGAATTTATTTTAAAAGTCTTTATTTTTCATGTTTAATAATCTGAAATGAAGGAAAATATAACTTGATATTCCGTGGCCTAGTGAGCAAAATCATTACAACTGATCAGAGGAAATTTAGCAGTCTTCCATTAAAACGTTGGGATGATACTCATTTTCTTCATCGCACACGTCAATATGATGCAGGGGAAAGTGACACAACATTTATTGTAAGTAAGTGTCTGCAGTTCATAAGCAGTTTCCAAAGCACCCCTGACACACTGGGCAGCAGATTCATCTCCATAGGAGGTCTGGATCTCTGCCTGCCTCGTTTTAGAGTTAACCTGGGTCACTGCAATTCTGTGAAGATTGGCTGTCGTTTTTGGAAAAAGCTGGTGTCACCGTCGGGGTGAGCTTTCAGTGTTCGTGATGGCAGAACAAAGCCAATGGCCTGTCTCTCTTAGACATGCAGCTATCGATGTTGTCTGGGGCATTAGAGCTCTTTGGAGAATGCAGAGCTTAGATTGTGGGATCCCTTATTATGTGCTGTGGAGCCCAGAAAGGTAAGTGGTGTCCTTGAGGTAAGTTTATGGAGGAGAATGGCTGTTTGAAACAGTAGCTAGGACATAATCATCATCTTGAACTCCTAGAGAGGGACCTGGAGATGGACAGGCCACATAAGCTAGTTGTGCCTTATGCTGGCCTGCCAAGGCAGGGTCATGGCTCAGAGGAGCAGTGATGTGCTCTGCCTTTTTGCCGTGTGGAGTATGGCCCATACCACGTGTGCCTGCGCCATTTGGCATTACGTGGTGCTGGCGGCAGGCATCCCTCTCTTCATGGAGGCTTCTAGCCACGTGGTTCTGCACTGGAAGTGGCAATGAGTCGTCTGTTTCTTTTTCCCTGCCTGTGTGAATCCTCTCCTTGCAGTGCCTAAGGTGGAAAGGTCTTTAGTGTAATGTGGTTAAAAAAAATTGTTATGACTTAATTGCTTAAATTACACTTTTTGTCCATTTCTGTGCTTTGATTTCGTGCCCTGTTTGACTTGAATGCAAATGAGCAAAAAGTGGATCCTTTGCATTTCAAGGCTATCAGTGTCTTCCTCAGACAGAGCAAGCTTCCTAGTGTTTTAAAATGATGTCTTTGCTCCAAACATTATTTGTCCTAAGGAGAAGCATGCTAGAGTTATGTCTTGCAAGTAATCTTCTGATTATTTCTCTCTGTCACAGTGAGGATTTTCACATGGAAGAAAAAAAATAATTATATATATATAAAAAATACATATATTAGTCATCCTTTTGTTCTTTGTATGCACAGTAAATGCTTTGTTAAGGGTAGTTTGTGTTCACTTCAAAACAGTTTGGCAAGTAGATACTACTACTGTTTAATGGGAAAGCAGGTATGTGAATAATACGATGCAGAGTGAAGAAAATTACACAGCCTTAAAGCCAATAAAATAATGAAAAAATGTGCATAAAAGTCACTGCAACCTTTATTGAAAAAAAAAAAATAATCCAGCCACTTCTTTAAGCTGCCAAATGAAACAATGAAATGATAAAGGTAGGATGATTTCAATAATTTATCTCTCGAGCTATCACTTAAATATGAAACCTGTATAGCTACTAAGATTTGCAGGTCAAGGTCTTCCTCCTCTCTATTTCGGGGAGGGCTGCCTATCAATAATCACTCAATAATGTAAGTGTAGAGGATGTAATGTATCAGTATCTGGATGCTTTCACATTTTGGAGTATTTCATCTGCTACGGTATGTACTCTGAAAAGTCATATGCTACTTCAGTTCAAGGAATGTACGTAAGCTCCTGTATCAGTGCACGGTTTGAAGTGCATACCAAGGGTATACCCTGCAAATCATTTCTCCATTTCCCTTAAAAATGTGATGTGGTGACTTTTTATGTGAGATTTAATTATTTTTAATTACTTAGTAATGATTTTAAAAATGTGCAGCTACCTGAAACTCACACGAGAATAATCTATGAGACATCGTGTCATGATAAATTTTCTCTCTCCTGACAAATCATTTGTCCTCTGCTATAATTCTTTTGGATCCACAATCTGCTTTTGTTTGTTAGTCAGAAGTCAAACAAACTTGTCGTCCCAAAAATATATGGCTCCCTAGAAGTGATATAAATCTTTTTTTTTTTTCTTCTTAGTTACAAAGGGGCAAGTTAAGAGTAATTTCAGTGACAACAGTTGTGACACATTTAAAACTGACGTAATTGCAGGAGGAATGAAACCTATAGTGTGCTTTAGAAACGCTAAGTTTGCGTGAGCTATGGATGCAGGCATAATAATTACACGTACATGAAGCATTGTGGTTAGCGATTAAAACAAATGATGCTTGACTTTGTTCTTGGCTCTTGCACCAAGTCATTTCTGCGAACTTGAGGAAGGCATTTATCTCTTTCTATTCTGTTTATCCAGACACAGTATCTTCCACCGACTGTAGGATAAGTACTGGGAGGTTTGTGCAGCTGATGATGCCACGGCAGCCCTCAGTCCCCGGGACATTGTGGTTATGTCTGCCCCTTGGAAATCTCTAAGTCCTTCAGAGATTTCCAACATGCTGTTTTCATGTTGCATGGAGATAGCTATGGTGAATACCATTAAACATATATAACATGACAGAACACCACAATACTCTGGCTCAGTCCAGGATGATGTATAGCATGTGACATGTCTTCGGGGGCCCCTAGAAAATGATGCAGCATTGTCAGGATGTTTGGCTGGTTTTCATTTATCTAACAAAAGCTGCACATTTGTAGCTCTGACTAGGAAAAGAGGTGTCAGCTTCACCAAGATTCATTAGCTGTAGTAGGACTGTTTTGTTAGGCAAGTATTTACAAGCCTGCAGCTGCAGTTGTGGCTGGCTCTGTTTGCATTACAGTCTAATGAAGCCAAGGAAGTCTATGTAAATTACTTTGGCCAACGCATTCTTGTAGATTAAAAAATAAATTGAATTGTTTCTTCTTCTGAATAAAAACAGTCTCTCATATAGAAAACACTATGAAGAAATGTGTGCTGCTGAAAAAATCCTTAAGCCTTAGACACAAGAAGGTGGTAACTGTAACCTTAATCACTGTGCTTAGTTCAGTTCAGATTAGACAAGAGGTTTCACGGAGGAGACCAACAGACTATTGTTCATGCTGGCATTGGTTCTAGTAAAATCATCACAGGCAAAGATTGCAGGCATGTGTGGTGATGCTGCAGATGCAACCACTTTGCATGAAAATGAGGCCATGAAAGCATGAATCTTGAGACGCAGAGGATTGCAAACATGGAGAGTAAGTGTTCCCTTACAGTCAAAGATCTTCACCCCAGAGCTCTGATGGGTAGTACACAGTTTGGCATGATTTTATGTACCAAACACATCCTGTTGGTGATGAGTTGCAGATATGAGGACTGTTAGCATACTTCAAAAGCACAAGGTTCCTTTGAAACAAGGTGAAAATGAATACGCTCCTGAGCACAGGGAAGATTTGCTCATAGGGAAAGAACAGCAGTTATTTAAAAAATTTGAGCACTGTAAGAGAAAACAGTGAAACTATCAGGAATGCAGAACTGAAGGTCAACATTCAGACTCAGCAGGTAGAAAGAGATCTTTACTGTGGCAATCTAACCCACCATGATTAGCATTATTTTCTTTCTCAGAAATAGTGATGGAGCAATGAACAGGAGCAGCAGGGAAAGAGAAAGAGAAGGCTCCAAAAAATAGCAGTGTCAATGGTAATGTGTGGATGAAACCAATGTTCCTGATAAATGCAATTGATGTTTAAAAAGCAAAATAATATCACTGTGCAAAAAGAAATATAATAGATGTTCCGTAAGAATCAAAACTGCAGAAATAATAAAAAAGAAATATTCCAAAGTAAGTTGTCCTATAAAGCTAAAATTCTGTTAGGATTGTTCTGAGCTACCCAACCTGAGTAACCGAAATAAAACAGAAATACAGCAAAAGACTTTATGGATTTTTAACAGTTTTTTTTAAATACCATCTGGGTAAAAGCTGAAGTTGCATACCCAGCTACTAGACTCTCATGTTCAGTTAAATGATAGGTTTTTTTTTTGTTTTTTTTTTTAATTTTCAATTCCAACTCTTGCCTGCAGCAGTACGTCCTAATCTGTATTAAGCAGAATCATGGTAACTACAAGCCAAGGGCAGTTCATGGGTCACATTTTATATATAGCCATTGATCTGCACAAATATTTTTAAATCTTGGTTTTCACCCCTATGCTAGAATAGTTCCCCTCCACACTAATTTTTGCTCCCCTTGATAGTCCAATTAAATCAAAAGGATTTGTTAAGAGTCTGTCAGGGGATTTAGAGACCTAGAATTCCTGGATCAGGGCGTTAGACAATATGCAAAATCCACAATGTAGAAACAATTTCTAACCTTTTAGATACATTCAAAACAAATTTGACACTGGCATCAAGAATTTCTGGGTTACATTCGGGTTGCTTTCGTGGTTTAAAACCAGGTTCTTGTCCATTCTATTTCAGATGTTCTCTAAAAGAAAGAAAAAAGACACATTAACAAATATATTAATTCCGAATAACTAAACCAGACTTAAAATAATAGCTTAAAATTGTAACATGTAGTAGCAGCATGAGTGCTAGCATGAAATTTGATGGATCAGTTTATGCATTTTGCCAATAGGTGGTGCTACTATTTTTACATTTAATACTAATGTACTGCAGCACACACCGTCTGCTCCGATAATCAGGAACATGGAACAGTTTGCATTTTTCCCGTAGTGTTTCCCAGTGTAAAATGACACATGGATATGTAATAACTTTAATGGTAGCAAATAAAAGCAGATATAACAGATTGAGAAAACATGATCTTTTTCATAGTTAGTTATAAAGTTTCAAGAAGTAGTTATGTAGAAAGATAAAGAGAAAAAAAAAAAACAGACCTATGCATAATTTTGTTTGCATATATCCCACCTGTGCTTTTGCTGATGATTTTTCAGAGTCATATAAAGACATCTTTGTTTCAGGGAAGACCTGATACAAGATAGATAAAAGACAATGCCAGAAAAGACAGTAAAATAAATATGCATCCCAAGTGAGAATCTGTTGCTTTAACTTTGTTACCCAGCTGTGTATGATACAAAAGTGGTAATTTTACATTATGGAATTTGACATTTCTCTCTGAAATACTTGAAAAAGAGATATGCGGCCGAGCATTTTGTAACTCAAGAACAAACAGACACTCATTTCAACGGTTTCATAAATACAGTTTTCCTACTGAGCCTCCTAATACTCACCACATTCACAGGATATTTCTGCAATATGCAAAATATAACACGTATCAGAGGTAACAGATGCGATTTGGGGCTGTATTGCAATGTACCTACCAGATTGGAAGGCCAGTTAAGGTCAAAATGAGCTTAGAGATTGCACTACTTACATCCCAACCTGTTGCTCCTCTGCGGTGGCTTTCTGTCCTACGTTCCTCCAAACGTTCCGAGGAACCTCGTGAGAACCGCGCACAGCACTGAGTATCAATCCTGGCAAGGGCAGCCTCTGAGTCTGGGCTCTTTAATCACGTGCGAAACGTTTTCGGCAAACTCAGTTGCGCTCTGTGCGGATTGACGCTGTTATCTGCAACAAAAATGTATCATTAAATAGACAGTGTGCAATTCATGTCTGGTGAAATACGGCCTCATAAAGTTTGGTGAAAACGGATGTGTCTTAGATGTACACGTGGATTCTGTGAAGTCTGCTTTTCAAGCATCTGGCTCAGCGTAGCGTGGCTCTGAGATTGCAGTCGTAATGTTACAGGAGATGGATTGACAGCTTTTGACACCAAAGACTTTTATTTATCTTCAGTGTAGGTACAGGGCAAGGAACAGGCGGAATTATTTATTACCACTTTTCAGAAATCTATTTTGTGTTTATTTACTACCCATTCGCAAATCATTCCTCAAGAGTCGTCTGGAGTACCGCTGCTGGGATAGGAAGAGAATTTATTTTGATTGTTGAATGAAACCATTGGGAAAACTTTAGCTGTGGTGCAGGTACCTCTCACTCCAAACTGTGCTTTCAGATTGAGATCTCCAGCTCATTTACTGTGACTGTGAGGGAAATCAAACAGCTCTCAAGTGATAATAGTCATCTGCTCAGACAGAGTTTTAAACAATCGCATGCTAGTGAAAGGTGCCCTATTGAGATTTTAAAGAAACTGAAAAGAAAAAGAAATGTTACTTGGTTTTTAGCATATTCTTGCTCTTGCATGTTTTGTTTATGACTGATAGAAAGTTATTAAATCGATAGCTTATCTGTTCAACATCTAGTGTGTCAGAGGTATCAGATGGATTAGACTGAGGAAAAATGCAGAAAGACCAAAAAGAAAGCAAATAGAGTGTAAAGTTGGTACCAATGGGCACATGCTTGTTTTCTTTCTCTGTGTGTATGTATACTTATGTGTGTGTAAATACACTTAGTAAAACTAAACAATGTCAGATAAACAGTAATAGCAAATAGTACTCTCAGTTGTCTCAAAAAAATGTAATGATTTTATTTTTTTTTGTATAAGTAGTGCCTTGTGTTTTTTTCATTATTGATTTAAAAGTATGCAGTGGATCAAGTCATGTAACTAATAAAAAGACTTCTTATACTCATCTGAATTTAGAACGATGATTGTATCCAGCTACTGAGGAGGAGAGGCAGAAAGGGAAAGGCAGATTGTTTCCATTCCCTCTTTCTTAGAACAAGACATGAATAAGATTCAATAAAGGCAGGTATTTGGTGAGGTAAAGAAGTGATAGCAAAGTGTGCCCAGCTGACAATAGGAAGCCAGGAATGTAAAATTAATATTCAGTCTTAGGCTATTTTTCTTCTCTGGCACTACATTTAAATTATTTTAAATGGCTTTTATCTTTAAATTATAGCTCCATGCAGAATTGCAAAAACCTCTCTCTACACATTGATACTCATGATATGAGCACTATTAAACAAATTAATTTGAAATTTTATGTCTGTGTCATTAT
Organism: Baryphthengus martii; assembly: GCA_013396935.1. Taxonomy (NCBI): domain Eukaryota; kingdom Metazoa; phylum Chordata; class Aves; order Coraciiformes; family Momotidae; genus Baryphthengus; species Baryphthengus martii. The sequence continues at coordinate 272,327 of VWZK01012360.1, forward strand.
CAGTCTTGAATGAAAAGTGGATCAATGCAAAAATATTTCTCTAAGTCCAAATAATATTTTCTGAAGGCTAAACAGCATGCACTGAGCTCATTTCAAATGCTGTAAGCATGAAGCATGAACATCTTTACTACAAAACCCTGAACTCTGTTCAAATATCATGCAAAATTTTCCATTCAACTGATTAACTACAGAATGCAGGGAATATAGATCTCCAAGAAAGAATTAGTTTGTAACTATTATTTCAGGAAAGACAAAGGATGTAGTCTTACAAACTCTTTGTGTCTATAGCTGGTCACATAAAGTTTATGGAAGTACATGAGTAACGGGCAATTGGATACAAAGATGGGTAAATGTGCCCAGAAAATGGAGGTCAGAGTTGTTAGACAGAACTAAACAAATGAGGCTTTTTTTAATTTCATGTACTACTTTTATATAGGGTTTTTATTATGGTACATGCTTTTAGAAAATACTCTTTATTGGCAACATAATAGTATGAATTGCTGCTTTGTACGGGTTGCAAAATTTTGTTTTCTGTGGTAGAAGCAGCTGAGTACAGAAATGGCATTTGTTTTGCTGGAGAACAGGTAACTCAATGTGCCACTTAATTATAGGTGAAACTGGTGTGAAAAATATCACAGCGATTTGAAGATAGTATTCTGTTAATCCATTTGAAGTGATCTGGCTTGAACGGATGTATTTTTTCCTTCAGTAAACACTTGAGTCAGATATCAGCTCACAAAGCTTGGAGTTCGGTTGACTCCCAAGTTCCAAAGTGCACAGAACTGGTGAATAAACTTAATTTCCCGTCATTTTCAAAAAAATCTCCAAAACATTTCCCATCTGACGTACTGGTAGTGGATGATCCGGAGTAGTGTGTTTGCTGGCGTGTGCTCCTACAGAAAGTGTGAGTGGGACCAAGGGACCCTGTTCCCCAGGCCCAGCAGTGCTCCTGTAGTAATGCAGACCCCAAATTTGACATTATGAAATGCAGGGAACACAACTGTGCTGTAGAGAGAGGGAAGTTCAGAGAGCAAACTTGATGTAATTTTGCTTAAGCCTGCAATAATGGCTCGATGAAAAGAAGATCTGGTGGTGTGTCTCCTGTCATGTGGAGCACAGAGCAAAAGGCTGCAAGTTATTACTTACTGCCATTCCCCACTGCAGCCCTTGAAGGACATAATGTAAATGTCACTGACTCCTTTTAAATCAACACAGCTTCTTGACTTCAGTGAAGTCGAGTTGATTTACACCGGCTGATAATTTGGCCGTTTCTTAAAAGCAGGAGTTGTGAAATCTAATGCTTGGTGGACTCAGCCCAGCGCTATCGGAAATCAACACGACTCTTGCCATTGACTTTATTGGGCAATGGCCCTGGTGAGTTATTACCGAGTGTTTTGTCTTGTAATGTACCGGACAGCAATCAATAATGCTCCATGACACAGACAGAAAGGTTGCTGTTACGAGCAAGATTTACCGTTTTCTACCATCTTACAGAACTTCCGAATTTCCAGCTGTGCGGTGACTTTTTACATCTTTTAAAATCACCTGCCCGCTTGAAAGCTAGACGAGATCACTCGTCTTTATGTTGGTGATCACTTGAAAAATGCTGTAGTTCCACGCTTCAAATATTAAATTTATTTGAATGTAAAGGATATTATTCTATATGCATAAATATATACGAGAGATAAACATTCCTTCTTTCTACTCAAGAAAATTTCATAATTACCTGTTGAGGATGATACTGTACCATTTTTTCGTTTTCATGATTCAAACAATATAGCACTGCTTTTAATGTCCTAAGATGTCTTAAGTCTTGTTCTTTGCATTCTACTGGACTGACAATATAAAGTAAAATCACTTCTTAAAATCCTAGAGCCTTCTTAATATTTTTAGCTGTCTTCTGTAGTTCTGAGAGGGAACAGGGTTTTCGGTTTCCAGGTGGGTTGTTGCCTCAACACAGAAGATAGAGCCTTGTTACAGCTTCAATCAGTGATACTTAGCTTTGGCTTGTGGTGTAAAACCCAGGAAGATGTATAGAAAAATGTAACTAAAATAAAGCTCATGTTTTATTTTATTTATCTTACCTTTTATTTCTTTTTATTTTATAGGATTTTGTTCATTATATGTTTTGAGACATGAATTCGTGATCTCTAGGCATACAAGGACAATGCTGGGAGGGATTCCTTTAGAAATATCTGATAGGTAGGATAGTCTTTTCATTTGTTTTTGTTTCTGAATTTTTTGAGAGAACACAAAAGACATCGACTGTGTGAAGTTATTAGTTGCTCTAAAGACTACTGTTCTGAAAAAGCTGGAAAGCTAGAATCATTATTTTATTCATGAGGAATAATCAATGTGTCATAGAGATAAGTTGGATTTTTAGAAAAATCTCCGTGACCATAATGAAACTTTTTAAACTGAAGAAAAAGAATAAAGGATAATTCTAGCAGTTTCTTCAGCTGTGTTTGCAATTCACATGCTTAGTAACTCAAAGAAGTAGTTAAGAAAGGTAAAATACATGCATATGTAGAACAATGTAGAAGTAATTTCCAAAGACTCTACAACATTCAGTTTTCTCCTTCATTCTTCCCTTCAACTCACCTTTCTGCTCTCTGCAAGAGTCTTCCTTATCTCTCACCCGCCTTGGTGATACGCTTCACCCCAGACTCAAGATTTGGATACCCTTTATGCCTGGTACGTGGGAAAAAGACACATCCTCTCAACCCCAAGAGTTTCTTCAAATGTCATTTAGTTTCCTTTAGAAGTCTAACACTTGTCCTCTTGAAAGGGATAGTGGTTTTTTGCAGCTAAACTATAAGCAAAATACTTCTGGAGAGGAAAAACTGTATGCAAAGATGAATAGTAATTAACTAGTTCATTTTTAGCTGTTTAGCTTAAAAAAGTAGCCAAAGGAAAAAGACAATAAAGAACCATGGTGTTTATTTCCTTCTTCTTTCTTTGGTAATGTTAAAGAGAGGTAAATATATTACTTATCTAGTAATTTTCACTGTATCCCTTACAGTACGCATGCATGCACCCTTATTTTAGATATACAGATATAACCAACACAGTGCCGTACCAGAGGGGAAAAATGCTAATTTAGCTAACTTTAAACCCACCTAATTAATGAATTAATGATTCTGTAATGGATCTAATCTGGATCTCCCTGTGGCTTCAGCTCAGCAGAGATGCAGTCACACATGTTTCTAAAAGGTGGTTTCAGTGATTTCAGCGCGGTTTCACTTGGTTGATTTACCTTCACAGAGCCTAGTGCAGGATCAACAGCTCCCTGTTGGAAATCGGCAGCTGGAGGAAAAATACAGGGCTATAGGAATGTGCACATAGTATTACTTACTGTCATATTCACTCACTGCTTCTCACTCCCCATGCATGTCTGTAAAAATCAGTGATGCTAATTACATATGAATGCATTGGGTTTTCGTTGGACCCAATTCTACTGGGATCTGGAATTGCTATGACATCTGGAATTACTATTTGTAATGGCTGACCATCAGACTTCATGGATTTTGGAAAATAGGTGTTTTTCCTAACTGTGAATGCATAAATATAATACCTATACATATATAATTTATAAATTATTGATAGGATCTAAGGAAGCTCACAGCACACATGCCTGGTAGTACTACTACTGGCTGTTACTCCCTGAGGCCAATTCTTATATAGGAAAACTCTGATATTTTAATTATTGGGTATATTCTTTTGATCCTTGCCGTGCTGATGTTTTAGATGTTTCTTCTGAATTTTGTGTCTATAGGAGATGCTATAATTGGAGTGGTTGATGGAAGTCTAGATACAAGGAGTTGAGGGCAAGCACTGAAAGTATGAGAAATACTGACTCTCTCTCCTCTCCAGGTACTGCAGGAAGATTTCAGTAGCCCCCAGGAGAATTTCTAAGGCTTGATAGTGTTTTGATTTTTGATCACTACCAGTGTAGTTCTTGCTGTCTTCATTGATATTGCCGAATTATTCTAGTGTTGCTAACATCTGTCAAATCGCTGCACTGAGACTGCAAACTTCTAGGTGGATTTCTAGTCGGTCAGCAGAGACTGATAATGTGTGATCGGATTGACCCTGGTCAGACCCAAACTGCTGATCCCAAAGTGAGATTATCCAAATCCTCTCGCTGAAACACTGAGTCCTCCAGCTCCTCTCTCTTGTATTTAACGCATTTAAAAATAAATAAACACAATCCCTGGTAAGTGTTTTTGAGCTTGTGAAATGTCTGAGCTATTTACCAACTGCTTTTCTTGACTGGCTTTGAAATCCTGATCTTCAGTCTGGACAGAGATTAGCTTTGTGTGTGCTGGTAGGGTTTTTTGGTTTTGTTCTGTATTGTGTTGGGTTTTGTTTGTTCGGTTTGTTTTTTTTTTAATAGAATTTAAGGACGGTTGCCTCAGTCTGCAGTTCCCCCTGGTGGCAGATACAGTGGATGCTGTAGTCTAGGGGTGGTGTATGTCCGTGGGAGCTGTGCCCAGAGATCTCTGGGCAAGAGGAGAGGGCCTGGGGTCTGGGGGTAAATGGTTGGGCAGGCTGGGCAGTGCGGATTCACTCAGCTCACTCCAGCCAAAGAGAGATTGAATAAAACCCCTTGAAAATAAATGGGATTTCTCTGTAAAAAGGGTGATTAAAGTGATGGCATTTGTACTAAAAATCCTTAAAAGACACATTAGGAATTTTTGATAGGATAGCCTTTTCATTCTATCTCAGGATACTTGTAATTATTGATTTGATTATTTAATGACCTCCACAAATGACATTCCGAAGTCAATCACAGCAGATACGTAGTAGTTCATCTTGGCTATCAGGATTCTGGAGCTTTTCAGGAAAAAAAAGGTAAAGCATTATATTGCCCAGTGTATGGTATACAAGTACTGAGATGCTATGAATATTCTTAGAGATTATTCCTTTTAAAGAGGGATTCTGTGTTCTCCATAGTCAAGTAACAAGTGCCTGTAAGCCACAACTGCTTGTCAGTCACTCCACCCTCCCACTCTCAACTCCAATTTACTTCTTTTTTCTACTTTTTTTGTACTTTTAAAGTTCAGAAATTGGTTTTATTTTCCCATATCTGTATGACATTAATGTAGGAGGAAAATCTTCTAATGACATTTTTTTTCAGAAAGTTCCCTAATACACAGCGCAATGATATTTCAAGTACTCTAATGTGTATGTGTGTCGTCTTCTTTTTCCCCAGGGTTCTCTTGCACAAATGTTTATTGTTGCTTGGGAGAGTGAGCATTCCCCCGCTCCAAATATTTAATCGAAAAGTTGATTTTTTTTTTCTTTTTTTTACAGAGAAACACAAACACTACAACAATGAATACTGATCATTTTCCTCATTTCTTTTCAGCTACAGGAGAGCTTCTGAATAAGTTCAGAATCTTTCTGATTTATAAAACATAGGTCTAAGTGCTTTTCTGCCAATACTAAACATTTTGTAAAAACAGTAAGCAATGTCAATAAGGATTTCACTGCAAAAGACTTTGACTAGGATGTTGAGGAAGGCCTCTGGATGGTTATATACAGCCTCTTGGAGAGTCTGACCTTTAGAGACCGCACTTTGGGTGTGCACACTGAATGAAAGGGAGCAGGCTCTGAAACTGGAGTTGTTGGCCCACCACCAATGGCTTAGGAGGGGGAAAGGTATGTCTTCCCCTAGGCTTTTTCTCCACGAAATTCTAAGGGAAAAACTTTGTTCAAACACAAGAAAGGATCATTTTATTTTATTTTTAGAAGTTATATTGTTGGGCAACCTTATTATATCTATCTTTTTTTTTTTTTTAAAGCCCTTACTGGCACTACATTTATCCTATGGAGGATTTTGTGTCTTTGGGCAGTCAGTAGCCTATCAAAAGCATGAAAACACTATTAAAATGACATTAAAAAAACCCCGAACCTTTTCATCATGATAGTTCCTTTAAAATGATAGGCTTTTAAAGTTCCTGTTTTAGGCATGGATAATCTGTCTCCATTTTAGCACCAAGACTTCCCTATCTTGGTCTTCTGGAGGCAAAATGTGTTTAACTAAAATAAGAAGCAGACCTCTGGCAATTAAGTTTTGACACTGGCAGCTGCTGGCAGGTATTAGGGTGTTAGCCATCCTAGAATAAATCTGAGGAAGATGGTAGAAGGCAGAAGAGGTCACAGGTAGATGACAAAGCTGTGGTGGCGCACTCAGCTGCCTGACCATTACCTTCTCCTTTGTACCATATTCAGGTATGTGTGTTGTGTGTATTTCTCCAGAAGATAAACTACTTCATAAAAATAATTATTGATACAATGATGCAATAATAAGTTCAAAGCTATTCTAATTATTATTGAATAAGATTTGTAATTTTCTGTGATATTAGCAGATGCTTCTATCATCCAGTATATGTTTAGGTATAATGAAACATCCAAATTCCTTACTTGTCATTTATACCAAAGGTTGTTATTTTCACAAAATTTGTCAGATCACTTAACTCTGTGAGCAATTCTCATGTATTTAATCCCAGTGCAGCTCCCCATTTCTGCAGTATCATCTCTATAGCAATTGAATTTACTCTTAATAGGAATTTGTTATTCATTTAAATTTGGAAGACTGTTCAGGTCAGCTCACACAAATTTACCTGAATCACTAAAAATCTCATTGTCCTTAATCATATTGATTCTTTCTTTTTTTCCTTTTTCTTCCTTCTGTGAAGAAATACTATTAGACACTAAAGTTTTAGTGTATCTATCACACTTCCACTTTTCCTTCCATAGTTCTTCTAGCAGGTGTCTTTTCATTATATCACATTTCACCATTTGATTTGTTAAACCATGTGCTTGGGGGGGGGAAAAAAAGAGAGCATCCCTCTGGAATAACTTCTAAGCAAGACATTTCTGTGGATTTTTGAAGTAGTTAAGAAATTATTTTTTGCTCTGTTTTTTTTGCTTTTGTCTATTCAATATCTACCTCTAACACTTATAGTAGATACAATGCAGAAGGTTAATAATTAATAAATTTCATTTTATAAACAGATTTAAAGTGTTTCTGTATTTGAAAATTATTTTTTCAATGAATCTTGATCTTGTTGTATTAAAATTAAGTATTCTGTGGGCAAGGTGCAGACTTAAACAAATAATATGTTCATATGACTCACACAGAGACTTAGCCCAACTTTAATTTGTGATTTTAAAATGCGTAAGATATCCAGTCAAAGAACAGAATCAATATAACATGACCTACATATATAATGCAATATAAAGTGTAGGCTTAATGATAAAAATTAGGTCAAAGCACTTATTTGTGAATAATAAGTACTGGATACTTGTGTTAAGAAAATGTGCTCCTCAGTGTTTGTAATAAGTGAAATGTTTGATCAACAAGGCTTTTTTTATTTTATAATTGTGAATGCATCATTTATTTACTCAGTCATTATTATTTTTTCATTTTCAAATAGATAACCTCAGTTAATCACATAAAAGTGCTAAATTTGAGCATTTTAAAATAGGTCAGTATCCAACAGATTTAGCAAGAGGGGGCCGGGGAGTGGGAAAGTACCTTTTACTGTAAACCCTGCCAAGTTTCAAGCAAAAGTGATTTGGCTCTTTCTTGTCATGGCATTTACTTATTTTTAAAATCAAGACCTACCTTTTTCACAAATATATATCCACCTTCTATTACTGCTGAGGAAGTATCACAGTAGATAAAAGCATAAAGGTGTGTTTTGTGGCGGAAGAGTCACTGCCCCACACGTGTGAACGCAGCAGTTTGGGTGCTGCTGTTGTACAGAACAGGAATCCTGAGCACTCGCTGCCTCTACAAAGTTTGTGAGCGCTCTCTGTGCCACGAAAATAGGGAGAAATCATCTCATCTCCATTTCCAAGAGCTGCTAATTACATACAGCATATTAAATCAAGTCCACTTGGGGAAAGACTTCCTTAATTAATTAATTTAATTAGCAATAAGGCAGAAGAGGGAGATACGGTTATCAGGAGATAATCACACCTTTGGGACACCGGATTGCGAAGATAAACTTTGCTGCTTTTTTTTTTTTTTTTTAATGTTTGTGGTTTACCACTTTTAATAAATAACCTGTAGATTCTGTTGAACAGTATTCTATTCGCTAGTGGGCTTACTCCTAAAATCTCCTTTAAAACAAAGAAATTACAATCATAAATGAAATAAGTGACTTGTAGTCTGTTTGAGCATAATAACCGGGGGAAATTGTGTAATATAACGTGTCCTCCTGTAAACTGTACTGCTGGAAAATAGTCCCAGATGGATACCAGAAAAAAAAATGAGGAAAATACCCCTCTGATTTGGCATGTTTCCTATAATACATTACTTTTACTGACAATGTGTGAAGAAAATGTCTTCAAATTAATTATTTAAGTAAATAGTTTTCAACAACTATTCAATTAAATGACCATATTTCTTCTGAGTTTGAAAATCAAAGGAAATCCTTGCTCAGTACTGCTGGGCTCATGTGGTGTTTGCGGTTTTTGGCAATCTATAACCAGATTCACGCACCCTGGGAGACTGTAACTTTTCCAGAGTCTTAGTGGGGCGAGGCAAAACCAGGATGGCCATACCCTCCGCGTTACCTGCACGAACCCCAGGTCTGTGTCACTTTATTTTTGCATCATGGTACATCCATCTATGGAACTAGACAAAACCTTTAAAACTGGTATGATTTCTCCACAGGAAGGTTAATCTTTTAAATGAGCAGGTCAAGAATTAACAAAGACATAGAAAAGCATGTCTCTCAAGAAAACCTTGAGGTAACTGATCGTTTAACATGCACAATAGAAATAATACCTGTCTGTGCTCAAAATCAGTCAGTTTTGACTAACTTTGTTGTTTGCTTGACTGAAAGTTATTTCCTTTATAGGTTGGGTAATCTATGTGAGCTGAAGTAAAGGCTTCCACTCTTCATTTAAACATTTTTATATTCACTGAAGTCCAATTTCGTAACAAACTATTCTACAATAGAGGAACTTTCTTGCCCACCTCTTTCAGCACTCACCCTAAACTGAAATTGTTTCTATACTCTCCTTCTATACTTTCTAATGTAACCAAATAGCCAAAGTTTTTGCCCTGCAGTGAAATGATAGCGCTGTATCTCACATCCATTGCAGCACAGACAAAGCAGCTCTCTTCTCACTATTGCTACAACCAAACCTATAATGTTATTTGCTTCCTCCCTGCCTCGCTCGCTTACTTTACTCTCTCTCTGCTTTTTGCACTGGCAAAGTGCCTTCTCTCTTCCATTACAGTAGCCTTATTGTTGTAACAATAACGGAGATTATGTCTACTTGTGAAGAGGTACACGACCTCCTCCGCCTATGCTCCCGGCGATTTGTACGTCAGCCAGCTCTCATGCGGCAGCGGCCTCGTTGTGCGAGCAGGGTGGTATGCCTAAACCGATATATTCTGCCTCTTATCCTTTCTGTTCCTCTCTCCTACTCCAGCTTGCTTTGTGTTTGTAAGTCTTTCAGGCTCTGTGATTTTTAAGACCCAATGCTAACACCTGATCTCTTTGTTATGCTTCTGGAAAAATTCAACTTCTTCAAGCCCCAGCTGCTTTCTGAGAGGTTAGAGAAAGCGGATTTCATCTCAGACTCGCCTCCATCCTTTTGTTCTCGCCAAGAGAAGGTGTAGAGAAGTGCTGAGAGCCTTAAATGATCCGTTTATTCAGAGATAGTCATGTTGATGTCAGTCCATTGCCTCCTGAGCACAAGGAGCAAGAGGCAAACCAAGTGAAAGACTGTCATGAAGTATAGAAAAAAAAAACCCAAATTGGAACTCAGAAACTGTATAGACATAGATCACCCAAATCGACAAGATACCAACAGAGTAATCCTCCTTTTGAGCTTTAATTAAATTGAATGATCCTCAAAAGTGGCATCACCTTAACAAAACGTGAGACTTGCTGCTGGTCATTTCATTACTTCAGCTCTCACATCGTCAGCTAAAGGATTTAGGAGTTCTTCACATCATGCCTTTGGATTTGATAAGTTGGATTGACTCTGCTCTGTCCTATTTGCTCTCTTGGGCTAAACAGAAAGGAAGCAGTGTGAAGCAAACCAACTTACAACGTTGAGATCTACTTTTCTCATAAAGCACGACGTTCTTTCATTATCGAATCTCAAATGAGACTCCATACTGCATATCCCACAAGAAGACATCAGGCATCTCCTGAAGATTTCTCACTTCAGCAGAAACAATACTAAAAGATTACTGTAATTTTGAAAACTGGCATGACTTCTTGCTCCAAGTAAAACATTTATATATTCTGCTTTTTCTCTTACTTTTATTTCAAGTGCCCTAGATGATAGCTGAATGCATGCCTACAAGACTGCAAAGAGGCAGAAGGGTCTGAAAATGACATCCAGGCACCATGAAATTACAGTCTTCAGAGCGTATCAGTAAGAAGCTAATTCCATATAATTTCTCACTCTAGTTACAATTTTGGTCATGACAAAGACGTATCAGAATTTTAATGGCCATTACATCTTGTGATTTATGCTATTTCGCTATAGTACTTTGACCTTTTTAATACTCTGTATTTTGGTTGGATGGTCATCCCACCCTTCTTGCTAAGAGCAAATTTTCAGGGAGTGCAAGCAGCAAGGAAGAAGTTGCACTGAAATGTTTCCAAATGGGTAACTTCATGTGGGAATATGGAGTGGGGAGGGGGGAGGAAAATGAAGATTCAGCAGAACAGGAATGAAAGTTGGAAAAAAAGCAGTTGCTTGAAAGCTGAAGGTTTCAGCTGAAAGAGAAACTCAGATTCATCTATCCTATTGGACACTACTTTTCAATTTTAAATAACTTGAGTAGTAGGCTCAAGCTGAAAAAAAAATCAGAAGCTGATTTTCAGTTATTATTTACCTGATTTGCAATCACTCTATTAGTCCTACAATACTTGATTCAGTTACATTGGTTCCATCTCACTCTGAAGCTTTTCCTCCTAAGTGATATGCTTGGCTGCAGATTTCTGAGGTCCTGCTGCTATGTCCTTGCATGAGAACAGTTTTCTGCTCTTGGCAAGATGCCCCGTTGAGCTCTTGGGTGGGATAACGTCATGTTTGGCGCAGAAGTGGTGCAGGCAGGGAAGGGAGCACGATAAAACTCTTGATTTATCTATCTTGTGCTCTGAATAGAGACAGTTCTTGACACAGGCCTATTCTCTTATGACCCCAACAGAACATTTCTTTGGGATTCCTGGGAAAAAGTGTTTCTTTGCATATTGTTTGCACAAAACTGTGACAGCTACCTTGTCCATGTTCAATAGCCATCAAGCCTAATTTTAGCTGAGGCTAGGTACAGGAAACACTGTGATATTTTACCATATGCATGAGAAGGGTGTTTCAAGACAGTACTCATTAGGGACAAATGCATTTCATCCAGCCTACTTGCCAGGTTTTTGCTGCCTATCAACCGTGTCAGTTCAGATCCTCAGCTGGTGTATTAAAGCCCAGCTCAACTGACTTTAGTTGGGCATTTGCCCACTGAGGATGTATTTCTTCAGTTGTGTATCACAGGCCCACCAGGAATCCAGCTCAAGTGTTGCAAATACACATCTCGCTGCGTGGTTGTCTACAGGGCTCCGCAGAAATGGTGTTTTGCAGTGCTGGGACTCTTCGCAGCGGCTGTCTGGAAGCACGCTGTGTAGCTGTCGTGTCTGCTGATAAGACGAGAAGGCAGGATGTGGATAATGGTGCATATGTACTAATTGTGCCACCGTCGTTAGTTGGCAAATGCTGGCAAGCTCCTCCAGACTGCTGTTTCAAGATGCTGTAGCTCTGTGCCTCTCTGCAATAGCATGTCCCTACACCTACAAGAGAGATGGTTCATGCTGGTCTATTAGGTTGTGGAAGCTCTTGAAAGGACAGTCTGTGGCTGAGAGTGATGAGGGGGACTGGGTCAGCACAGTTTTAATCCCTGTTATGCTTGTGAAAGTTTAAGTACCTGTTTAAGTGCCCTTGTCTCAGACGTAAGAAGTCTCTGCGTAACTGCTGTTTAGTTAGGACATAGATCACTGTGCACGTGCCTCATGCCTTTAAACTAGAAATAGCAGCATTACACTGAGACCTGTATAATGCAGCACAACCTGTTCAACAGAGTAGGTAAAGCATGTTTACTGGGCTTTACAATACTGTGAATGCACAGGGTAAGTCACTTTCTTTAAAGGGAAGGGAAATTTGTCATAGATGCTTCACAATTTTTAAACTAGTCACTGAATTTTAGTCAGACTGGTTTTTTTTCCAGAGCTGGTTCTAGTTCCAGTTACCTTGTAACTACTTCCCTAGATGAGATACTCAGAAACTAAAAGTACTAATAATTTCCATGGACTCATTCTTGATTAGAGCTGAGTTAAAAAAGGAGTAGTTCAGATCTTCACTGTTGCGTATTTAGTACTGTTCATCTTTCTTAACAAGACTATCTATTTGAATATGAATTCATGTTGTAAAATTAACGCATTAAAGGTCTGCATCAATCATATTGAAAAGCTAGCAAAAATGAAATATAACATTCATTTTATCCCAGTTTATAAAGAAAAATGTCTTCCAAGAAGCAGCAGATTACATTTTTATATAAACAAAAGTCCAGGCTTAAGTGAATTACAAAGGTATTTGAGAGATTGACTATCAGAAAATTTCAGATACTTAATGAGTTCCTTGTAGCATAATCCCCCAAATGCCTTCCATTACGGTTATCTGAAAATATTTCATAACTTTTCAACTTACTTGTAGGAAATTTATTATCCACCTGTGATTTAATACTAGTTTGAAAAAGAAGCAATGCAACGAAATAAAAAAATTTAGACAGTAATTTCCCTTATCAAAATTAATTTTCTCTGAAAATTGTTTTAAGTGCCTTTATCCAAAATGAAATCTTATGTCAAGCTTTTTGAACCTGCTACAAAATGCAATTTAGGTCAGTTCCCTGACTTGTTTTCGTTTTTGGTTGTGGTTTGGTTTGTTTGTTTGTTTTTTTTAATGGTATTCCTATCATTTTGTCATCTAGCCTATTTAAGTTTGTTTTTTCGGGCAGAGTTTAATTTACTGGATGAAGACTGCAAATCTGCATAGAATGGGGATTTTGAGTCATTACAGCAGTATATAATGTTTGCATATGTACATAGGACATGAGAAGTTGTGGCTTTTTTGTTTGTGTGTTTTGAATAGATCTTTGAGTTTATTTTTGTCCATGCACTTAGTACACCTGACATCTGACATACATACCTGTCAGGCTGATACCAGTTGGGAGTTATGCAGGTGCTTCTTGTTCCTGGGGGTCACACCAATGCACTTGACTCATGCATTTCATCTTATGAATGGTGTGATTATTTGATGTTCATCTAAAGAAGAATGTTTACTTTTTTCCAAGTTAATTTCATCTTTGGTATGCCCCAAAGATACAAATGTGGAACCCCAGAGGCTGATGTTGCCAGTTCCCTTCAGCTTTTGAGCCAGCCACCTGATGGTTTGGTTACTTGCTTAAGCAGAAAAGGAGAGGAAATCTAAATTCCATCTTGAATCCAGAGCTGTTTTGCAGGCAATCTGGTGGTTTAAGGCTCACTTTTGACATCATTTTTACTTGCTAATCATTACTCCACCCAACAGGTTGCATTTTCTGAATGTTACTCTGAGGTTTCTAAATCTTGCCTGGGGCTGTGGAGACAGACCAAGCATTTCTTTCAAGACTCTGGATTCTGTTTTGGGACGACAGAGTCCTCTCTTGCTGGTTGCACAAAAATCAGCCTCACATTGTCCAAAAATTTGTCAGATTACTTTGATTACTTATGGCCAAAGTAAGATAGTGTTCAGAGGGTATTTATTTACTCATTTGAATTGTGACACAAAAACTTGAACAACTTAAAAGGCACTGAACCTCTTTATTTTTTTCAAGAACTTAATGAGATCAGCTTATGGCAAAGCTCAAATATTTAATTCCCCAATTTCACGTGTCTTTCAATTATCTCTAGCTGTGACAACAGATGGACAGTAGAAGCTGGGTTTAGTGTGTAGTAGTCTTTTGTGGGAAACATGATCTTGAACAGCAACATCCAAGTGTTACTTAAGAGCATAAATAGAAACCCCATGCTTTGGAACAGGCTGCCCAGGGAAGTGATGAAATCCCCATCCTTGGAGGTATTTAAAAGATGTGTAGATGTGGTGCTTAGTGATGTGATTTAGTGGTGGGCTGTGTTAGTTTAGTGGTGGGACTCGATGGTCTTAAAGATCTTTTCCAACCTAAACAATGCTATGATTCTGTTCTATGATGAATGTAGGTGCTTTGCTCTGCAGAAAAGTTCTGCTGGAGGATGTGAATCACACTGTTGGTCTTGTGATTTCTCCAAGGAAAATTCTGGCAACAGACAGCTGACAGCCGATCTGACTTGTGCTGGTTTCTTTGCTGATACTTTCCTGTGACTTTTTAAAAGTCATGTGTTGGACTGCTCACCAACTCTTTTGCTAGATGAGAATGGAGAGATTGGAAAAGAACTTCAGGTTGCACAGAAGATACTTAATATTTTCTAGCTTTAAGAATTGCGTACCGAAATGATCCACAATTCAGCAGCTTTCATTCATCCGACAACTGAGGAGAAATTGGAGTAATTGAACAAGGCAGCCGTGCTTACTCCACACTAAAAATGAAATTTGCTTTATGGTAAGAAAATCTGTGATGAAATTTGAATGGATGTTTAGACTACAACTATCTTTCTTGAGTCTCACAGCTTTCTGAAACTTTTATTGACATCCTGGAATCCATTAAATTTAAAACTTTAGGAAAATTGATTCAGGCAACTTTTTTTTTTTAATCTGAATTAAAAAGCATAAGAGTTTTCTCATGTTTTCTTCCAGAGTGTTTAATAACAATTGCTTTGGCTTCCTGATTTCTTACATAAGTCTCCATCCTTTTAGGAAAGGCTTTATTCACATTATTAAATATTCTGAGCAAAGACAGGACACTTGCCATAGCTGTCTAGATGTGTGATTTATGTGTCTCTATTTCCAAGAAGCTGTAAGCAACTCAAAGCTCTGATTTAAAATGAAAACATGTAATTTTTATTAGAAATTAAATTCCTGATTCAGTGCACAATAAGGCATTGATTCTGCTTCCATATGCCAGTGTCAGCAGAATTAGGACATAAACGTCACAAGTGTGTCTGTGAAGAAGGCAAAATGACTTGCTTTCTACTTGATATTAATTTAGATTTTAAGCTTCGATGATGTCTTAACTTTTTTCTTGTTCCCTTCTGGAAATAGCTACACACCCCTATGTGAAAGTTAGGGAAAGATTTGGTTCTGTTCTAGGTATTTTGCACCACCTGTCGTTAACAAACAGACTAACAGTCTCTAAGCACTTTATTCCTTCAAAATGTAGAAGGCAAGAGATACTGTCTAAAGTTGTTGTTTTTTTTAAAAAAAAGTTTATCTGTAATTTGCTTTATTTTATGTTAATGAGAGTGGCTGTCATTAATTACCATTATAATCACTATAGATATTTCTGGTAATTGCATGTTTTCAATGCTGTCATAGTCTCTTAGAGGAAAGATACTAATTCATAAATATTCAGTCTTCTAAATTCATTTCCATCATAAAAGCATCAGTGCTTAAGTTATTTACAGTGAGAGTAATATAATTACAGATGCTGCTCATAAAACATAAATGCCAGGAATATTTATTATTATCAGTGTGTTTATGCCTTCATAGTCAAACTTTGGATCTGGGAAGAAACACTGAATATGGGAAATCTGAAAACTGAAAAAAACAAAAGGGATGCAGAAAATGGAGAAGGTTAAAATAGTAGGCTTCAAGTTCCACTAGAAATACACACAAATTGAGTAAAACATCCGAAATCTCTAGAAATGCCATCTCTTTGAGGATTTCATCTGACAAACTGTGGCCTTGTGATCTGAAGATGATTGTAAAAGTCTTACCCACTCTACATACTAAAATCTGCCTCAAGGGGCTCTCAGCAGAATCTAACCTCTCTTTTATTTTTGAAGAAAGATCAAGTGCGTCATAGATACACTAGATATTTCCTACCAATTTAACAAACTACCCAAGGCTGCTTGAGAACCTTAAAAAGGTCTTTCTGTCCAACAAATTACGCCAGTGTCTTTCGATATACAACAGTTGTGATTTAATACTCAAGCAGTTATGCAATTTTTATTCTAAGAAAAATCACATGCCTGCAAGCCTTGGATCAGGTTAAATCTTAGCAATATCAGAGGAAAGTAATAGAGTTCAGGAATGGCTGAGCTGAAACAGGGACCCAAATGAGTTCCCTGGGGCAAGTCTATGGTCTAGTACCACAAATAGGACTCCATTGCCTTGTTAAATTCTTTACTGATACTCAGAGACAGTAGTAGTAGATAAAATATGTGAACTCCTACCCATAAGAAATGATCATTTCTGTAGAAAAATGTCTTCCTAAGAAGCAAGAGGACTTTGCCCCAGGCTCTCTTGCGAGGAGGAGAGGTCTTTTCCCCTTCCCCTTCCACTGTGTCTTACACAGGTCCTCGTGTACTCCTGAGGCATCCCAGCTGGTATCAAGAAAAATGTGCAGTCTTGTAATGACCACACCCAGAAAAAGGGTGAAATTTGTTATCTTCCTGTTTTTCTGAGCATGAATCCAAACACGTATGATGGCTCTGATTTTCAGGGCCATCCCCTTTGACTTCTCATTAGTGTATACAGTTGTGTGTACACGCACGCACACCCCTGCATCCATAGAGACAAGTCAAGGTAAAGGGACATTAGCGCTAAAAAGGAAAGCAGTGCATGCTCAAAAGCTGCAGGAACAATTTCTCCGAGGTTTTAATTATAATATCAAGTGCTCTCCTAACCGTGATAAAAAGGGACTTCATCTTAAAGAACAGAGTTCACAGCTCAAGCTTTTAAAGTCACAAGGGAATGGCTCTGCTCTGAGCCAAAGGAACTAATTAATAAACATTCATACAGCCTTCTCACAAACAGAATATCTGATGGCTCAGATTGATGGTTAATATGCAGTGGCAAAGGGAACGGTTTCCACATGTCTATTTTGTTTCTTCAAAACCCGAGTCTTGAAACACAGCTTCTGTCTTCAGTAAGTCTGGAGGTGGTGTGAAGTTTGGGACACCAAATAGTTCTGGCACGAGGTCCAGCTTGAATGGGAGATAGCAGGAAAGGGTGGAGACTCAGGTAGGACAGATAGGGAAGGAATCAGATACAGCCAGTGTTTTACAAACCTGTTCATTCCCTTCCAATGCTTCTGAAATCTGGTATTTCACTCACTTCTCACCAAGTGAATTGGTTCTGACTTACAAAGAGGAAGTTATTAATAGTGCTAAGATTTTAATGGTACTGGAAAAACTGAGATGAACATGAGTATTCAGGTTTGCCTTTTTTGTTCTAAAATAAACCTACTTTTTATGCATATCTGGAATGAATATCTTTTTCATACTTAACTTTCTCCCATCATGAGGGGTTTTTTCTTTTTTTAAATGATTGTTTGGATTAACACATACATTCACTGAATAAATGTTTTATATTTATATCTGACTTAAACAGAGCAACAAAGAAGAATGCTCAAGATAGAAAAACTGTTTACTGATTGTGTTTTTTGCTGTTTTGTGAAAGAAAAGTATAGATTCTGAAAAATCAAAGGAGGTAAGCAAATTGACAATTGTTAAACCTTAATTTATTTTGTGATGTTCCTCTCCACTATGCAAATGTAGAAGTTTGGATGTGGCTGCACACAACTTGCAAGATGATGTGTAGGATTGATATAGTACCTATGCTTGACTCGATAGACTGATAATATCAATGAAGGAAATTGAGATATGTCTCTGAATGAACTAATAGGTGGTGGGTTTAACTTTAGAAGGAGCTGTTATGAAGAGATGGAGGTTGGAACTGAAAATGAAAAAGGAAGGAAGATCTCCAAAGCCAGTCATAAGATTTCTTTCCGGTCTGCTTTATAAATTTCTGAAATATATTACAAATTTTTTAGGCAGGTGCACATTTTGACCTAGTTGGTCATCCTCCCATGGAACCAGAATAAATTGCTTATCACATTTTATGTCAGACTATTGGCTACAGCGATGTGAACACTACATATTCCTTTAGAAAAAAATGAAAATATCTATTTTATCAGAATCAATAAATATATAAATAAATAGCTTACTGCCGTTTAGTATAAAGTATAGCTCAAATTAATCTTTAAAAAGTAAAATGCTTTCTATTATTGTGGGTAACAGCTTGTCTGAACTGTCCAGAATGACTAATGAACGAGGTAACAAAAATGCCTATCACTCCTTCATTGTGTTCAGCATAAAACGTTTTTTTTCCCCCTGAAGCCCCACAATAGCACCATATTTGATTTGAATATTAATGTTTCACTCTGAGATAATTAATTTAAATATAAATTTTCTTCATTTCATATTGCAAGAGACTTCACAGAGAAAAATGATGGAGTATGAAACGTAATGAGCAGCATCAGCCTGATAAATTATGTAGTAAGACATCAGAAAAAGTAAATACGTTTACTCTTCATTTCATTTTTATGCCACATTTACCCATGTGAGACTGAAAATAGCTATATTACATGCTGGTCTTATTTATCTGTAGGTTATGAAATCATAGATAAGCTACCTCATACTTAAGCCTCTTGTCTGAACGCAACAGAACTACTTTGCCCACACATCTCCTATAATTTATTTATATTTGTGCACCAAACATCCAGAGCAAGTAATACGGAGATCTAGTAGTTTAATGAAGGGTTGAGGGACACCATGAAACACTAATGGAAGATAGATTGGTAAAACGGATGCTGAGAAGCTGATATCCATGAGTTTTAAGAGTGGCTTTGACAATCTAGAGGTAAGTTCCTTAAGAGGTGGTTTGTACTTTGTTTTTGTGGCCTCACAGGAGACGCATTAATCATATTTCAAATGCGCTCATTTCATGGTATTTTCTGTCCCAAATCTGTATCACAAGAGCATCTTTTACATCCAGTGTTTTGGATTTTCTTAAGAAAGCCAAAAGATATCCAACTAGATAAGTTTTGTGGTTTGGTTTACCAAGAAATAACCTATTGTAGTTTCAGAATGTTGTTACAACGGAAGACTTTAGATCAATGCGAAAACCGAGTGCCTCAAATAATTATCCAGAAGCCATCAAGAGTTTGGAAATGTTAGCAGAGAAAAAATAAGCAAACCTCTGTTTGACTTTTTTCCTGCTGCCTCCCTGGAGATAATTGATATGTGATGATTTATTCAGAATTTAAAATTTTTCTAAAGGTGGACATTGGCCAGATACATTGAGATCTGTCAGATGTTACACCTATGAACGTAAAGCATACGGGTTATAAGATGGCTGGTGACTAGAAGATTAGTGTAAGAAAACCTGAGAGTAAAGTGCTTCCTTTGAAGTGGTGATTCACATGGTAATTCTTTTTCATCTAAAAATTGATTCTGCACCTAAGATATATGACAGCAGTCATTTCTCAATCCCACTAGCTCTCTTAACCTTATTGTTAAATTTGAAGGATAACAGTAAGTGCCTATCAGACCAAAATTGATTAGTCAGTACAAGTCTGGATATAATGTGGGCTGTACATGAAAAAGTGGTTTTGGGTCATTATTATACATGGAAGTTCATATCGTATTTATGTAAGGATATTATACCCGTTTTTTCATTCCATCATATAGGTTTAAGCGCTTAATCTTAAATCTTGAGGATGGAGAGCTTGTGATCGTTTTACATGAGATGCTGCTTCAGTAATATTTCTCGATTCAAAAAAATTCCAACTGTTTCAGGTGTCATTGACTATGTTAATTGGTTACACATAAAATCAAGTGCATTAATTATGGGTAGAAATATGAGGTTTAGTCATGTTTTATTATGTGTAGAAATACAGGGTCTACTCCTGTTTTTATTGAAGTTGGCAGTAAATTACATTTTATAATAACTAGAGCAGACCAAACAAAAGAGAATTCAAACCTGGCCTTTGTCCTCTCATGGGCATTGGCAAAGGAACTGGAGTGTTCCTGCTCGCTGTCATCTCAGTTTCTGCCCCCTGGCCCTTAGGGAAAAACAGGAGAAATATCCAGCAGTCTCTTTTTTTCCCCCCTTTTTCCACTAGGAAACACCTTAACTGAATAGTTCAAGCAGCTTTAAGACCCTTCCCAGTGCAGCACCTTTAAAATGCTAGTAGGTAGAGTCACGTTTAAATGCCATACCTAAAAATCCGCAGAGGGGAAGGGTGGGCAAACAAAACCTGTTTTTTTTCTGGCATAATGGAATTTTCCTTTTCCTTTGACAGTGAATGTAATTTTTTATTGTTGGCAATTCTTGGCTATATGAGTTAGTATCCAATTATAATTCATGCATATGCATATATAAAAATGAATGACGGACTGGTTTCCTGGGATTTTTGCAAACTTCAGGGGCTGAGCATCAATGAATATAAAAAGCAAACAAAAACATGGTTAATGATAATTTCCATAAGACTGCTCAAAAATAGTAAGCCATGTATTAGCATACTGAAAAATGATTTAGGACAGACCATAAATGCCTCTATTTTAACTCTTTTGCAAAAAGAACTTTGCAAAATGAACACATTTATCTAAGTTGATGGATAATATTTCATAGAATCAGCAGTTCTCCTTGCCAGAGGATACAAGCCAAATCTTTTTAACTGAAATATTGTGCAATAATAAAACTGTAGAAAGAAATTAGTGCTATGTTAGTGTATGCAGGCTGAAGTTGGAGGGAATATTTAGGGGCATGCTAGGAATAAAAATCCAGAATGAGGAAATAGGCAGAGACGTTCTGTGTGATTTAGTTACAGCAACACCAGACAACCTGAAATGTCCTGAGTATTAAGGGCCTTAATCCTTCTGGAGTCAATAACAACACTTTCCCTGGCTCCAAGTAAGGTAACTCTGTTTATGCCAGGCTATGTCTGGCCCAGCCTTGGTGCACTAGTGAAGGAGGGCAGAAAAGCCACACAGGCCAGAGCAACATACAAGGAGAGACACAATCATAGGTTTTGAAGTCAGTGCTACTAGAAAAGGAGATGCAAGACCCTGACTGGAAAAAAAAATAAATTAAAAATTGCATTAACAACCCAGACCATCAGCGTTTGGTCAAGGGGTGAATAACTGCTTAGTTATTATGAGCAAAGAGGTCAGTGTTTTTCAGCTTAAAACAAATGAAGTTGCGATTTTTATTGAAGGCTTGTAGAGTGGTTAATGTTTTGTTTGCTGTTAGAGAAAACCAGGTTTTCAGATATTTTTATATATATAGAATTAATTTTATGTGATTTAAAAAATATTTTTCAACACTAGGTCACAGCTGAAATGAATAATTCAGTGGAAGTGTATACTGCAACTACCAAGCTCAGATTCTTATTTCAAAATATTAACCTATTTAAAAATGTAGTCCAATTCAAGTTAACACACCTAAGGAGAATACAGGGACTGAATCTGGCTCCTTTTAGTACCAGCCAAACCATTCTGCCACGTTGTATTTCAGGTAAGTCAGGTTTGATGTGAAGTCATATGTTGGCCTTAATTGACAGTTTCCTTTTGTTTTGTTGACGTTCTGAATTTTTTTAAGGTCTATCATATTCAGTAACAAGATGTTTCATTCTAAGAGCTAATTGATCAGTGTGGCAAAGGTATGAATCAATTCCTTTTAATATCTTGGGATTTATTTTTTTTTAACATGTAAAGAGCAAATGTTATCATGATGTGTTAAGTTGTAGAATTGAAATTTGTTCAAACCCTAAGTGGAAGATAATCTCCTGAGGCATCTGTGAGGTTGGTTGTTTTAATAGAAGGGATTTTAGGGTATTTATATAGTTCTTATGTGGATTTCAACAAAACTTTTAACATGTATCCTCGTTTTGGAAATGAGGAAAGAAATGTGAAATGTGAAAGAATGTGATTTTGCTACATAATAATGTATTTTAAATTGATGCCCATGTATGTCCATAAGAATGTAAATTAGATAATGAATTGTATATTGTATGACTTGTCCTTTGGTGCTTTCCATCTGTTGACTATCTTATTTGAAAGAAGCTAAGAATGGGAAAGACAGAAAACCCTTAATGAGTTTCTATTTTCTAAAATTACATTGATTTGAATGATAAAGAATATTGACTTTCATTCTGAGTGAAAATTTTGACTGAAAAACTGTTACATGGTTGGCCAAAGCAAAAGTGAGAAGTCTTAAGGCTTACCTAACTTCAATCTAATACAAAAGGCAAGGGTTTAAAATAAAACTACTCACTTTCTAAAAATCACCGTCTGTCACAAGTCTTTATAAAATTCAGATTTTTCTTTGAAGTATTTCTTCTTAGTCTGTAAGGTTTCCTGAGAATGAAACTTGAAAAATGAGATGCCTCAATTTTTTGTTATTTTATTTTTTTTCAATTTTCTCCTTTTTCTTGTAGGGACACTCAGTCATTTCTGTTGTGTTCCGGTTTTCATCCATTTCATAATAAAAGCACTTTAATTACTCCATCAATTTCTTACTCCAATACCTTTCACAGTGCTCCTGGTTACATTGAATCCTAAACTGTATCTTAGAGATTAATAGCATATATTTTATTGAAGTGTTTTATATTACACATCGGTAGCAACTCGTCTTGATTTCTTTACTTGTTGTTACTTTTATTCCTTTTACTAAACTTGCTAGCCAGTCAGTTTATCAATGTAATAAGCAAATTTTTCCCCTCTTCACTTATTTCTTTCTGAAAATTCCTTTTTTTCCTTTCTCTTCCTTGGTCAATGCCATGATTTCATTATAGTCTAACATTCCAGGATGGAACTTGATCCCATCAGTGTTTGCATTCTTCTGGAAAATAATGGTTCTGTGGAAACAGTTTACCTGTATATAAAGAAAATGTAAATAAATGAACAAAAATTAAACTCCCAATTGGAACAATCTAGAAGAACTTACTTTAGTGTAAGTTTTGTAATACTATTCCTTTCACCTTCCAAGCTATCTGGATTTTTGAAAGTATAATGCTAACTTTTAAAAATCAAAATTATTTGTTTGCCAGAGCCACAAGCTTGCCAATGCTTTCTGAATCAAGTCCAAGAGTTAATCCTAACTTCAATATTTCGAAGTAATTAATCTTGGCTTATAGCAATTGTAACCTGCAAAGGATGAGATTGCTGTGGAGTTCATCTCCGTGTAAATAAATCAATTTTTACATCAGAAATACACTTAAAACTGATGTCTAAAAGTCACTAATGCTTTAAACTGTGTCTATATACAAATCATTCTAAAAGAACCATTTAATTCTTTACATTTAAAACTTAAACCGTGCTTAAGAGGAAGAAATACGTCAGAACACTTCGCATTTTACAAAAGCCCATTTTAAGCCATTTTTGTACAGTAAGTTTAAGAGAACTTTGAGACAAAACAGTGTTTACTGAATACAAAGTGCAATGGAGCTCTCCTAGTGCTGAAAACTTCTATTTACCTTTCTGTGCTACAGAAGTAAAACCAAGCTGCTGCTGAACTGTTCCAGTGCCTCACTATCCTTACAGTGAAGAAATTCTTCCTAATATCTAGTCTAAATCTATCCTCATTCAGTTTAAAACCATTACCTGTAGTCCTGTCATCTCTCATCCTCTATTTCTAATTTTTTATTTTAGTCAAAATTTTAAAATGCATAAATTCTCTTTACAGAGTAAGTTTTATGTATTTTTATTTTGATTGGAGGCCAAATCAAATTTTAAAATGTCAAAGGCCATCAGTTATGGGATTTGCAGGGTTTTGCCATACATACATAGGACTAGAAAAGGGATTCAGGCGTGCTTTAGAGCACTGACAAAATAAAAAGGTTTGTCAAAGGCATGAGTGGTTATTCTAATACTAAGTGTTAAAACAGCTTGTTTATTTAAAAAAAACCAACACAAAAACAAATAAAATGGAAGCAATCATTGTGAATTATATCCGAACACTGGAGGAATTATTGTGTTATAAAGATATTCTAAACACAATTTACAATGCAATGCAATCAATTGAATCTATGTATTGACTTCAGTGGATATTGGATAGAGCTTTTTCTCAATGAAGCAGTAGAAATTTGTCATGACTGGTAAGAGCCAAAATGGCAAATTATTATAATAAAACTGTTTAAAAGAAAAAAAAAGTCATTGCTGATTTATTCAAATTCTTTATGAGTAACTGAAATTTTCTTCAGTGACTATCTGATAAATGTATAAAACCATTAAGCTAATAAAAATCCTACATAATAAATGCAGAATAATAATTACGGCCAAATGCATTAAATTAATTAAATCTCTTCTGAATCAATTTATGTTATAATGACTGTGGTCATGTGATTAGAGTCTCTTAAAACAATATTTTATCAAACTATCTGCAGTAGAGCCAGGCAATTGTTTCATCTTTAATTTTATTCTGAAAAATTATGACAAAGAGGAGTTCTTCTCATGGTTGGTTTGTTTTCCTTGCTTTGAGTCAGATTTTCTTCTGTCATATTTTTTACCGCCACACATTCCCAAGTACCTTCTGTACTGTAGTGCCTGAATACAGAGGCAGTGGAGATGCGAGATGTACCGGATAATGCTGTGTCATGTCACTGTGGGCTTTCTGCATGACAGAAGATCTTTAAAATCTTTTAAAGGGCGTGCTGGCCCAAAAGAAGTTAATGGCAAATCCTCCCTGCATTCCAACAGGGCCAAAAACCAACTTAGCAATTTTTTTCTGCCAGGTAGGAGTCTTTCACATCACCCATGACTAATGGCAAAGAAACTCAGTTTTGGCTGAGAGCTTGTCCCCATGTTTGTATTAGTGTAGTAGCGCTTCAATCTGGTTTTAGGAAATGAATTGTTTTATTAGTTAATATCTTCTTTAACCTTTTACAATGAAATAATTGTAAGAGAGGTAACTAGACAGGTGTACAGGAGAGGTGTTCTTTAGAACTATAATACTGGTAAACATTTTCTGTCTGGGATTTTTTTGGTCCAATACTGTACACTGAAAATTTTACTTTTCAGATCATGCGGAACCTTGATTTCTCTTGTGATTGTTGAGGAATATTTGTTTCCTTCACGGATACATGCCTGTGTACATTTTATAATGTACACATTTACATGCACGAATGGATATGTCAAGATACGGAATAAAAGGATACTCTCTTAACTAGGTTAAAGAAGGCAAAGTGTGTAATTCAGAAGATCAACTTCTTACAGAAGTATATAGTCTAAGCTCATGTTTCATGATCAGCCTGCATCCTCAGGCAATATGTTAAGCAGTACACCATGAATCATTTGAAGCACAGCAATACTGATCGCTTCCTGCAGCAAATACCTACCTCCTTTTCCTAGTTTGAAGGAGCACAGGAATTCAGGATGCTCTGAATCCTCTAGTCCCATCCACTGCTAGTCCTTCCCATATTCTTCCCTTCTTATCCTGTGTGTCAGCACATACGTTTGTCAAAAGTCTTATTTTGCTTATGGACCAATTGCTAAAATTGCTTATGGACTTATCTGTGCTCCTGAAATGTAGAGACCAACAGAAGTGCTTCCTGGCCTCCTCTCTGAGTATGTCCTTACTGCTGGAGGTGGCCTCCCCGCATATCGCTTTTGTGCTGCCAGCTCCACATAGTCTCTTTTTTGGTGGTAATCAGTTACAGTGTCTTTCACAGAGATGTCACTTAATTGTAATATTTGATCAAGATTTGGTTTGGAATCCACTTTATTCCTGCATCTGCTGGGAGATGTGCAGCAACATCAAAGCTGAGTTTTCAGTCTTGTATTAACTGTATTGAGCCTCTTCCAATCAGGGAATCTTCAGTGATTCTTAGAGCTGTAAAATCAGGGCAAATTTCTAAGCAAGGGTTTTTAAAAAAGTTGTGCATACGTATATCCATATGCACTTAGAATATATTGGCAGGAAGAATTGAACTCAATGGTCTTTTTGCAAACTCCTTGAAGAAAGGGAGTTTTATTTAGCAAAAGCTCTAGAAATGCTTAACTGAGCCCTCCTTGCCAAGCTGTTTTATCCACTCAAGTTCAGCAATTGAGCACAAATAGAAATTCCAAGGCTCTTACAAGAGAGACAGGACAGTGGAGGCAGTAAGAGATCACATGGTATTCAACATACGCAAGAGCGATGCATGACTATTTCGAGAGACCTTTCTGTAAATCTCTATTTGTTTGTCATGAAGGAAAAAGAAATGCCAAATAATGTCCACAGCAGGTAGGAACAAATCTGATAATGAGAAATGCTGGTATAAAAATTGCATGGCTTTTGTTGAATTTCTACTGCACATGATATTAAAAGTAATTTACTCACATTTTTCATTACATAATGATAATGATTTTATCTGTAGACTATAATTAATACATGATGGGAAGATTCCTGTGGTTAAAATGCATTATAAGCTATCAGAGATAGAAACAAACACAGCATGAGTTGCACTTTTTTGATTTTTTTTTTTTTTATCGTTTTTTTTCTAAATCCAAGCAGATATTCTGCTTTTTAGCTACATTTTCTCAGTGTTTCAAAATTGCCATAGCTGGTAATACTGCAGTGAGAAGAAGCATTTTTCATAAATATAAAGTGTATGACTTTGAGAGAGTAAACTTTGCATTTACACAGTCAGAGTCCTTTTAAACAAGCTAGTGTAAACAGAGGAATATGCACACAGAAGCAGAAGGATACTTTGTCACTTTATAAAAGCATAATTAGAATAAAATGCCATTCTTCTTGTACTAACAGAAACCCTGTATTAAGTGTTATCTTTCACTGTCACTTCATGAAGCAATTGCACGCGTACTTTAAAAGTACTGGTTCCTAGGGTAATTTTCATTTGCTACTAGCATTAGACTTACTTGACATATTCGATCATGCAGTTGTTTGATAGTAACATTTTAATTTAGTATCCTTTGCTTATCATTTGGTAAAAGTACCTCCACTGGCTGTCTCTTTGCACTGAGTCGGGCAGGTTACCTTTTGCTCCTCTTTGTTTCTTAGTGCTGCACATGGATTTCTGTCAGTATGTTTGCTTCTCACTTTACCGACTGTCAGAAGTAATCAGCTCACTGTCTCACGTTTATTCATGTGCAAGTGGAAGCTGCACTTGGCCGTATGAATACCAAGGGATGAATCTACCGAGTCTTAGACCTTTTAAGTAAAGTAGTATAAACAGAGCAAGATGCATAAGCAAATGTGTTCATTCAAAACCTACATAAATTCTGTTTCACTAATGAACGATTTTGGTAGATGTTCTTGTAAGTATTCAAAAGAAAATCCCGTAGACACGATTGGCTTTGTTATCAAACAAGGGAGAAGTATATAAGTACATAAAGCAGTTATTAAACTTTTAATAACACCCTTTTAGTGTTGTAATTTTTTTCTAAACAGATACCAAAACCCAGTCCTCACCTTCACATGCTGTTCTAAATAATATATGTACACTGCATGAATACTGAACTCTGTGTAGATTTCTTTATTGTTGCTTAACACAAAAGGCAAACTGCTATTTGCTAATGTAAATACTACATTCAGGATGTTTATTACTCCCGAGATGTTTTCATTCTGAGAATGTAGCAGAGCCTGAGAGAGCTGGCATCTCTATTTTCCCAAAGAGAGAATGAGGAAGAGACGTTAAGGTTTCAGTCCTGCAGTTCTTTGAGGTACTGTTGTCAGTGCCATAATGTTTATTGGTTGAGCATCAAAGACCTAATTTTTGAGGAACTGTGTAGGGTCTCAGGTAAGTCATCTTGCTTATCTACATTTTGAAGGTTATTCTTATATTGTTGACTTAAAAATACAGTGGTGCCCTATTACTTTTATGAGTTTTATTAGTGTTAGTAACAAACAAAAATACAATAGCTATATTGGTAAGGCTGAATGGCCATTAATTGTTCTAATCTACTAAGAATTAAGCAATGCAATTGTAAGATCAAATTTACAATCTAAACTGAGCCAGTATTTTAATGAATGAATTATTCTATCGAACTCTCTCTTTCTAGTTCAATTTCCTATCTATTAGCAGACCCTGGGCATATGCCTTCTTGTGTTCTCTGTTCAAGAAATTGGATAATCTTTGTTTTATTTCACAGGAAAAGAATCCCTCTACTACTGTGGTTTTGAAGTTCTCTCATGAGTGATGTAAAAGGTATCTCCGTGTGCATAGGTGTATGTATGGCTTGTGTCTGAGTATGCAGTCTAGGTCTAAACAAATTCAAAAAAACGTTATGATGGTTTTGTTAGTAAACAAAAATATTTCAGAAGGTTTGATAGTAAGCCATTTTTTAGAGAACTAATGTATCTCTGTGGTACTTGAAAAAAAACAAACAACAAACTAGAAATGTACCTAGCAGTAACTCAGCTATATAGAATTTCGAATGTATTACAGATTTTTGCATCCAACTTCTCCCGCTCTCCTTTTTTTCCTATAGCTTGCCAGTCTTTTGCCTAATATTGATGAGCTCTGCTGCCAAGGATGCCTTTCCTACCACATAACCGTTTTCTCTGATCTCTCCTGCTTTTGCTGACAGAAGCTTTAAGGTGTTTTAGATACAGCCTTTGGGGCAGAAAAGGTGAAAATAAGGTAACTGGTGCTAGAATTGTGCACATTTCTGACTGAAATTTTGTGCTCTATAATGAGTACATGAGGAAAACTTCCTCAACTTTTCTTTTCCTTTTTTTCATAAGAGCACACTCCTGAAGAGTGTACAAGTGTAAAGAAATTACTCTTGCTTAGCATTCTTTTCCAAATTTGATTCCATCATTTAGAAAATTAAAATTGACTCCCCCTGCCCCTGCTCTCTCTAAGTGAAGACTAAAAGTGCGGTTGTTTTGACATGGTTTGAGACTATTCATTATCCTCATCATCAGAGTGCAGCAAGATGTGGATTTTAAGAGGTATAAAAGTGCTTTGAGTATTGAATGCCTTTCTTAAAGGCATCACCTCTATAGCTTTCTATCAAAGTGATGATAATTGAAGTATTAGCCAAAATTGACCACTCTGTAGACGTATCTTCCTCCTCTTTGGATAATGAAACCTCTTGCTGTGTTCTAGACTTATCACAATATATCAGTACAAAATACCAGTAGACTGGTATCTGTATTCCCAGCATTTTCTCTGGATGCTCTAGTATGTGTCAGAGCTGTTAGACAAACCCAGATTTACTCCCTCAACAGTCATCTTTTGGTTGCTTAGCTGATGTTTAAATATCTACATGTTGTATTTAAATGCCATAAAATGATTTCTTGGTTCATTAGACTTTTTTATAATAGTGGCATATCACATAATAGTGATGCTTTGATATCAGACAAATTTAAATAATGAATTTTTTAATGAATCAGACTCATATATTTCTGAAAAGCTGTGGGCAAAATTAAAAGCTGCCACATGAAATAAACTCACTGCAGCACCAGAACAGTGTTTTCTCTCTAGACCTGCCAATGATACAAAAAAAATCCATATCTGAGTCTGGAACCTATCCACAGATTATCTTTCCAGGCCAGTTTGCCCGAGAATCCCTCTGAAGCCTTTCAAAACTTTGGTTATGGCAGCTGGAGAGACAGCACTGTCAGGCTGCGCAGCAGATAAGGAAAGATTAGGAGCTCAGATAAATTGGCCCTGGGATTTTGAGATCTCTGTTGTCCCCAGTGCTGTTACTCCCTGCCCGGTGCATGAAACTAATAAAACAGATTATTATCTTACATTGTCTGTAATGTTACTAATTTTTCAATTACTAACTTCTTACTACTATGTTAAACTTACCATATTAACTCTTTTACAGTGGTTTAATTTTTCCTCTTAAAAGATCTAAGAGAATCAGAAGTTTTACAGTGAATGTTGGCTTTTGTACCAGGCTACTTAAAATATCAAAGTTAGGTGTTCAACACCAATGTTGCTGGTTATTATTCACCAATATTGAGTATTTTGAGCATTTCTCTATCACATGAAGTGCTTTTGTAGCAGAGTGGCTTTCAAGAAACGCGTTGTTACATTCACTGTTAGCACTGGAATAATAGTGGGAAATGTGCAAGAGAAAACATTTCAGTGTTTTGAAGTTTCAGAAGTAGCTTCAGAACAAATCCCTGGTAATTTAGTACTTTTTTTTTTCCTAACCTTTCTCCTAAGAATCTCTACCGTGCTTTAACCAAAATAAGTTTCAACAGGATAAATTAGCATTTCTCAATTTGACCATGATCTTATTCCAAGTTATCCCAACCTGAGAGATACTGAAGTTTACAAGAGTGAGTAAGATAGAGGGGGGTAGGAAAAACCCACAGTGTGAACTATGTAAGTTCTGAAGTTCTGAGAAGATTCTTCTTTGGTTTTGGTAAAAATGAGGTAAAAATCTTAGTAAAAATACTGGTATGATTTTGTAGTAAAGTAAAATCCAGTCTCTGTTTGACCTGTCTTTTCAGACTTCCACCTTGAAGTCCCTGAAAATGTGATCATTTATTGGAAGCAATTTTCTCTAATCAAATAGAACGCTGCAGGCTCCACTAGAAAAGGGGTATTGTAAATATGAGAAAGTTCAGTGCTTGAATAACCATGCAAAACTGTAAAGAGACAGATCCAGAACAATGAACTGGCTCGATGGATAATTACTAATTATTACTTATTTCACATCTAAGTGCATTAAATAATAGATTTGGGGAAGATAAAAGTTTTTGTATACAGTTTAAGATAAAAATGGAGGAAGAATTGAGCCATTCAAGAAACAGGAGAATATGGCCAGCATTAAACTGGCTAGGATTTAGGTAATTCTGAAGGATTACCTACACGAGAACAAGTCTCAAAATGTATATAGTATCTACTCATTTACATAGATATACAACTTTGTCTTTTATTTTTGAGTTTTGTTATCCTTTGAATTGTGGGTACCGCCAACAGGATGGAAGCTTTTACCTTAAACACCCAAACCTTCCTGTTTGCCCTTTACAGGGTAAAAAGATTTTGTCAAGGTCAAACAGTCTGTTCAAATTCTCCAGACCTCCTGAAGCTGGAGCCTGTGTGTGACTCCATTACTCACACTTGCCCCACAGCAGGATAATTGGGACCTCATTAATGGTTCTTAGGAGAACTACTTCCAGATTGGAACCGCTCCAAAACCAGGGATACCTAATTAATAACAGTCAGTGATAGCTGTCTTATACAAATGCTGTGAGTCAGGTTCTGGGATTGAAGTAAAGATCTGACTATTCCTTTTTCCAGCCTAAAGCCACAGAGTCATTTGTGGAACAGATCACACAAGCATAATAAATTTTGGCCCTAAATGAAAATGTGATACACTTAAAGTCCTTTCTAATGACTTGCATGTAAAGGTGGTTGATAGTCTAATTTTAGATTTATGCTATTAGTCAATTCACATTAAAAATCTATAGTAATAATATAATAATCCTTTAACTTGGAAGCTTTTATTTAAACAAAGTGAGAACAAGTAACAGGTAGTCATTTCCCCATGACATCTTTCTTTTACTGAAATAAATCAGCTCAGTAAGAAGGTGTAGAAGATGATCAGTTTTAGGATGTTCCAATGCTTACATCATTACTCCATGAAGGGAGGGCTTATGAGCAGTTTTGCTTTTTGCCAACAGACAGAGGTAACCATGCACGCTGAAAACTGGCTGGTTGGACGTGTCAGACGTGGTTTTGGATGAGTGTGCAGCCCGGCCACACGCTTGCACCTGGCAACG
The DNA here is from genome assembly GCA_013396935.1 of Baryphthengus martii. Classification (NCBI taxonomy): domain Eukaryota; kingdom Metazoa; phylum Chordata; class Aves; order Coraciiformes; family Momotidae; genus Baryphthengus; species Baryphthengus martii. The sequence continues at coordinate 304,028 of VWZK01012360.1, forward strand.
GGCTCTGCAGCAGTGGTGCATGGAAAAGCAGACACACAGGGCTGTCCTACTAGCCCACGTCCCTCCTACCATAGGAATCACAGCGGGGTTAGACCGTTTATTTGTTTCTCCTGTGCCACCAAGGAAACAAAACCACATTGCTCTCATTTGAATTTTTCTTTACAAAGTCATTTTCCACTTAGCAAACAAAATTGCAGTGACTTTTTCATTCAGCGTTATACTGTAAAAGATTTGCCTTTCTCAGCCTGTTCGTGAGCCTGGCTTTTTCCACTCTCTGTGACATGTAGCGGAAAAAAAGATGTAGCTAAAATTCAAACAAAAAAAACATTTTACATTTGCGCTACAAATCTGTGCTAACTTTCAGGTATTATACACCAGAGCCAGCACTTGAAATGTAAAATTCAAGTGATTTGAATGAATTAAAAAAAAAAAAATCCTCTTATTTATTCCGTGTGGTCATTTACACTAGATTTTAAAACAATATTCTAATTATTTAGCACCTAATCTGAGTCACTTTACATGTTGATAGTTAATATAGTAATTGTTAATATAAATACATTTTACAATCACTAAAGCATATGGATTTCCATCCGATTCTCATATGCACACCCAAAACTATTTCTTAGTCACCGTCTATATTCAAGTCAGAACAATCAAATGCAGAGAACAATATGGTTAATGTATGTTAGACCCCAGGAAAGCTGAATATATTAATCACAGTCTCTAATCAAAATATGAGGGTTTTTCATCATAGTCTTGGAGCTGTATTTTCTTGTTCCCAGTGCAGAATCAGTATTATAAAAACATAGTAGGAAAAATTATAAGACAACATGCATGTGACCATACATGTGAGTGTCTGTGTATGAAAAGGTGTTTTTCTCTTAATTTCTTCAGCATTTATACTATTATTTTCTGTGTGATCTGATGACACAAAACATAGGTCTTCATTATCAGTTTTGAAAGGGAGGCCAACTTGCATTCTTGAAGAAATTTGTTGGGATTGTATCTGATTTTGTAAATGGGGAGAGTGTGCAACAGTTTATCTGGTGGTAGAGTGAAAAGAAAGGTGAACACAGTGCTTGCAAAGTCAAGGCTGGCTATGTTATCATGTTAGCATTTGTAAAAAAAAAACCTGCTGAATTTGCGTGAGAAAACTGTGTACAAAGAAAAACATGCTCAGGACTGTGTGCTTTTCTACTTCCAGTTCCCGAGGAGATACTGTATTTCTTCTGTTAACCACTGTATCTGGGCCAGGAGTTGCCCCAGAGACCACCATTGGTTTGAGGTGACAATGAGTCTGAAGTGGCTGGACAATTTCAGGGGAGGAGGGGGAAGAAAAAGATTATTGGTAAAGTTTTGAGGGATGCTGAAGTCCTGAACAAGTCTGAAATCTTAGTCTTTGATTAATTCACTTTACACTCTTATAACTGCAGCCCAATCTGCTAAAGAAGACTATAAATGAAAACTTTTCCCTACATTTAACTGTTCATGATGTAGGCTGTTTCGGATAAAGCTTTCTTCACCTGTATACAGTCCTGGATATTGGTTAGAGTAACAGCCTGGAGGGATAATTGTTCTGTAAATAATAAACCATATTCAAAGGAAACATTACCACAATAGCTTTATATGGCGAGCACTCGTTTTGCCATGATTGGCAGCATGCTGGTAGTATAGAATAAATTATGATGGGTGGTTTAACAAGAAAAATTGAAGTTAATAACATACATAATAACAGAGAACATAATTTAGGAGAGTTGATGTGTTTCAGAGGGTCACACAGCAGTATTTTATTTATTTATGCATGAGTTATTGCTACGTACAATGCTAATTAATAATCGCTTGAAGTAATATGATTAAAACTTGAAAAAATCAGACCAAGTGAGCTTTAAACTATATTAGTGGTGGCATTTCCCCTTCAGATTTCTGACTAATGAGGCAGAAGGGTAGCATGGATTTGTAATTGTTTGTATGCATATGTAATTATATCAGCACTCTTGGACAGTATAAGAAGAAGACATTGTACAGCAGGTCATGCCAAAAAAAAAAAAGGGGAAAAGATGAAAAAAAGAAAGTGAGGCAGTGGATATTAGCAGTGTCTGTTGACCTTGTCATTAAGTATTACTGACTTCATTGAGAGTGAAAGAAACTATCGTTAAACCATGATCCACGAAATCTTTTAGGCATATGTGTGCTTTTAACAAGATATACTTTAAACACTTTTGGCATATGTGTCCAATTTAAACATCTGTTTAGCCCAGTCCAATTGTCTGCAATCTGTTTCGCCCAAATTTGAGATTATAGTGAAAAAAAAAATTAAACTACAACAAAATCTGTCTTTTTTTTTTTTGTAATGAAGGAAAGGATCGAGACAATGCATGTGTTTGAAAGAACTGTGTTTGATTAGATTAAAAGTGAAAGATAATTGTTTATCAGAGTTAACTTATTTTCAGGTAGCTGAAAGTGGAAATAAAAAGTGAGAGGAGAGTTTTATTGAACTGGTTCTTGAAATAGATTAGCAAATACAGAATGAAGAAAAAGAGAAAGAGAGAATAATTCTCCATCTACATCCATCTAAGTATTACTGTGTAGGAAACCTTTGCTTTCAGATATTCTGTTTTTAACTATTTTATAGGTATTTCTCAGATTCCTTGTATCCGTTGCTACAAGGTCATGGCCAGTCCTGTGTTGTGATAATGAGGCAGAGAAGCAGCACCACAAAGATGGGTCTGGAATAAGAAGTTGGCCAGTACTGGTTTTGATAGAAAATCAAAAACCATCTACACCTGCCAGATTACATCTTTAAGTTTTTGATTGGATAGGTTTTTTGTTTTGTACTTTATTTTATTTTAAATTTTTTTTAATGAACTGAATTGAACCAAGCTTTTAGTTTGTCTGAGTATTTGGATGACAGGAGGGGTTAGTTTTACTTGGTGAAGAAGCAAATTATTTCAGGATCCTTTCTCCATATTTTGTTGTTGTTGTTGTTTTTAAGTGCATCAGCAATATATTCGCTATCAAAATCTAGCATTTTTACACAAAGCCTTTTCTCGGGCACAGCTTCTTCTAATGCAGCAAGAAGGCCTTACCAAACATTGTTTTCCTGAGCTCTTCTCTATCTGATCTAATTTGCCTTTTTCAACATCAAGATTCTCATTTTCAGTTTGGTTTGAACTTTCAACTCTGTTACTTATTGATTCTTTACAGAAGCAAAAGATAGCAGAGCTTTGGGAAAAAATATTTTCAACATAGAAATTAAACCCAAAACTTTTGTTTACGAGAGAAGGAAATAATTTGGATAAAGATTAAATGAAGGAAAATTATTTTGGGCTTGTGATGTTTTATAGGAGACCAGGCAGATGAGACTAAAGTTAAGAAGGACAAATTTGAACATTATCCCCCAGATCTGAAATGTTTACATTTAGATCAAAATGGTACTTTTAAAATTGTTGTACTAGAATTAGAAGGCGAGGTGGCATGGAGTGCTGTAGGACAAACATCAGTGGATACAACTGGAGAACAAAAAAAAATTAAAATCTTTTCCTCACTCACCAGACAGAATTTTGCCAAAGCTCCTGCAGTTACCTTTGTGATGTGTCTGATTTTGATTGCTGCCTCTTACAGAAGGAACTGAGTTAGACAGATGCAGCTGATGTCTAGGATAGAGAAAACTTACATCTGATTGTTCTAGATGGACATAGACTATTTCCAGCAGAAGCACTGAGCAAATTTAGATGATGTACTGAGTGAGGATTATGTTCAAAACAAGATGGAAATTACATGTGCTTAACCAATGAATATAAAAATTGCTATTCAAACAGCGGTTGCTATGAAAGCAATGATCATATTTGGAGAACAAAACATTAGGACATCTTGAATGTGCCTTTCTATAACTCCCCATAGTAGTCTGCTTTTCACTGTATTTATTTTGACATTTTATCCTGAATATGTCATTGAAAAAAACATTTATCTTCTTTACCGCAAAATAAAAATTCATCACAAGTTCCCATGGGGATTTTGTCAGTATTTTCATCCTAATTTTTGTGACATACTATCTTTCCAATATAATATTATTTTTAAAGGCATGTTTTAGCATATGGTTCTATGAAACCAAAAGTTCATGGGTCTCCCTGTGAATTCAGAGGCACATAAGACAAAGTAGCTGGGCCCTGTGCGTAACTTGTGTAAAGATGTAAAGATGTTGTCATAGTTACAAAGAAATGGTAATGACTTTTACTTATATTCTACATGTATTCACATACTGTTTAGTATTTCTAGTAAAAGTATTTCAGAACTTGAAACTCTACAGACATGTGAGCCTTCCTTTGGTTTACTATCTACAAGTTGTTACTCTGTTAGATAAGGCAGGTACTTGTTTTTCCTAGGTGAGAAAGCAGCACCTATGTCTTGTTAAGTCTTAATTTATGTGATTATTTTGCATAGCTGTAGGAGATATGACTAGGATTCATCAAAGGAAACTAGCAGAGAATATGTTCAATACAAGGACCTAATTCTTCATGTAATGAGAAATGAAGGTGTAGAGATTTTTGCTCAGAATTCTGTGAGCATGAAAAGCCAACATAGTTTTGAAACCAACCTGACAATTTCATGAAGGGAAAAATACAGCTGAGGGTCATTAAAAACAATAGAAGTACTTTCAAATGTCTCAGGGAAGTTCCCTGCACTGTAGCTGTTTAGGCAATAAGAGAATATTTGGTGACTGTATTGCCCTTGTCTTGTCCTCATAGTCTTCTCTGGGTAACAACTGTCAGTGACAAGACACCAACTTTTGATCAGACAAAATGCTTTTCCTCTTACTTTCATAGAAATAGGAAATTTTAAGCTCATAATAGAACTGTAATAGTATCTCTGATAAAATTAACAACAAAAAAAAAATGTTCTGTGGTTGTAAACAAGCTAAAAGTTGCTTTAGAGGAAAGGAATAATTTGTTGACAAGTGAAAAAAAATTTAAAACTAACCAGTATTCTCTAGAACAACTTCTAGAATAACTTCAACCTGCTAGGCTATTTTGTTTTCTAGATTAAAATGTATGTGGCACTTAATTCAGTACGTGTTCTGTGTTGTTCAGTTAGATTGATAATGTAAGTCACTGGTATCCTTATTTCAGTTTCCCTCCTGGATCCATGCCCTCAAGAACGTCAGTAGCAAATACACATGGGAATTTAAAATTCATTCCTCAGAAAAGGAACTTTTGAAATTCACTTGCTATGAAAATTAATGTTAATGAATATTTTTGATAATGCAAAAGAGTCTATTTAAGAATAAGTCTTTTCCATTCAGCAATTAATGCAGCAATTAATGAAAGTAGAAAGTTCCTACAAGGATGCTGGAAGCCACGAAACATTCTACGATATTAATCTGACCTGATAAATTGAAGAATCTGTTAGAAATCCATTTTAATCTAGTGCTAACACTGTGGAAACACTTCTGATGACTATTTGATAATATGCTGTGGGATTATCATTACTTTGTAAGTCTTGTGAAGTGTAAGATACATTTTATTTCATTTTTGTAAGGAGAAAACTCACAGGAAAAGTCCTTAATTATAGATTACATGATTTATTTAATTCAAGGTAAAGATATTCTTTGGTCTTCTGTTTTACAGGGGATGTGACTCGTGAGCCTCCCAAAAATATTGAATTTTATTTTTTTTTTTGTCTTTCTACTCCTGTGAATATGAAGTTTATAGGTGGTTATCCCTAAATTCAAATCCAGTCATAGCTGTTCAATCTTGTTAAGAGAATCAGGAGAATGAAACAGCCAGAGGAGTAAATACAAATTCCGAGCCCGAAAGCTTGCTTTTAACTTTAATATAGACATGAGGACAAATCCATATCTCATTGGGGTAGCTCTATCACAGGGTCCCAAAGACCTCTAGGTTTCTTGGTGGTGTGTGATTGATTTATTTAATCCATCTGCTAGAAATATCTTTGATTTTCTCTGCTCTGCTGCTCAGCTCCTCTTCCACTTCACATGAGGGATTATTTATTTTTTTTTTCCACTCCATAAATCCTGGCAATACTTCTGGGCAGATATGCCCAAGTAAAACAGAAGAATGTTATAACCTTTGGGACACTGGCAGTTTTCTATAACCCCCTTCAGACCCACCCCAGAGGAAGGCTGATGTGGTTGAGCTTGACACCACTAAGACACTTGGGGATGAGTGTGACACACTAGGCAAAAGCGGTATGCTATGAGCAGATCTTCTCATATAATGATTTAATTTAGATTATTAATGAGGCTTTTCTTTCCAATTAGGGCTGTTAGCCGCTTTAAACACAGATTGGACAAGCTGTGAATTCCTGGCTCCATATGTTTGTTGTATCTCCTTTTGCACACCACAGGATATCGAAGTTAAGAAGTCCTACACCAGGTACCCAATATCCATCCTCTTTCACAGATGAGAAAACAGTGAAATTATGTCCAAAGTCATACAGAGAATTTGTAGTCAATCTGGAATTAGAGATTACTACTTGTTACTTCATTCTACCTCATTTCTTTAAATTTCTTTAAAGATTATATTTAAATATAAAGTCATAAAATGTAGGATGAAGTAAAAATAATACTTTTAAATAATAAAAGGAAACATATTTTCCTTGATCCATTTGTTTGGGTTTTTTTAAGAAAATAGATTAAAGCAATGAATATTTTTACTGGATGGGTAGAATCGTAGAAATTATAAAGCAGAAATAAAATGGTTCTTCCTCATCACAGCATTCAAAGCTGTTATACATAAAGGTATGTGAGGGACCTGACTGGGAAAACAAGACTAATAATTGCAAAGGTTCAAAATACCCCTGCACAATTGGAAAAAATGTATGGTAGGCTGTTTATATTAGGACCTTTTTATGCCACACCAATATAATTGATACCAAGCAAAGCACTAAATATGAGTTTGACAGTATGGAAAATTTCTATTCTCAATGCATACTCAAAATACTGTTTTTCCCGCTTAATGCAAACAGACCAACACATTTCAAGATGTCTCCACACACAGGGGAGAAGAGGAAGTGAACAGAAATTACATCCAATTTCACAGCATAAAAACTGCTCAAGCTCTGGAGAGACATGGAAGACAAGTCTGGTTCTGTCATTCAAATCACAGGGCTGAAAACCAGGGCTGTCCCCCAAACTGACCTTCACTGGGATATCGATGTACATAGCAGATGGCCACTATCAGCATGTGCTGTACAGTTCTGACACTTCACAATAAGCGCAGGTGCCAAATGCCAACCCTCTGTGCTAGTTCTAGGCAGATTTGGCCTCTGGGAATGATCCTGATTTTCTCCAGTCAGAAGAGTCAGCACCAGTAGTTTCAGCTGAGTTATCACCAGAGACTTGGTGTGAAACCAACCTTCTTCTTTGTTCATTAGGGGAATTTCAGCTGAGCATTAAAATGACGTCGTTCTCAAACCAAGCTCTTTACCCTTTGCAACTTCAGAGCTCTGAAACACAATTGTCCAAAAGATTTAGTTGCTTTTTACCTGAAATCAAATATTGCTGTTTCCCACAAGTGTTCATGCAGAACTAGTGATAATTCTGTGGGTTAATTAGTTATTTTAACTTTGCAGCACATTTAGTATGATCACAAACCGCTTCTTCAACCCACATTGACCGTTTTTTTCACAACATGCAAGGTAATCATATCACAGTTAAGAATGAAATTGTCACCAGCGATACTCTCAGCGCTATAAAAATGGGTTTCCTTTATAAGAAGTAAATGCAGCTTTTCAGTTTTGTACCTTTCTATTTTATCATAGTGATCTTCTTTCCCAATGATTTCAATTTTTGATTCTTGTCTTCACAAACTTGTAAATGATAACCATTTTGATTACATGGATTGCTCCCTCTAAAAAGTTCCGAAGCACAAAAACTTAGTGATAGTTATGAATCTCTTCTGATATGTGGTAAGACCCAAAATTAACTGTAATTTCAGTATGCGTGATCACACATGTAGTTACTATCAGGAAAAGTTAAAAGTCAGCAAGTTTTGATCGATAACAGTTTGGGTTAAAATATTATGAAAAAATTCCTATTTTTCTCTTTGAAATAGATGCTTTAAGTTATGTTTCCCAGCACTCGCTTCATCCCAAGTTGTATTTAAAGTACATTCAAATATTTTTGCCAATTCTAGTCCCAGTCCAATGATGTGTGCTACTTACATGCATAAATGTTTGCAGAATTAGGACTTTATTATGAATAACGCACGCAAAATATACTTGCTTTCTGTTTTTTCACATTTTTTCCCCAGAAATATATGTATCTATCGTTTGAATGTATAAAGAAAAAGAATAGTAACAGCTTGACACAGCCACTGAAATAAATCATTTGTTCACACCATTTAAACTGTAGATGAACGGGTTCATTCCACGGGTTCCTGCTGTCTCTTCTGCTTCTCAGGAACTTGTTTTCTCACTAATTAAAAGGCAATGAAGTCACAACCGGCTGATTGTGTACTGATTACTGAGCTCTGTTACTCTAGCTCCTGAATGGCCTTCAAATACCTGTTCTGCTCAGCGTTATGAAGGGAAACTTTTGTGTCTTTTGTGATATGCAAATGAATAGATTTAGCAATTCTAAAGCAACTTAAAATTTCTCCAAATAGACTTCTAAAGTGTTACTTAGTCCCTAAATCATACTTGAAGAATCATCATCTGGGACACAATTTCCATGGAAGGTATGTAAGGACTATGATGTGGCAACTGACCTGTTAGTAATTAATATTTCTTGTTCATGTGAATTAATTAAAATAGGAGCTTACCTAGAAGAAGTGAGTCCTGTCCTTCATTTGCATGATTTTGGTCCTTTCTGTTATGGTCTGTAACACTGTTGGCAAAACCAGGCCACAGTTACTAAAGTCTTTGACCAGTGTTATGGTGGTAATAATGATAATGGTTGTTCCCCAAGATCTGAGAATGAAAAACAAATTTCAAGTATTTGTGATGGCTGGATTAACAGTACTTCTTTATCATGGTCGTGTAGAATACAAAGGACGTAGCTGGCTAACAATTCAGCTGTATCTCACACCGGATTTTCTCTAAAACCAAGTTTCATCTACCTGGTGTTTTGTCCTTCGCATTTTAGAAAACATCAGAGGCTTGTCTACTAATGGAAGTATAGTGCTACATGCTTCAGAGGTGTAATTCTCCAATAAATCTCTCATCCAGAGAGTACTGAGGTGTCACTTGGATTCAGGATTGTAGGGCTGTGTCCTGTGGTGTCGGGTTTGCGGTACTGCAAGCGGAACCAAACGTGGCCACCACTGATGGATGCTTTACACATCACTGTCTCCATGGGTATGTGCTCCAGACAAAGCTTTAACTGTCCTCTTTCCTCTCCAGTCCAACCATTTTTTGATGAGTAAGTTGATGCACATAGAGCTGACCTCTTCTGTAAAATAATCTGAGATGTCATGGCTTATACATGTCTGGCCCAAAAGGACAAAACATTTCAGATTCCAGCCTCCTGAAAGACCAGAAAGGAAAGGAAAACTTTGGCTCACTTTGTGGATTGGTTATCAAGAACTAACATATTTATAATTCATTTTCTTTTTTAACTCAGACTACATGTAAGGTCAAGCAAACGTAGTGTATGATGTACACCCTTGGTAGAGGTAAGTCAGGTTTCTTTTCTCGTCTGATTTTGGCTGAACTTTTTTTGGTCTGCCAGTGATGTTTATAGTACTTATAAAATAGAAAAATAGACAGAAAATAATCAACCACTACACAGATGATTATTAGCGACAGTCTAAAAAAAAAAAAGTTAAAAACATATCCGTCTACCTCTCCTTTTACTTCTAGTATTTTCACATTTCTATTTCAGGAAACTTCAATTTATGTTTATAAAGGATTGGAGAATTCTTGCAGATGTCAGCATAATTCATTTTTGTAGTTTGCTCTTGTGGTCACTATGTTGACTCTCTTCATCATAAATAGGTACTTGATTCTCATCTTCATTCCTGTCACATGTCCTCACTGTTTGTTTTTCATTCTGCACCAGTACACAGCCCCAGTTTCCTTGGTCATTCCTCACTCTAGGTAGTAGCTTGCCAAGACTTCGTGGGGGCTGGTTACTATAACTGAATGAAAGCTTAAAGGGTCTAGAGCTGAATATCTAAATTTTATCTTGGCTATTCTAGTAGTTAAAATTCATCTTTTGAGCATCTGCAGTTCTTCTGCCTGTGACATAATTAGAAATTCATTTTACATGCAGTTTTACATCATCTTTTATCTGCCTCTAAATAACAGGTTTAAAATATTTCATTTAATTTTTTTTTTTTCTCCAAAGATCATTTTGAGCTGAAAATACTCTTGTCCAGAAATCTTGTCAAGAGGAGAAGGACCAATTGCACCAATAGGTAAATCCATGTAAATGTCTTTTCAAGGAATGTTCTGTGGAGTTTGAAATGAGTGCATTATTGAATCCCTCCCACATTCTCAAGTATCTGTACCACCCATTGGTGTGGATCGTAAAGTCCACAAGTTAGAGTTTTGAGAATAATAATAAGAAGTAGCAGATGAAGGTAATTTGATTTCTGTTCTCATGTGAAGGAGGAGAAGCTCTACTTGGAGGAAGTTGTCTGTAAATGGATATAGACAATATAATCTAGGTTGGCATGGTTTTGCCTCTTATTAAATCGTATGATACTTAACTGTATGTTGGAACAGATCTTAGTTTTTCTCTACTAAAACAGTGTGTCTATAATCTATGAAATATCTTAGAATAATAATTTTTTTTTCCTGCAACAAAATGGTGATGTCCAGTGGGACATGTTCTTCTCGAGCACGTTAAAAGTCTCTGCCAGATGCTTTATTCCTTTAACATTTGCAAAGTTTTTGTTTCTGTTCTCATGAGTCCTGCTGTTTTGTTTAAGGCTGGAAAGGGTAAATGTTGGTGCAAACTCATTTGCATCAAAAATACCGAGCTGCTTGTAAAGTAATCTAAGAATAAATACTCAAGACTCTAGAACACGTTTAGGCATATCCTGTTTTAGTGTATATCAAATAACAACTCAAACCATATTCTTGTATCTAAGGCCATATCCTGGTAGTTAAGGGGTTACATAATTTTGTTAAGAGTTTTGGGAATTTTTTTATTTTCAATTCACTATTGACTGAATTGGAAGGTAATTTACTTCTAACTCTCTATGTATGGTTTTGCTTAATTTAAGGTAAAGCAACCGTGAAACAAGACCTTTATTCCAAATAACCTTAAACATGATGTAGTAAGAGAGTGAATCAAGCAGCTTTCCTAGATGATATGAAATGTTACGGCTGGTTCAGTAAAATTAGTAAGCTCACAAAAGAAATGATACTCAATGATAAAAGAGTAGAGCTAGTTAAGGGACACGGAGAGCAAAACCCTGTAATATGCAGAGCAATCTGATAGAGATATCTAGAAATAAATGTGACTCTCTCTAGATAGAGGTAGACTCCCGTGAGTCTGCTACATGATGTAGGAAAGAGAGGCAGCAGATAGTTCTGTGGCTAGTCTTTGTCCCATCACCACAATGTGCCTATTCTAACAGCAAAAAGCAACTTGCTCAAGAATAAGATGAAAATAGGTTGTCTCTGTTTGCAGAATAATTGTCTTCTCATAAGGTGAGGTATTTCAGTGTAAGGATACAAATGCATACCTTGAGAGTTCCTCTTGTTTAGATTTCTTCCCAAACACCTCAACTACTGAATGATTCTTCCTTCCTCTTGCTTAATTGCTATGATTACAGGTTAGGGTTAGATGTGGAGTTTCAGTGAGGATTTAAGCTGCCTGGGGCTCAAAAAGGACTTTTGTGTTCTCTGTGTTTGGGGAATCCAGAAGGTTTGAGCTCTTCAAGAAAAAGAGAGGAAGTTTGCTCTGGAGTAGCCTTAAATGAGGTACACCAGCATATAGTTAAAACAGCAGAACATTATATTTATTCATTTAGGACCAGATATTGAAGGCACATTTGCAACTGGAATTCAAACAAAATGCCAAGGCAGAGTAAGACTCAGGTGCTTATTACCACTGATTTCAGTGGGGGTTAAGTGCTTTTTGAAACTACTTTTTTTTTTTCCTTTTTTTTTTTTTTTTTTTTAAAAATGAGAATAAGAATATAAGAATAAGTCATCTCCTTGTAGTCATTCCTGTTGATATCCCCTTAACAAAGCTGTGTTGGAAGTGATTTTGTCCAGTTTGCTGGAGCTGATTACCCAGAATAAATGCCAGCTGTCCTTACTCTTTCAATGCTTCCTTGATGACAGCTGGGCTCCCCCTTGCTCTTCTGGCTTGGACCTTGGGAAGTGCTCCCTCAAATGCCCCAGGGACCCACTTACTACCCTGTCAGTGATCCTAGTGACTCTTCCTGTCTTTTTTTTTGTACTGCTATGATATCTGCTGAGCTCCAACCCATTTCCTTGACTCAAAAACTCTGCATAGCAAGGGTTTCTTGACGTACGTGAGGGTTACTCCTGGCAAAGGTAGAGGGAATCCTTGTTACTGAGCTTTCTGGGAGAGGAAGCAGGTTACTTGAACCAATCAAGGTAAGCTTCTCTTCATCAAAATTGTAGAGTATGTGTAAGTAAGTGGATGTGGTGTTTTCTTATTTAATACGTAAGAAGTAGGTTTTTTTATAAGACTAATATTTTATTCTCATTTGATACTCTAAATTATGGTAAAAAATTTTCTTCTGCATCTTCTCCATTGATTCATTCTTCTCTATTAAATCAGTGTCACAGACTTACAAGTATTTTACTATTTTCCCATTTTAAAAATAATTTTATCTGTAAAACCACCCTGCTTATTTCTTCATATTTGAAGTTAATAAACTCATTTTAGAGATTTTGGCCTCTTTGTTTAATTTGTACAGGGGCTAGGGATATGAAACTATTAAAATAATTGGTGAATTACATCTATAACAATGTAATAATTCTTGTTTGCTTGTCTCATATTTTGTAATATTCAAAGCTGATTTTATGTTGTCTTTTTCCAAAAATAGTAATGAAAATTAAGCAGAAAAATGTGATGAGATTTTCTGAGGTGATGAACACCCTAAGTGTTCAGTGAGCTCAAGCATGGCTGAAATCAAAGGCTGCTAGTTTAAAATACTCTAGATATGGATTTAGGTAACTAATTTCCCATTTTAGACAGCCGTCAGTGTCTTGCCTAAAAGTTATATTTCAACAAATGAGTTAAAATAATTTCCTTCAAATACTTTATTTCATTTATTAAAATAAATGTTTTGGCTCTCTGGTATTAGCGTATGCTTTAAAATGCTGTATCATTGTATGTCCTTATGTTATTATCAGGCTTACTAAATGGCATGGCTAGCATTGGTGATGAAATGAAATTGCAGTGAAATAAGGTCGATAGCCTTCTTTTGAAAGGTGTGGCACTGGATCAGAGTTCATGTATTAAATCTTTTACTCTGAATGATCAAGTGATGCACAGGCTTTCAGCATCATGCTTTGTCCTCAGAAAGTAATGTACAGCCTTGACCTAGGAATATTTCACTGAACCTTTCATTTTCATGGCTCACTAGTGAAACTTCTAATGGAGATAGCTTTCTTCTTTGTTACTGAGATTTTGCTGGAAGAAACATGTCTTTTTATGCTTCTATTTTTAAAGACTGAGAAATCAGCCTTTCTAATGTGATTCTAAATTCAAATTTAAATTACTACTTTGTTCCATAGATGTTGTTCGTTAAAACCTTCGGGGCAACATGATGTTCGTATTCTGCTGCTTGAACCTCTCATGCTAAAATCGCTTCTACTTAGCATTGACTATTACAATGGACTTCTGCAAGAATCTGTTGATTGACTTAATTTGCTGAATTGAAGGCTAGAAAGAGTATCTTTCTGTGTCCTGGACAAGTCCAGTTAACTGTAGAGGATTATAGTCTTATTTTTAGACTTAAATCAGTAGTCATGATTGCATATGTTGTTCTTTAATTCCTGTTTCTAAAAGAATTGTGTGTGTGGAGTGGCTGTTCGTCACATGCTAGAAGGTACTGAATTTCATTACTGAATAGAGTTTACATATGCCTAGAAAGCTTAATAATATTTCAGTGTTAGAAGAATATTTCTCCCTCCTGTAATTGCAAGGCTATTAGATGTAGATTTATTATAGCATTTATGTATGAATCTCATATTGGCAAAGTGATACAGAAATGTGGAAAGTTATGTCAATTCAGGAGCATGCTAGAGCACAATTGAGATTCACACCAGCAAAATGACCCTTTTGGGTGCCTAATTCAGAAAGGATTTAACCAAAAGCAGTTCTGTACCAACAGATTTAGGTGGCACAGATTTAGCGCCTCACTTCATATGTGCCAAGCAAGGACCAGTGTGTTAGCATGAATTGGCATATGGGTGTGTGTGATGATGCTGACTCTCAGGTGCAAAGAGTAGCCCTTTGAAAGCTGACCTCATAGCATACAGTTTGACAAAGAGCAGAAGTAACTTTTTCTCTTATTCTGTGCGTTCTCAAGCCATGCAGTTGTTTTAAAAAAAATAACAATGAATGACAGAGCAGATGAGATTGGAAAGGACATGTGGAGTTGATTTAGTCCCTCCCTGCTCAAGTAGGGCCACCCAGAACAGGTTTCCCAATGCCTTGAATATCTCAGGATATTCAGGATGGACACTCCTGAACCTCACTGGACAACCTGTGCCAGTGCTCAGTTGCCCTCACAGCAAAAAATGTTTCCTCATGTTCAGAGGGAGCCTCCTGTGTTTCAGATTGTGCCCCTTGCCTCTGGTCCTGTCTCTGAGCACCACTGAAACGGGCCTGGATCTGTGTTTGGTACACCCTCCCTTCAGGTATTTGTATGCATTGATAGCATCGCTCCCTGAATAAGGAACATATATGAAAAACCCTTGGATAAAGGTGGGATGGTCTTCAGATAACCATTCCTGAATAAGAACAATTTAAAAAAAAAACAAAAAACAAAACCAGGAGCACACACACATACGGCCCAATGATTTTGTAATTAAAAAAACCCCTTTGATTAAAGTTTAAGACTGTGTTTCATTTATTAGATTCTCAGGAACCAACCTACAACATCATGGTACTATTACCTTTCCCAAGTAGGATGATTCTTAAATCCACAAAGAACTAAAGATTGATTATTTTTATAGCAATTTTTTTTTATATGGCTATTCACTTAATATGTCTTTCTGTCAAGTTTATCACAAAACAAATTTTACTAACCTGATTACTCATAGGAAATGAATAAAACAGGTTAGATATTCCACTGAAGTGGATGCATGACTTTTGTTTAAATGAGTATTTGTAAATACATTTTAATAATATTTACAGTCTTGCAATTCTTAGAACTCAATGAACTTACTAATCTGCAGTAGCTGTTATATGAGTTTGAGTGATTGAAATGCTATGATGATTTGCAACCATGATATTAGCAAAAATAACTGATCATTACTCAAAGTAAAACTTGATTTTCTGGAATGTCAGTTATTTGTCTGAACACTAGCTGGAGTTTACAGACTATAATTTTCCTCCCAAATAATTTGTTTGTGCTCAGTATAAACAGCTTATCAAAAGCCTCTGTCAGCATCGCTGATGAGTTAAAACACAAACCTGAAATCAGGCATTGGTTTGCCAGACTGATAACCTATATGTTTGTACTCGTGTTGCTAGAAGCGTTCAAGTGCAGTGATTCCTCCTTGTGGATGATGTTGTGATAGATCTTCCCTGCACAGAATGTATAGAGGAGATAAATCTATGCCTTGAGTTTTCTTCTTTAAAGTTTGCATTGATTGCGTACTTGTATGTAAGGGGTTGTTTGGCTCCTAAAGCTTGATTCCTCCCCTGAATTTCTTCACTTTTTTTTTGTCTCATAGACAAGACTAGCTAACTTGGTGTTGGTATTTTGTCTGACAAGGGTTCACCACTTGTAGAGGAGCATAGATCACCTAATTTGACTGTTCAGTGGGGTATCTCGTAATGCTCCCAATGTGCAGGATGAGGGAAGAGAGACCCAAGAATATGCTTTCATGAAAAAAAGTAAGATGGATTTTGTAGTGTCTGAGCTGCTTACTCAGCTCCCTAAGGATGCTTAAACTGTGGGTGCTAACACTTGCTGAAAGTCAAGACAGTCCTTAAAGTCTCTGGCAGGTCCTTTACCCTATTAAAGAGCAGTTACTATGTTGGATGGACATGAAAAAGATAATAGTAGCTGAAAGTGCTCCTGATCAACACTTTTTTTAAAGCTGAAGTTGCTTACTTGGCCAGCTAATAAAATATCAGTAACATCCTGAAATAATGAAATATTTTATTAGCCAGGGCTCAGCAGAATTGCCTCAATGCTATTAAAAATATTTATAAAATTAATTTGAAGAGCATCACGGCCCATAATGTCATCGCTCCTGACATATTATCAGGAGACCATGCTACAGTCTAATATTACTTAGCAAAAACTATCAGCTAATGCCAAGACTAGAGAACTTCCTCTCAGCAGGATTTATGCAAAGTTATTTAGGTGAGTTGACTTCAGAGAAGGACAGTTTACTCTAGAAATGTGCAATTCTTTTGTTCTCTGTGTGTATTAACGTGTTTTAAACAGGAAGAGGAGAAAAAATGTATTAAATGTAGCAAGGACAAGCAGATTTAAACATTAATTCTATTGATCTGATGACAAAGGACACTTTAGAAGTGTTAAATGTAAATTTATGTATATTGAGCTTTACTTTGCTGAATTTTCATGGTGGTATGCTCAATATAGTAAAACATTTTATTCACCTTACAGATTTTCAACATAATTTCCTTGTGTATTATGTGACTATACTTCAGAAAAATAACACAGAGGGAAAAATACAATGTTCTATTGAAAAGCAGATACTAGACCACAAAACTTTTTTTTTTCTTTTCCCCTCCTTTTTACTTTGCTTTATTTTCCCCTCTTTGTCTTGCAGTTTTCTTGCACATCCTCAGAATCTGCACCACTGGCTCAACAGGGATGTTTCATTTCAGAATACTAAATCAGCACAAAATGAGTGACTTCTTGTTATTACTGTGCTGGGGCAACTTTGTGCCAAACATGGGCACCAAGACTGCCTGGCACAGGGATGGGGACATGCCAGGTGTGGAGCGAGGAGCTCGTGGCAGCCAGGGGTAGGTTTCGGTGCTGAAATCGGGTTGGGTCAAGCAGAGCTGAACCCTTGATCAATGAGCTGGAGGAGTCTTGGAACACCTCTCTGGAGACCTCCTAAACAGGATTGAAATGCCACAGAGATTGTGCTGGAGATAAGATACCTTCTGGAATGATTTCTGGGCTTTGTTTTGCTGCCGCTATTGATGTAGAATAGTTTTTCCCACGAGGTGAATATTTAACTTCAGCAGGACTATTAGTTTGAAAGAGTAGTGCTTCACACTAGTGGTCCTGTTTAAATAAACTGTTTGACAGCGAAGGCTACAGTGTGGTCCTGTGTTTCCTGAGACTGCACAAGGTAGATCTGTCTGGGCTATTTCCAGTTCTTCCTGTCAGATTAATTTCAAGGAGTCAGGAGCATTACTAACTCCTACACTTGAAAAGCACCAGCAAGGGCTTCTGTCTCTCCCTCTCTTCCATTCTTTAAATCATACCCCCTAGGCCATGAGAGAAACGTGTAGACCGCTAATGCTGCACTAATATACCAAACTGAGAGTATCCCTGAATTGTCTGTGCAACAGAGAGGAGGGGTCAAGGTGCACTGGATAATGGAGCCTTCAGCTGTGCTGACATCTCCTGTACTATGTGGAGGAAAGGGACATTTTTACTAAAAGTAGGTACTTCCTGGAGGTATGCAGAGGAGGGTAAAGACAGGAGGAATCAAATCTCTGAGTCACAGATTGCAAGAGCTCGCTGAGTGGGGTACAAGGCTCTCAAAAATAAGAATTAATCAGTTTCTAAGACTTAATGCCAGCCATAAAAATGTTGACACACGCACATGCAATGAACTCTGCTGGAAACTCATCCAAAGAATATGTCCTGACTATGTCCAATCCCAAGATCTTGCCTACCCCATCTCACTGGGCTGGGGTGGGGCAGAAGGTATTGGAAAGACAACCTTGGTGCTGTGCAAGTGCTGCTCAGCAGCAGCCACAGCACAGGCATCTTATCTACCTCCCAATACAAAGCCCAGCACCCTAAGAGCTGCTATGGGGAACATTAACTCCATCTTACTCAAGTCCAATACAACATTTTTTTTCCCATTGTTTTGGACTCTCTCATATTATGGACAGACTTGTATATAGACTGACCAGGAAGGTTATCTATGAGCTGTATATTCCATGGGAACATTTGTCATGCTGTTAAATAGTAGCCTGTGCTGTGACAGAGGCTTTATTTGAATTAGAGCTGTACATGTTAACTAAAACCGGACCATTCTTTCTGTATTTATTTAACAGCCAGAAAATCTCCTCCATGTCAGATGTTATATAAATTACCAAGTATTTTGAAAGAACCCTCTTGTTTTGTGAAAAGCTATTTTGCTGACTCCCTCTTATCCAAGGTGTTCCTATGCTGATAGCATCTTGTTCACTTAAGTGAATTTCGTGTAAAAAGATTATGTCAGCTTTTTTGTTTCGACAATTTTTTTGTGGTTATAACTTGAAGCCATTTATGTTCCCCATTACAAATTCGATTATTTGATTTGCTGTCATTCACCTCTGTAATATTTGACCATTTGATATACTATACAAAGTCATTGCCAAGGTTTAACACAACTATAAAAAGGCTAACATATTCTAAAGCTATTTTGTTTGGAGATGTTGGTTTTCAAAGAATTTAATACATCAATATAATCCTGAGAAACCTACTAGAACACTTTTTGCATTTTGACAGTTTATTTTTAGCCTAGTTTCTCATTAACAGACTCCGTTGGTTTCTAATATTGCCGGTGAATTATTTATCAATACAAATAATAGAATTACAATACCTGCCACAAAAAGAGAAGAAGGAAGGTTGAAGTAATAGTAATAATGAGCACAGTTGTGGATAAATCGGTGTCATAAGTAAGAAAGAGTGGCAGGATGCTGAATTTTCTTTCCTTCTGTGGCATGCAGATGTGGCTAAACTGGTAGAAGAAATAAAAATTTTTAAAAGTGTGTTGTTTTATTTTTTTGGCCTTGAAAAATTCCATTACTGACCAGTCATCATATCCAAATTTCCCTGGCTGATGGAATCTGACAAGATCTCAGCCTATGGGAATATGGCTGCAGGCCAGTAATTTTTTTTGTTCTTGTCAGGCATACTCAAAAGGGTAAGGCCATCTGCTTTCCAGCAATTAGATACTCCCCTTTCAATTGTAATATACTGTGAGTCAGATAATTTATTCATCCCATGGTAAACATATACGCTTGCAGTACTGTGGAAATGAAGAGAACTAAGCCTGGCAGAGGAATAAATAGTTCCACTGTCCCTTGTCCTGTACACACAGGTCTCCAGCAGCTCACCCATGCTGTCTCTCTGAATGAGCACACCTTCCCGCCTCCCTTCTGCTTTGGTACGTTTAAAAAAAAAGTTAAATTATCATTGCTCAATTACTGGAGGATCTCTGAAGATCCATGGCTATTTGATTTAAATGTTTTCAGTAGTCCATGAAGGCCTAGGTAGATGGTGGTATTCAGAGTGGTAATGTGACTGGTAATGGTAAAAGGAATACAGAGCAGATACAGCACAATCACTTTGCAAGACAGAGTAGCAACAAAAACGAATTAAACAACAGAAACGTGGACCTTTAAAGTGAAGAAAGGAGACTTTTGTAGCAAATAGTGTCACCCAGCAAACAAGATTTGTTTCCATGGCTAGCAAAAAGCCACAGGCTTTATATTAAACAAAGGCAGGGTCTTGATGTGATGTCAGACTGTGTCCTCTGCTGCAGGTGCTGGCTCCAGCAGTGCTGTGTTTGTGGGCTGATCCCTGTAGGCTGCCCCTTGGGCAGCAGCAGCCTCGTGGGTGCCCAGGGGCTAGAAAGGTGCTACTGCAGGTTGCAGACCTCCTCTGGGCACTGGAAGGAGGAAACACATGCAGCTAAGCCCATGCAGACTTGTGAATGAGGAGGCAGAGACCCACTACGACACCATGCCCATTCGGAGAACTTTGTTGCAACCCTCTCACTGACGTCATTCTGAAGGAAGGCTGATGGCATCAACCTTGGGGCCAGGAGGGCATCTAGAGGGTGAGCGTGATACCAAACAGAAGTGATAGTTTTTAGTAGATTTTTTGTATAACGATTTAAGTTGTCGTTAATTCTTGGCTCTGTGTTTATGGTATGTTCCCTTTTTCCCCGTAAGGAGGTTTTGAGTGCACCAGTGGAAGAAGTTCCTACTTTGCCAAAATGAAACCTTTGACTGACTTTGAACAACTTTCTACAGAGTTAGTCAGATTCAAAGATCCCAGGCTATCAGCAGACTAAGGAAAAAAGTCTTGTGAGTATTAATGAAACCTCCAGAAATAAGCTGAGTCTGTCCTCTTAACTGTATTTCTATATAAATGGTAATTAGAAAATTGTTAAAGAGTGAGAGGTCAATTAAAAATTTCTCTGGAGGAAAACTCTGGTTCCAAGCTCTTTCTTCAAGATTTGGATAGTCTGGTACAAATCTCATCAGAAGTCTCTGGTTGACAATATGCTTGATAATAGTAAAATAAAAGAAAATGTCATTAGCTGATTTTCTTCGAATGATGGAGGGACTCAGAGAAGTTTCTCCCATTTAAATTAAAAATATGAAAATCATGTCTTGCATTTGAGAGTTTATCCCAGTTATAGTGTGTAACTTTCATGGACACACATTTATCAGATTTTGTTTGTTGAAACTGGTTTTAGAAAGGACCTTTCCAAGATATATATATATACACACACACACACAACTATTCCTAGAAATCAGTCTGAATTTATCGTTTGCATGCATATGGTGAGAGATATTGAAGTAGTAAGTTGGGAACTAAAAGTATCACAGAACATTGATCAGAATTAAGAAGATCAGTTCCAACAGAGCAGGTCCTAGAAATTAGAGTGCTCCAGGGAGAAATTAGAAATATTTGGTCGTCACAGAAGTCAATATACTAGACCCTGTGCTTGTGTAGATTAGCACTGAAATCAATAAAGCTCTTACAGTTTGTCACAGCTTTTGGTGATGTTAAATTAGGGTAATATTTATGACAGTACTTCCTAGTGTTCTGTCTCAGAGACGTGTAGGTGGTCAGAGGGGTTTGTGTGCTGTAGAAATGCATCATGAAACACTGTGCATGAAATGGAGGAGACTGAGACCAAGGGTGAAGACGACATGGTAATAGCTGTGCATACTTGATCTAGAAGTACTTCAGTAGCATATCATCCCCATTAACAGACTGAACCTTTGAGAGAGGAGACAGTGTATGGAGCCTTATTGCAGCATTTTCCAGCTGCTAGGAAGTTAGATGTTGACATTAATTCCATAGGCTCATGATTTAGCACTCTCTCACACCTGATGTTTTGTACGCACCCCCTGGCAACCATCAATTGCAGTGGAGACTGGAATTTGTCTTGCTTTAGGTGAAACAAAGTGATATTTACTGAAATATTAAACAGGAGAACAGATTGCAAAACCCCAGGCTAGACATCATGAGGAGCTTCAGAGACATCTTCAGGGCATTTTTTTTCTACTTTACTGCATAAGTAGGGTAAGGTAAACACCTACCCTTTATGAGCAAACATTGCTTTGTATAAAACCACAGGCAGAAGATATTTACTTACTTAGAAAAGAAAGTTAAAACCAGATAGAAATGTGATGTATATTACCTCTAACTTAATAGAAATGTGAGGATTGATTTTCATTTTATAGAATGAACTTGCTTCCCACAAATTCTTTGAAAATACACTCTTTGCTTTAAAAAAACTTCGGTCTAGCTGGATTGAGGTTACAACCCTAAAATGTTTTCTAACACTGATCTCACATATTACCAGGGTGATAATAACTTTCTTCAGCTGAGAGTGGTGTAAAGTGAACAGTGAATGGGATTGCTGATCTTTCATTTTTCTTCTTTAAGTCACCTTTTCTGAACATACATGCTATTAAATCTTTAGGAAGAAGAACAAAGATTTGTTAACTCAAAGGAATATTTCCCAAAGACAGAAACTGTGGGGGGAAATCAGGCCGTTGGTTTATGAGGTTTTTTGGGTTGGGTTTTGTTTTTTTGTTTTCCCCTTGTTTATATGCTGACATGAAATTATTAAAAAGGGGGAAAATTCATAAGTCTAAGGAGTGCCTCAGAGAAGGGCGCTCATCATGAGCGATATTCACAACCTTGCCTGTGTGCCCACACTTCCTGAGGGTGAGTGGGAATCGGCAAAGCCTGGGAATGAGACGTGTAACTCCAGCATGTTGACCGGAGGATGCCTGAGCCAAATTTCCAGGGGCGGTATTTACTTGAATTTGTTTCTCTCTTGAATTATACCTTGGGTCAGAATCAGGCATTACTGGAGGTGTTAGATTTTCATGCTGAAGTTCTTCTGTGCGTGCCATTTCACTGAATTGCTTGTTGACTGAGTGAGGCAATCTCAGTGCTCCTTTCCTTTCAATATGGTACAAGCAATTTGGATAACTCCCAACAAGAATTCCGGCCTATCTGAGAGTAGGGAACATAATCTGATTTTTTTTTTTTCCATTATATTATAGTTATTTTAAAATTCAGTTTCTGGAGCATTGTTTCTATGGTACAATGGACATCTAAGGTCTCTCTGGAAGGCAGCCTCCAAGCCTGTATCTTGCAGACATCTTATTGCAGTGTTGTAACAGCAGCTGTAGATGAGCCTGAGAATTACAGCGCAACTCATTCCCACTCTCTGTTTAGATGGTTGCACTTTCTCTGGCATTGGTCCGCTTTAGATATCACCTCTGGAAGCTGTGCGCAGGGTGCTATAAGTGCATGTGAAACTGCATTTTCAGTTTGGCACTGCAAGCCCCACCATTGATTCATTTTTATACTACTCAAGTATGATTTTTGCAGGTCAGCTGTTTTGTACATCTTGTCCTTTTTTATTCACCTCGGCAAGAATCGTTTTTGCAGTCCCAAACCGCTTGAAACAGGAGATGGCCTCAGACTGACATACCAACTCTGCCCTGCTGCCCGACTTTGGGGAAGTTTCTGATCTGACCTAAAGGTCGTGGTTAAGCCTTTCTCTGTGTGAAGCATTGAAGTTAGGTGCTGTAAACAACAAAAAAAAAGTTCATATCCAGGCACAAACAGGCAGGGTCTCAACTTTACATCTCGGGTCCAGAGAGAGCTGGGTCATGATACTTGGTCATTCATTCCCTGAGGTACTTCAAATCTCTCTGACCTCAACAGGAACCAGAAGAGCTCAGAACACCACAACATTGACTTTACAATGAACAATGTGCTTCCAATACTGCAGTAAGAGTTTACATCAGTGTTTCTTTCACATAGCTTCATTTATGAAGTGCCTTGATTATTCTAGAAGATAAAATGTCCTAAGTGGGATTTAGCACTTTTAATTGGAAATAATTGCAATGTGATCTACACAGTATTTTAGATTTAGGTTCGTATTTTCAGGATAAGACTTCCTTAAGAACTCATGACAGGTGTACTTGCAATTCTTCATCTATAGCTGTCAACCCAGAAATCAGCGAGTGAGATATACAGTGCCATAAAAGTCAAGCAGAAGGGATCAGAAGCTTTCTTCTCATACTGTTATTTTCCTAGGCATTACCATAGTATTTCAATATATGCATGTAGTATTTCAATACATATAGATCTGTAACTTGAAATATAGGTATATTTCCTTCTCCCTCTTCAAGTTCTAATATGAAATACTCATTCTAACTTCATTATAAGCGCTACAGGTTTTTCTTTGTACGTTCGTGTTTTGCAAATAAGCTATTAAATGAATCCCAAATTCAAGTAAATGTTGACAGGATTCATATTTATTAATTATATGTTTCAATATGTGACTATTTATATGTCTATTTCTAGGTCGGGGGGGAATCATAGTCTTGATCTATTTATTCATCTCTCTATTCATCTGCCTTAAATAAAATCTTTCAGAACATTTGCCGAGACTTAAGTTTAAAACCACGCAGTTTTGGGCACTGTTTACAGCACTTTCTGTGTATTTGGGGAAGGGTAAGAGCCGGAGCCCCATTCGCATACAAGCCACTGCTCAGAGCAATGAGACAGCACACTTTGATTAACGTACAGAAGGCTCCATGTTTGTGTAAATGTGAAAGGGTATTTCCCCAAAGAACAGAGGGAAATCCTAGCTATTGACTGCTCAACTTGAAATGTCAGCTATCAGTAGCTAAATAGAGCTAAAAGAAGGTGCCTCAGATAGCGCATAAACAACTGTCACTTCAGTTGACTCCCTTTATCTGTTTGCATTTTACAGACTTCAATCATTCAAATAATTCCCCCTTAGTAGCTTTCTTCTTCATGTTTGGAAAAAATCATAAGTGTGTTCTGCATATTCCAATGCTGGCTGTCAAAAATTTCTATGAATCCTATCATGCAGCTAAATGGCTGGCTGCTTCTACCTTTATAATCTTATATAACTTTAGTAATATTGTCACTCATAAATGACAGTTGTCTTCATTTTCTACAGTGAATGTCATAAAACAAATTCTTAAATGATACCTTATTCAAGAAACAAAAGGAGCTGTTGAGATTAATGCACATAAATTCAAATGTTAATTTAATTTAACATTAGCTGCAGCTTCTACTTCAGATTTAAGGAATGTTTGTGTTAAACTTGCATCTTTTTCACCTCTACCAATCACCTCAGTAGAAGATTTTGCCTTTTCCCATACCCATGCTAATGCCATGCTGCTCTCGTGATTGCTCCAGAAGTATCAGTAGAGCAAGATATTTAGTTATTCTAAATCACATATTCAAATTCCTTTCACTCGGCTTTGTATTTTGTCACCGATGTTAATGTCTATACTGAACTCAAAAGCAGGTTTTAGTGAGCCCTGGTTTTTGCTATCTCCTGTTTTCCAGGTGGCTTTAAGGAATTGCTAAGAGGCAGGGTACTACACAACGAGGCTGAGATTTTAAAATACTTCTAATCTCTCATGATGTGATTTAGCTTTTTAAATGATGATACTGTGGTTGGTTAATGAAGAAGCCAAACCCAGCCTTAAACATATATTATGTATCAGTCATTCTGTGACAATATTTATTCACTTATGATTGCTGCAATGTTATTGACAAGAAATATTTGTGTTTGCAGTCATACACGCAAACACGAAGAAAGTCCTATACGGTGTTAGTCAGTGTGGAGAAGGGAATCGTTACCAGGAAAACAATGAATGTTCTTGAGATCTCTGTAAGCAATTTGCAGAAACATTTACCTTGCTCAGCTGTGGAGTTTAGTTCATGGTCTCATCTGAGGCAATAGCTTCAAAGGCAGCAAAGCCTCTTTGGAAGTATAAAGGACAAATTCAGCCTTGGTGCAATGGGTAACATTACGGACTACTTGGGTAGTAAGAGCTATGAGTGAGGACCATGTGGTTGTCTGTCTTCTCCTTCCCTCTTTCTTTGGCATGTTATTTACAGTGAAGTTCAAGAGGTAATTCTGATTTCTGTTCTTGTTCGTTCCTTAATGTGGGTTATTTGGGGATGTTTCTTTGTGTTGCTCTTGAGTAGAGTGTACTTGTTTCCAGTTATTCCTGTCATGATTTATTTAAACCTGTTCATGGAGTGGAGTGATTTAAAAGGATTGTTGGACTACAGGGCAGATGGAGGATTTCAGCCCACTGGTCGGGGTGTGGAGACTACAGGAGGTAATGACGAAGTACTGTTAAGATATTGGGTAACCAATACACATCTACTAGAGGTTACTGAAATTGTAACCAGTGTTCTGGGTGTATAAATGACTTTTCCAGGTTTGGAGCAGCTGGGATTCAGAAAAGATGCCAGCATTAGCAGCACAGTGCTTGAAGGTTTTTTTGCATTAATGGGGCTCTTTACGTTTCTTATCTTATGGAGGGAAGGGATGTGGCAAACCTGTATTTGTATTGCAGTATTCACACTGTTTCTGTGACTCATCAGATGAATAGCTCTGTGCAAAGGCACTCTTATCTAATCACCTCCACTGGTTATATACTGGGGCCTAGCTTTTCTAGAGGCTCCAGGAACTTGAGAACCTCTACTGTCAACATCCCTTTGAGGTGCAAACATAGAGCCATTTTCTCTCTCACAACAAGACAGACATGTTGGGATTTTGGTTACTGTGAGAATTAATGACTAGAATCTGTGAACTGTCCCAAGAGTTTCACTAACTGGCAGCATGGGACAAATAAAAAATATGGTACGCTATTGAGGCAGTGCAAGATACGATGAGTATTTCATATTTTTGTTGTCATTGCTGAGAAACTGTGTGGTTTCTGCACTATACCTCTCTATAATTAGGAGTGCCTGGAGGGCAGCTTTTATGTGTGACAAAGCAGAGATCCTTCTGTTCATTCATAGCACATTTCCCTGTCAGCAGGGTTGTTTTTAACAACATTGCCATGAAAGAGACAATAACAACACTGAGAAGTTAGTAAGACCTCTCCGGAAATCTGTGGAATTTATTTGATTAGGGCCCCCATAATTGTTCTTGCATTTTGCTCCAGATTGAGGATCATGAAGCTTCCCTGTCTGAGAAAATAATCAGTATCTTATCTAAATTAAAATCTAAATTAAATCTATGTCCCTTGTGATTCAACCTTTTCTGTGTCTGTTTTATTGTTGAACTGAATTCATTCTTTTTTCAAAGAAGGTGTAGAAACGCTAAAATCTCCAAAAGAATCAGTCAGAACAAAATTATCTCATTCAAAGGAAGAATGAGAAGAAATAGGAAGAGCAGGCTGGGGTGTCATATTAACCTACTTTCATCATCTTCCTTTCTTTTTACTAAAATCATGATGTCATGAGAATACTGGATACTACTACTGCTGTAGTTTTTAAACTGGGTAGACAAAATAGGTAGACGCTATCTACATTTGCCAAGCTATTTAATTTATATGTTTCTATATAATTGCTCTGATCACCTGGGAAAGTAAACATGACATTTATCTGGCATCTGCCTTTCAAACTGGTTAAGTAAAGTACAGTATAAACGGAAAGTATTCCTGGGGGGGGGGCGGGAAAGACTGATAAACACCATCTGTCTTCCGAACTATAGATTTAAATTTAACAAATGAAATTTAAAAGAAAAACCTTGGCAATATTTCTGGTGTGAGACTTTTCCCATCCCATGGAAGTCAGAAATGGCTGGCACACTGACTGCCTCCTACTGGCTGAGGACCCCTATCCCAAGAACTTGTGTCCCATGGGGCAGGCATGGAAGGGCCCTTTAGGCAGCCACCACCCTCTTAAGGTGCGTATTGCTGCTTGGGGAATTCAAAGTTCGGCACAATTTGCTTTTCTCTGTCTATCTTTGCATAAAGGACCTTGTGCATCTCCTTGGAAAAGTGTTATGAAAAATCCACGCTGTTTTAGTGCCTAGCAAGGAACATATTTGTATTCAGTTTACAGTCAAGAGCAGGTTATGGTAAAGATTATTTAACACTACCAGAAGCAGAATGCTATAGTATGTCTAATTAAAACCAAAGTGTACTAGCTTCAGTTGGTTCAAAGGCAGTAAGGATTTTAATATTCTGTATGTCACACTATGTAATGCAAAAATATACTGTTGCTGCTAACTTTGTTTTGATCTAATGTTCTTCGTGTTGGAAACAAATGTTCAGGAGCTCTGGAAAGTTTGGTGGGTTGGTTGTTTTTTTTCCGCTGGACTGGATGGGAGAAAACTAGTAATTGCTCTTTGGAGTGCAGCATAAAACCTATAGTCGGCAATTGAGCATTGGCTCGTAATTTTTTAAGAGCCTTTTTCATGCTGTGTTGATGTATAAATACAATTCATATTTTTGAGTTTATAGTGAGCCTGTAGGGAGAAGAAGAAAAAAAAAAAAGCACCTTTCAGAATGCGTTGCAGTATTTAAAATAGAACATAAAGTAGGTGTAGTAGTTTCAGGGGGGGGGGAAATTACAATAGGCCATGTTCTTCAGTTGTGTTGTTGTGCAGTCTGACTAATGAAGTTAACTTTCTTCATAGTTGCCTGTATGGTGCTGTGTTTTGGATTTGTGTAAAACAGTTCTGGTAACACACCGATGTTTTGGCTACTGCTGAATAGTGCTTGCACAGCATTAAGGACTTCTTTTTGTCTCACTCTCTCCCCTCCAGTGTGTAGGCTGGATTGGGCAAGAAACTGGGGTCGGATGGTCCTGGAAGAGCTACCATGAATTGATCCAAGGGATGTTCTATGCTAGATCAGATCATGCTCAGCAGTGCAACTGGGAGGGCTTGCTGGTTCTCAGGAACTGGCTGAGCATCTGTCTGCTTGTGGGAGGTGGTAACTAATTAATTGCCTTTGCATCACTTTTTCCATTTCCTTTGCTTACTAAACCGTCTTTTATCTTGACCAACAGCTTTCTTGTTTTGCTGTTCTCCACGTTATCTTCCCTGTGTCCCACTGGGGTGGTGGGATGAGGAGAAGTCAGTCAGTGATGATATGGGTGCTTAGCTGCTGGCCAGCATCGACCCACCACCACTGCCAAAACTCTGTAGCGATCTCTACAAAGACAGGTAGAATTGTGATTGTGAGGAACATATGTGGCACTTACTTGGAATATTTTTAGAGAGAAAAGTCAGGAAATATTTGAATAAATATGAATTATCGCCTTTTAAAACACACGTGAAGGAACACTGCTTTAAGACCTAGCTGTTTGTACCTGAAGGATTAGTTGTATGTGAATATATCAGCTGCGTAATGTACTACTTCTTGCTGTTTGATAGTGAAAGAAAGAAGATTTTCTGTAGGATTATTACTATACTCTTTTCCCGAGTATAATAATGGTGCATAGTTTCTTCCATCATAATTCTTAAGGGACTAATTGGAATCTTCCAGGAACTTGTTACCCGTGATCAAAGGCTAAATATATAAGTCCTAAGATCAACAGCTGGAATCACTGGTAAGTTTATTTAATTTGCTTTTTGCATAAAATGGCATTTTAATTATACTTCCAATTTTCTTGTAGTTTCACTGAAGAATATTGATTTGGCTATTAGGTGTTTGGACTTTAAAAAAAAACCAACAAACACTACCACTGAAGCCCAGTAAAGCAGTTTCTAAGCCAAAATGCATCAAAGTCTAGACATTTCATAGCAAGAAATGAAAAGGAAGCAGTTTCTATGTGAGTCAATCATTAGAAATAGCCACTGAAAATTCAGCTAGAAAATGGGAAAAGGCACTTGATGTGTGTACTGAATAGCCGACTAAGTATCATTAGTGGGTATTATTTCCTTTTCATGTTGTGTTATAAAACATCTAAGGGATAGTGGGGATGCAATGACCGTAAGACACACAGAGACTGGTTTTGTGCTTTATCTCTTCTCCCATCATTCACTGTGTATTGCCCATTGCTGGAGTAACAGCATTCACTAATTGCTTGACTATTGCTCTGTGCACCCAGATCAGCATCATTTGGCTCAGAGAGCAGATAGGGAGAGATTTCAAAGAGATCTTCTGAGAGTCAAACCTGGAAAGTGTATATATTAAACTTTGTCTTAAATTGATTTTGGAAAACAGAGTTGCCCCTTCCTCTGAAACTCAGCAATTTCTGTTTCAGTGGTAGGCAGGACTTACAGAGGCAATGATGTCTTGGATATAGACTCAAGTTTCGAGTGTTACAAAGTCAAAATTTTAAAACAATTAAAGAGAGTTACTCTGTGTTCTTTGGTAAATTTAAGCTGCCAATATTTCATTACTTACATTCTGCAGAAATAATTGCCTGCTACGGGTCTCTCTTAGGTAAAAAATTAACACATTATAATCTGCGAAGCTGGAGCAACTTATTGCTGATTAACATACAATGCCTAGCCCTATTTTTAGATTGAAATACAAATTCAAAGCCACCTTTGAGCTGTTCTTTTAAGTGCATCAAATAATGGGCGCTTTTTTGCTAGGCTGTGAACAGTCTGCTCTCTTCTTTGTTCCTATTTTCCTTTTCTGTTTGTTCCTTCTGTACTACTTTGTCAGTCAATAACAACAATTTTCATATTTGTTTCCTTAAATATCTGGTACCCCCTTTATTTTGTGAACAGTAAATTTTTACTTTTCCTGACCAGATTTCTAGTGGAACCGTCAGAAATATTTTATAATTAAAAAAACCTCTGTGGATATTTCTGTGTCTCTGAGCAATGCCTGATGTAAAATCCTGTTATGAAATTTAGCATGCTCTTTGAGTTCCTTTGAGTTATACCGGTGCAATCAGCCAAGTGCCCTCCAGCCACAACCGCTTCTCTTATGCACAACAGCACCAGCTAAAAAACATGTGGAGGGTCTTCTAAATAAGAAATACTCTTACATTTTCCTGAGAGAAAATGTTTCAAAGTATTTCCCCTGGAACAATGCAGATCCATATCACTATTTTTTGCAGTTTTGTAGCTAAATATAAACAAGCTGTAGATATGTGTTTATTCACTTCTCCAAAATATATATAATAATATATTTATAACATATCAGCTTTGAGTCATGTTTTTATATATATTTCTTATGGAACATATATATTAGACATTTTGGTATATGCCATGCTCTGTAGTGTTGCTCAGCAAACATCTCTGAAACATGGGCAACTTGGCTGATTGGCACAAGAAACACATTCAGTAACTGGCTATGGATGCAATCGTTGCATGATGAAATTGGGAATCCACTGATTTGTAGACAGAAGTTTATTGTTTTGGAGACGTAACACTTAAAGTTTCAATCACTGTCTCACCAGAGCTTACTCAAGACTTCCAAGAGGTTGCTTTTAAAACTAGAAAGTGTCATCAACAGCCTGGAAATTTGGATTTTAAAGTGCTGCCTTGAACAAGATGATTACTCCAGGAACCTCATCATTCACTCTCTGTCCTTGGGTGGCTCCTGTAATGACTTTGTTGGTTTCCTCACGGTCAAGAAGGAAGCAATCACTAGCCTCTGCTTCTCCAAGAGGTAGGTGAGACATGGTAATGGTAGACAGTTTACTGCCTAAGGATGTGAATGAGTTGAAGCTGAGACCACCAAAAAGTAGAATTCACTTGCAAAGCGGAAAGGATTTCTACACATGCTTGACAGCATGGTGTGCTCTGCTTCCTTGAGGGCAGAGCAAGTTTTCTTGAGCTCTTAAAATGAGCTGCCCTAGTAGCGAGAAGATTTTTCTTTTTTTCTTCATATCTTCTGCTCATGTTGGTGAGAAGTTATGCTTATGAGTTGAAATTAGTCAGACCAAGTGAAGGAATTAATTACAAGCTGGCTCTGAGCATGTATGTATTTTTTAATACACTGTAAATCAAATTTTCATTATTTCAAATTGTGTTGAGAGATGATGTACTCAGTAAAAATTAAAGAAAATATAAACTTCTCGACTAACTAGCGTGGTGTGATGTGATATATGCTACACAACATCTGAAGGACACCGCATATATCACAGCACAATGCTTATGCAGGATGCTCGGCTCCATTTTGCAATGTTGCCTCTTTGAAGTGTCCTGGTCTTTCATTAACAGCTGTATCACACTTCAGAAGAGCTAATGATGAAAAAATTTCCCGGCAAGTAGCTTCTTGGGGAATGTGTTATGTTTGGCATGTACAATTTAGCTAATTTGTACAAGAACCACATTACTTAATCAGCTGCGGATTTGATTATTGCATGGTAAAGATGGCAATCCATTAATCAATTTATAGACATAAATGTGTTATTGTTCAAGAAATAAACCAAGGCCTTAAACATCCTTGAATCAATAAATATAATTAAAACAATGGTGTCTTGCAATCATTTATTTGCTTGTCCTATAGCTGTCTGACGCATGGTGAGATTACTGAAGCGTGGAGCCAAACAGCCAACACTACATTTAGTTTCATTTATTGAAATAATGAAAGGGTATTAATGATAAAGTACAAAAGTGTGTAATAGAAAGTAATGTACTGTGAAATAAAATTATGTTTGGAAATCAAGTAGAATACAATAAAAGTTAAAGCCTTAAATGTGTTTGGAAACCACTTTCTATTGTTTTAATAGAATGGTTGTGATATACGGGTTATGAAAAATTCTAGGAATGTGTTATAGACACGAGTAAGATGAAATCAAATTATTTTATTAGAAAGCAAATACTGTGTTTAGGTTTTTCTTACAGTCCTAGAACTGGAGAAAAGGGATGGAACTTACCACATACTATATACTTGCTGACTTGGGTTTGCGTTTTCACCTAATCGATTTCTGTATTCCGTATTTTGGGATGCCCATGACAGTGATTGTTTATGAAACTCTAGTCAGGGGACACACAGAGAAATATCTATAATGGATGTGATTTTAGTATGAGAATATTCATGGACTACTATTTTAAAAAGTCCTGAAGTGAACACACATATTATGTGCTTCGAAATTATTCATGAACACTTATCACAAGTGAACAAATGATTTTTCTTTCAAATAAAAGAAATAAGTAGCTTCCTAAATCTTAGTTTCTTAAAACTCATAGAAATGTAACAATACTAAATTACTACCTGATAAAACAACAGGTGTTATTGACAGTACAATAAAAAGATGCTTTCTTCCTCCCATTTTATGTTTCAGAAAAAAAAGATGGATGAATTAAAATCACACTATTGAGTATGCCACGTGTTCTAATAAACTGTTGTCAAGTTTTTAATTATTAGCAGAGCCCATTTATGTTCTTTTTTTACAGGGATTGCCTACCTGGTCTAGTGAGATCCTAAGACAGGTGCCTAAACCCTTTTTCTGAATCTCAGAATACTGAGCACTTGAGCATTTGTGTGTTCTTAAAAACTGAGTATTTATCTCTTTTGAAAATCAAACACACACCTGCTAATAAGCCTGAAGTACTGTTATTTTTCAGAAATTCACAGTAACATTATTTGCTTTTAAAGATACATGAAACGATAAATAAAGATCTTTATTTCCAAAGTATACTTTTCTAGTATCAATCTCTTGATTTCAAGCCCAAATCCAAACACTTTAGAATATTTTAATATTTCAAAAGAGTTTTCTCACATTCATCAGATCTTAAGAAATAAAAGACCAAATCCGTGAAACTCTTCCCACCTTCAGAGAAATCACTCCCACAAAAATTGCATTGGGTTCTATTTTCAGTGCGGTTGTGGTACTGATGGCATTATACTACACTCATTGGAATATGACAAAGCTGTTAAAAAAAGCTACAAACATAACATATATATGGCAGTTGCCTGGAGACTGTTCAGTGACATCATCATTGCATTTTCCATAGTTTCTCTTGTTCTCGTATTGTTCTTCCCAAAAATGACTGCTCAGTTTTTAATTCAGTAAAGTGAGGAAAAGGGCATCTGATTTGTAGCAAAAAATCCTAACAAAGATGCAGTATACATAAGGATCATTTTGAGCTTCATGTATCCAGCTCTTAAAACCTGTAAATATTTCAGGTAAGAAAACACCAAAGTTTGTATATTTAGCTATCACAGTATCTTCAAAAAGAAGAATATGGGTTTGGGATGTATCTTTGCAAAAGATTGAAGGTAAAGTTCTGTTTGTTAGCTCTGAATTCAATTATTTTAATTTCAAAAGACTTCTGTATTTTCCTTACCATGTTTCTCTTCTAATCCACCTTTTAGTGACAAGGAATGAACGAGAGATGAAGTCATTGGCCTGGACATGGGAGACCTCAGCACTACCCTATAAATGCTTCCTGTAAAACTTTGGAAATATTATTTCTTTTCTCTGGCTTTTTTTTTTTCAGATCATTTGCTATGAAATCAACTTGTGTCATGACAACTGTGTTCTCTAAAGTCAAAGGAGTGAGAAGAGATCTAAACCATCTATTATCTAAGAATGCCAGGCAACCTAGGCGGTCAATAGACTGTCGTTGTTCACAGTGAGTCATACCCTAATTTGTATGACAGTGTCAGTTTTTCTAGTGGAGGAACAACAGTCAAGTCTTACAAAGATTATTTAAGGAGCAAATTGTATAAGGCCATAGTGGCATTAGAATATTGTGAGTAAAACCAGAGGCAGTAAGTTTTCTGTGTACCAGCCATGGGAAGAGGTAGCACAGATGCAGCAGACAATATAAAATGAATCCAGAGATATAAAATAATGGGTTGTGCATACTTTGATCTTACTGGGGCATTTAACCATCAAAGGTTTCTATGCATCAAAGAAAAAAGCTAAAATATTTACAACATCATCTCCTGAGGCTTTTTCCACTGAAAAGCATACTGGGAATAAGGCACATGTGTCTCTGTAGCTTCCAAGAGGGCAGTCATTACGAATCTGTTGGAAGCAGCCACTTTTGTATGGCACAGTGGGGAGCTATAGGCTCCTTTGTAGAGTAGGGGCTGTTTGCAAGTCAAAAGTAATGTGTTTCTGAGCCTGCCAAGTACCAGAGTTGGGTATTTAAAAAGTAAAGAATTTCTTTTAGAAGAAAGAAAAAATAAACACAAAATCTTTCACTCTTCACATTTGCATAACTTCTTATTTTGTTGTGCTGGTTTTGTTAGGGTAAAAGCAAACGTAGGCAATGATGTCTGCTCTCTAAAGAAATCTTAATCCAAAATAAAACCAAAAGCAGTAAACAGTAATAACCAACAAACAAAGGAAATGTGTAGGCTTTGAGAAGAAAAACAGCTTATGCTACACATTAGAGGAGCATTGTTATGGCTCCTAACTACACTTAATGTAATTTGCCATAGTTTTATATCAATAAAGAAGGTGCATGGGCAAAATATTTGAAGTGAGACATACAAACTTGAGATGCTCACCCGCTGCAGGGTAATTACTCAACAAAAGAACCTGAAACACAAAGCAGAGAACTACAAACTTCAGTCTGAATGGTTCAGTGGAGCTTTTTCTGTTTGGGTATCTGGGATCTGTTTTCTCACAGGTTTAGATGTGTACCTCAGTAGTCATTGATTTCTGCTCTCTAGGTTTCTGGATATTTACAGTAGTACAGGTTCCAAAGTGATATCAAGCTTTTCTACTGTCTAAGCATGATCTTTACGGTCCTTTTTCAGTACCAGTCACTAGCCAGGGCTACTGTAACTCTTCGATACTTGATCATAACTTGCATGTTCCTATTTTCCATCGACTAGCTAAACACCAAATAAAGTAAAAAGCTGATGATGTAAAACAGCAGCATTGTCTCATTCTGCCCTTCTGACTCACGTGGTCTCCAAATGCTGGCTTTAGCTGTACAGCTGTACTAATTTTTGACATGAATTGTACGGCCTCATTCAGGAATGGTGCGATAGGCTTAAGTACAATATAACGGAGTTCTTGTTTTGATTGTGAAATGAATACTGGGGAAATGTAAAGTACCTCAAGGCTCTGAGCTATAAGCCCACTTGCTGTCTGTGCCAGAATTGATGGCCCCGTCAGCAGGGTAGCGGTGAGATAGTCTTTAGCAGCTTCTCAGGAAGTCCAATTTAATTAAAAGCTTATCTTTTAATACAACACCAAGCTTCTGTATGACAAAGAAGTGTTTCCCACCATGTAAGCTTTCACAGCACTGCACTGAACAAAATGTTGACTTCTGTCTACAGCACAGTAGAGGAAATTACTATTTTGCCTTTGTTTTCTGTGCTGCTGCAAGAATGCGAGATTTGAGAGAGTTTTTGTTTTCCTTCCTATATGCTTTCCAAGATAACCAGACCATGAAAATTTGAGAAATAACTCACAATGAGGCTTATTAAACTTGCATAAATCTGATTTTTATGGAGCCTGTGCCGTGACTTTCCCCTATTAGAAAGTAACAGTAAGAAGCTAATGTGAACTTGCAAGCAGATTAGCAGGGTCTTGCTGCAGTATGTTTAGACTTTGTGTCCAAGGAAGACTCTGGCACTCAAGTTGCTTGAGTGCTCTGATTGTAGCTTTCATTTTCAAGAAGCAGAAAAAGAGCATGCAGAGCTCCTCAGAGCTTCAAAATGTGTCTAATTATTCACTTGAAGAGTAGCTAATTTTTTTGGAGGAGGTTAGTAAAAGGAAAACCCAGACGCTACTATTGTATGTTTCCAACAGGTTGTAATTTCACTGACATGATTTGAGAACTGCCTGAGAGGCATGAAATCCTTTCAGACTGCGGTTTTGACAATGGCAAATTTTAAAAATTACTTGTGGAAGACAAATGAAACGTCTTTCAACTATATTAAAAAAAAATAATTTACTTCTCTGTATTTATAGCTTATACTTTAAATGAATCTATTTCCCACAAAGCTCATACATACATTATGAAAGTAGTTTCATGGATGTACTTCGTAGTACATTTTACCTATTCTGTTCATTGGAGCAAGTTCACTTTCCATTATGAACAAAATTTTGAGTAACTGCTGTGGTGAGCAAAAAATCAACCTGTAAAAAGATAATGCACTGACCAAAGACCTTGTTCCATCTGGATCCGTCAGTTCTGTAGCATTATTCCTACTCTGCCCGATAGGAAAAGTGTGTAGAGCAGAGCCACAGTGACTATTGCATGATGCTAAAGGGTGTCAAGTGTCAAGAGCTTTTTTGTATTATTTCCAGAGTTTCTAGGATTATATACTGTGTGTTGCTACAGAATTCTTTTTTTTTTATTATTATTAGATTTGCTCATCTTCCTTTTGTTTAAAAAGGAATGCAAACATTTCTCACTTACCTGTGTAGCTAACATAGGAATTTAGTATGAAATTGCAGGAGAGAGAACTAATAGAGTTCCGCTTGTGTTAAGACTGCACAAAAATATTTCACAAAATGTTTTTACAAAAACATGTATGGTATCTTCTTGTAAAAGTATACATTTTCATGTGGTAATTGTGATCACGTTATACACATACCACTAATGTGGTAAAAATACAGTTCAAAAATATTGTACTTAATAAGCCACAGCACTGGTTACTGTGTTTTGCACAGCTAAGGAGAGTAAAGAGAGGGGATGTGTAGCTCTTCCCTGATTTCCCCATAAACCTCTTTGTTTCTACACATGGAAAATGTCGCAGTAACTGTAGCATCTGAATTGCCCAACATGTTGGAGAAAGGTAAGCTGTTCCACATTTTCTGTAGCCTCTTGAGAGCTTTTACTCCTCCTGTCCTTGAAAGAAACACTGTCGTCTTATTATCATGAAACATGCAGTTATCAAAGGAGTCATAAAAAGCCCTTCCCTTTAAACTGCATTTGGTAGCTTTAAAAATACCACCCTTGTTATATGAGAAAACACCAAGGGAAATAGTCTTGGATTGACTTCGTCTAAAGGAATGCTTGAAAAAAATAATGTTCGGTCTTGACAATTATTAAGAA
Source organism: Baryphthengus martii (assembly GCA_013396935.1). Taxonomy (NCBI): domain Eukaryota; kingdom Metazoa; phylum Chordata; class Aves; order Coraciiformes; family Momotidae; genus Baryphthengus; species Baryphthengus martii. The sequence continues at coordinate 341,357 of VWZK01012360.1, forward strand.
AGCTAAGCATTTCCCACAGCTGTCAAAGACTTGTTAAACATTACTTGTCCTTATTCAAAGGAAAGGCTGACCCAACTTTTCCTGTGAATTATTAACCTGTTCTCATAAGAGTTGTCAGATGTGAACACGAGATGTTTGGGAGAGCTCTCAGGCCGTAATTCCAATTGAGTGAACGAGTTGAAAATATACCATGACAAATACCATACATAAGAGACCAAAATATCATCTCAGTCTAGTCAGTGAATTTATACCAAAAATTGATTTTGCGTTTTGGGGATTTCCTTTAAGAACCCTTCCATGTCACTGCTGTGAGCTTATACTGCAACTTTCTAGAAGAAGGGACCTAAAGCAGTGGAGGAGATGAGCAAGCCTATCCTTCCAGAGGTACAACTTTCCCCATGACAGTGGCGGAGGGAGGGAACGCCTTTCAGGAATGACCTGCAAAGGAGCAGCTTTCTAGTCCGGAGCCTGAGGAAAGAACAACCTCTGGCCCATCCTGACACTTCTCTCTGGGATGTACCTGCCAGGTCTGGGGATGTACTGAAGAAAATATCAGCTATGTTTTGTAACATGGACTTTCAGTTTCTCAGGGAAAAGGTAGATTTTCAGTGTTCCCTAAAGCTCAGGACAGGGACAACAACCATATGAGGAATGTTCCTCAGGAGATGGCTCTGCAGAGCCATATGTTGTTCTTTTTCTGTGATATGTGTATATTTTTGATTTTCATCTTCTGATGCAGTTGTTTGGGTTTTTTTTCCTCAAGAGTTTCTCAGTGTGTGAGCACACTTACGCTACAAAGAATCCTTCTTTTTAAGAGCTTTTCAGTCTACAGAAGATTTCTTGTAGTCAGATTTTATTGTAGTGTAGTCTGTTCTTGAGTTTGTCAAGTTTTTACCCAGAGAAGTGAGTTAGTCTTACTAAATTTCCTCTATTTTTTCCCCATTTTAATCTATGCTTCCATATCACTAATTCCTTGTTTCACTTGGATTATCTCCCACAAATCCTCTGGATCATTATTGAGATTATATATCCATGCACATAGATACAGGTACAGGCACATACGGCATGTATGTGGAGACCTTATACAGAGTGTTTAAATTATCTTTCATCTCTCACTTTTTATCTTCTGTATTTATATTATTATCTTACTAGATTATGAATTGTTCAATTACACTTCCACTTCATTTCCTACTGATGAGTTCCCTGGATCATAGGCTCTCACAAACTCTTTGTATAAATGTGTGTATAGCAATTCAACAGAGATTTTGTCAGCATCTTGGTTTCATGGATCCAGAGCTACCCTGTGTCCCCTCTGCAAGGACTGTCAACATCTCCACACCAGCTACTTTCTGGTCTTCCCAGCCCAGCTGCCAAGACCACGCACCATAAGGAATGCTCAATAGTTGAGCAGTGACTGCCTGGCAGTATCAGCATTTTTGTATCCTTAAAACCCATCTAAGGCAGTTGACCGCAGCAAGATACAGGACCAGTGTTAAGATGAGAGAGTACTGCTTGTGCTGTTAGACAGAGCAGATCTCTGGGTCCCAAGGATGCTGTCAGTTGTGTCTGTGTGCCACCAAAAATACAGCCATCAGTGAAAGCAGACAGCTGAGATGTGTTCTCTGGATGTGTCGCAGAATGAGAATGGTTGTGTTGCTGGATTGTCAATGAGAAGATGGTCCAGACCATGGTCACAAAAAGGTGCGTGCGTTTGAGCAGTGCTCAGCTGACTGTTCCCATTATAGGGAAGGAAATCCTCTCTGCAGCCTCAGGAGATGGCTGGGCATGGAGCTTACTTGGCAAGGTCTAGAGAAGAGTCTTGAATGATTAATATTAATAATAACGGTAAGTATAAAATTTCTTAGGGATTCCTCTACGTAGGTTTTGTGCCTTGCTTAAATTCTGGAAGTGGTTAATTATATTCGGTAAATTTGTTAGCTGTCAAAGTTTTACATTCAGTATTATTTTGTTATTTCAGTAGAAATACAGATGAATAGTGTTTGGTTCTATTAACAAACAAAATATTGGCAAAATCCAGTTCATTAGAGTGCTTATTCCTTACACTTTACAGACAAGTGGAGCTTCTGTTCCAGCCTGAGGAGTTTGATGAAATGACTTTCTAATCCTACAGCCTATTTCATATTCATGGAGGTGATTTGTGAGAAATGAGGGGAGAATCTGCATAGAGCTTTAGGAACAGCTCAGCCGCAAACTGAAGTTTCTGTGTTGTTGGAAACATATGTGGTATCTTGACATTGATCTTGAAACCTACAAATGCTGGTATGTTTGGATCCTGGGATTTAATTTAGGTTATTCCAGAGAAAAGAGCTAGGCGTTAAGTTAATTTAGTCCGAGGCTGGTTTTTCCTCACTGTTGGCCCCAAGCCTGGGTTAACCTTACTCCTATGCCATTTCTACTAAATATTCTGAGGGCAAAGAATGGGTTTTTCTCGATAAATGAGAAGCAGTCTTATCATTATGACAATACTTGTGACAGCTCAAAACACCTGGCACTTTTTGTTACTTACAGCTTAAATTTGTCATGATACAAGTAACTCTGGAGGATGTAACTAGTGAGAAGTAACGTCTTGGGGGTGGGGGAGCAGGTTTCGCGCTCACCTGTAAAGGAAGTCTGGTAAACATGGAAGAATAGAAGCACTCTTGAATGGTACCTAAAGGAGAAGCATAACTTCTCCATATGTAAAAGGCATCTAAATTTATGATCCAAGTATGATTGTTGGCTGCAAAATCCACTCCTGCTGCTTATTATGTCCTGTGACTCCCAAATCTTTATCACTGCTTTCCAGAATAGTCACTCATCTAGTATGTATGTATTGCTGGCATCTTTTGTTTCAGTTAAACAAAGTGATTGCTCCCAAAGACTCTGACCTGTGTCTTTGTCTACTTTTTTCAGTGTTTACCAGTCTCTCAGACAGACTTAGTACTGAGTAAAAAATTATGTCACCTGCAGATCTTCATCAGTAACTTTTCAATGTTATCTTCCAAGTCGTTGGTAAATATTTAGGATAATTTCAGTGTGTCCGTTGCTCTGTGGACGTTATTGGTATCACAGAGGTTTATCTGATGGTATCTGATGGTCTAGCATCGCTGTAGATGCTGTAGGCTATCTGGGATCCCTGTGTGGTTGCTGGCAGTTACAACGTAAGACCTGGGGGAGATTTGCACCCTTGTAGGATGGTAGTTAGAGGCAGGTATTTGAATCCTTCCCAAAGCAACATGAGAAAATATCCACTACAGGTCAGAAATCCTGCTGGTGTATCATGAGACCTATTTGTCCTCATGCAGTTCCTCCACTACATAATTATTTTGTTTTTCTATACCCTTGTACCAACTGCAAATAGAATATTATGATATGTATTCAATATATGAAGATAGTCTGTGGGGTTTTTTTCAAGTGATTTTAGTTACTGGTTTTTTTGTTGGTTTTTTTTTTTTTAATTCCTTATCTTTTACTGAAGTGTCCTTGCTCACCTCTTATTTTTAAATGGCATTCATAATATTAAACGTGGAAAGTTATCTTTTACTGAAGTGTCCTTGCTCACCTCTTATTTTTAAATGGCATTCATAATATTAAACGTGGAAAGTTATCTTTTACTGAAGTGTCCTTGCTCACCTCTTATTTTAAAGTAGCATTCCTAATACCAAACATGGGAAGTTTCATACACCGTGTGATACCACTGGATATAATAATATGATTTAGGTGCAGACTGAGGCTCAAAATGAAGCATAGTGCTCCCAGCACGTTTGGGTAGTTCTATGTCATTATTCAGCCTGATTGCACAGTCAAAAGTGTCTAAATGTAACTATAGGTAGGAAAAAAGAGAAAATAGATTTAAAAGATTGTCAAAAAAAAAAAGGGAAGACGTTGTACAACCAAGCGTGCACTCACGTGTGCATCTCTGTCTCTATGCATGCATGCACAAAGCAGGTGTATATTATTTTCACAGTTCCTTGCTTACGAATCTGAAGCCAAATGACAAAGTATTTTTCACAATGCATGTTACTTATTTACCCTCTCTGTTATTTATATCCTGTAGCTGATGTTGGTGGCTTGCTGATTTTTGCACCTTCCCGTAGTGGTATTCTGTGGTCGATCTCTAGCATTGCTGAGTATAGTGTGGGTTATTATTTATATCCTCAGAAAGAATTTATAGCTACTGAGGTTTAAGTAAAATTACAGACCATTTTTACTAATTCTCATGGTTTTGCATTATTCTTTGTAATTAAAAACCTAAATTTTTTGTTCACTGATTTCTCTTGCCAAAATTCTTAGTATAATACAGGAAAACAACTCAGAAGAACATCTTCTGGCAATATTACATACAGTTTATTCCCAATTTAGATACATCATTATTCTTTTCTGTGAGAAATAATAAAAGTTTGGACAAGACCTCTTACTACTAAAATACGTGGGAAAAGGAACATACAAAAAGAAGTAATAAAACTAGTAACTAAAGCAATTTTTTTTTTGTCTTCTGAAAAAATCATGAACCTTTGCTACATTTGCTTATTGAACTGCTTGGCAGAATAAGGAAGCATTGTGAGTAGGAGTATAATAATTCCACTTGCAATACAAAAAATGTGATTTATTGTACTAATAAGTTAACGTGCACAATATATGATATTGGTGTACCACAGCTACATGAATGCACTACTATAAGAGGGAATTTAAAAAATCTTACTGAAATAATTGTAATATGGAAATAGTTATCCAGTAATTACATTCAGGAGAGGAAATCAAACGCTATCTCAGATTTTTAGAAGATTACATTTATTGTCGATTGACGTGATAATAAGAGGGGGGAATTTCAGGTACGTGATCAGTATACTGGGAGTAGGGAGATTTTTCTCCTTTTTAATTTCTCTTTGGTTATAAAAACTGTGAGAAAGGAAGGGAAGTTTCTAGGAGGCCTTGAAATTTATAGTAACTTTTTT
>VWZK01012360.1:346367-598500 GCA_013396935.1 Baryphthengus martii
TTTGCCTCCTACATGGAAATAAATCATAAAATCTGTGACCAGGAAGGTCAACATGCTGAAATATAATTCAAATCCGTATCCAGGCCTACAGAAAATCTGCTCTGCCAAAATTATCCACACTCTGTGGTGTAAAATATTGTTCTTCGGTTGTTTTTCAGAGAGGCAACTTCACGCGCACATGAAGACATAGAGATATATTATGAAACATTCTATTATTTCCCATATTGCATAAAGTGGAGAGAGGGTTAACAAGCAGACATTACACATTGACTTTCGCTGCTGTTGTGTGATAAAAGCATGCCGTTGCGTTTGCAGTAGCAACAGCTAACACAAACTAAAAATGAATTTTCTTTCTCATCCTCAGTTTTTATTGAGTTTCATCTTCCTGTTCACTGCCACGGGCTATTATTCTGTACACCTGCACTCGGCCAGAAATATAATGAAAAAGAATCAATCTCTGAAAAGAAAATAATCACCAGCCAATAACGTTGGGCCGCTTTCATGCGTCCTGCAGTGTTTCATCCAATTGCCAAAATGCCTTACCATTATAAACTGAAGACAGTCTCTCGGATGCTTTTCCCGGTAAGTACAAAACCCCTGTGCGCTATCCAGGCGATCTAGAATATGATATTAATACAGTGGAATTGATTAGGGCAGAATGAAAACAGTGTTAATTTGTGTATCCAGAATATATTGTCTAAAATTTGATGAACAGGAATGTCGAAAAAAACATAACTGCTGAGAAAATGGGCGAGTTCTTCAGTATTCTGTGTGCGTTGTCTTTTTTTGTGTTCAAAGCTACTTGTGCTGTGTTTCTGATTTTTGGCAGTTTAAAATTCAAGTGTTGCAGAAATGTATTGATTAGCAGCAAACTTGCAAGACATTCACTGGGAATATTTATGTTCTAGGTCTTTTGACTGCATGTACAAGTATTCTGTTCATGACTGGGTGAGCATTGCTGTCGGTATCAGTTTCCTCGTGTTGATATTTGTAACTATCTATTTCAAATGATCACTCTGTAAGTAACTTTCCGCATTAAATTAATTTATTTCAGCAAATATTTCTACTACTAAACTAATTTGCTTGAATGCAAATATATAGGTGCTATTGACATTTTCAAAGTGAAGATGATCAGTTTTTGACTGCCTTGGGAAAGTATGTCTGCTCTCTTTTGTAGAAGCAATATAGAAAACATACCATCACTACTAGAAGTGTATTATTTCCAGGTTCACCTCAGAGTAGATCTGGAAATAACGTGTCTGTTGAGTCATCGATTCAACAGTTGCCATTGACGTGTGTTTGGATACACTATAATGATTGACTCAATCTGTACTCTAAATGAATCAAAACTGAAAAGTAATTTATCATATGTAACAGCCCTGGCACAGAGCACTTGCTGTCAGAAAGGCAGGACTGATTGTTACTCTGCAGGAGGACTTCACAATCAGAAATATTAGGAACCTTTTTTTTCACCTTTAAAAATTGCTATTGCAGAACATTTCAAAATTGATTGTAAATGCTTTTGAAAGCTTTTCTTTGGTGACAACACATCTGCTAGAACTTAATAACAGACAATTAAGACATGTGGGAAGTGTTACCTCAGGTAGAGTTTATTTCCACTGAGTCCAAGACAAATTTGTCAGTGTGAGAACCACACATCACACCACAAATTCTTCCAGAGTAATATCAGCTAAGTCTACTCCAAACAGCTTCAGACAACATGGCAGTATGTCACCTTCCACGGAAGAAATATTTGGAGAATCTGCATGTGCTGGAGAGAGGGTTGGGTAACAGATGCATCCTGTGAGAAATGTATATTTTATTTTCAGCTAAGGGTGTCTCAGCTCTCAGAAAGGAGGAGCTCAGTGGGGTTAGCTGTCAGAGCTTATCTGGGCAGAGATCTACAACCACAGGCAAAGATTTAGACAGCTGGGAAGTCAGACATACAGAGGCTCTGCAAATGACCAAGACCTTCAGAAAGGTCTTTTCATCTTCAAGGTATTTAAATACAAATTGAACTCCAGAGATTGACATGCGTTAGATTATGCACTGAGATAGTGGCATGATGCATTTCTGGGCTAGCAAGTGTCATTATCTTAAATTATCTAATTTTCCCCCTAATTATTTATCCTACCTGTTGTCTACTCCTATGACAGATTGGCTAGTTCATAAACCCAGTGTGACTGGCTGTTTCTGAAATATCCCAGATGTTAACAAAATATATCCAGGGATGAAATGAGGGAAATGAAAAGCCAGTTCATGGATATGTTTAAAACCTTTGATTCATTCTGCAACAGGACTAAAGAAACATTTTTTTTTGTAAGGTTTTGGTTAGAGTTTGCTTCTGGATAAAGCCAGAACCACTTTTACCTTGTTCTGTTGCTGAGGCTACGGATACTTACAGATCTGGTACATAAAAACAGACTGACACGCTATCTCATGACATACATTTAAGCCTAAAATCCCTAGGCGTGCACACAGGGAAGCCTGCCCCAGCTGGTCCCTGGTGAGATACCAGCTCTTGTGGATTAGGGATTCTGGCTGAAACCACTTGGTTTTGCAGTCTACCCCCTGAGCGGCAATGCACCGATGACCAGATTTGTCTCTGTAGACGGAGCCATCTTCTTCCTGTAATCTTCCTGTAACTCCTAGCTTCGTTATGTCTGTTAAACTTGAGAAGACCATGCTTCTTGGGTCACCTTCTTTGCAGGTTTATTTAGACTGACATTGGTCTAACTGGAAAAATGGTATCTGATCTTCATTAAGACATTTTTGAAGACAAACTTTAAAGACGACACCTTGCCTAATAAGAGTGTTTTGTTTTAAAAGTGTTGTGATTAAATGTGGTCAATTAGCATCTTTTCCAAGTCCATTGATTGTAAACCCAATTATATGAGAGCCAAGAACACACAGTTCCTTCTGGCTGCACTGGAAATAAGTCACACTAAAGCCAAATTAACTTTTAAACTGCATTCATGATCTGTAAACAGGCTCTCAAAAATGAATTCCTCTGCTCCCTCCCCTTCTAGGACTCTCCACCGCAGCTTCCATCCCAGGCTTTCACAAGATGTACTAGCCCAGTGATTCCACTCTTCACTCTTCAGCTCAATCCAGAGAAGCTGATTCCCACTAAATTGATACCCTAGATTTATATCCTAACATTTGAAACATCAGGTGGTGTTTCCCCATAGCTATAGTATACTGCAGCTGTTTTCAGAGAGTTAGGCCAAGAGCTGATTTAAATTATAGCTGTAGTGCCATCTCATGTGATTTCACTTGTGCAAATCTAAAAGCAGAGCATGTGCCAAATGGTTCCTATATAGCAGTTCCCTTATATGCTCCTTGTGTAGCTAAAGAGCAGCTTTATTTAGGAGAGAAATTTCCACAGAGACACACAATAAAACGATTTTCAAAACGGTAAATCTGCTTAATGGTGACTACTTGTTCACTCAATAAAATAAACTGATGCTATAGTATATTTTTTGGTACTGTATTAGCAGATAAACAGCTGCTTTTTTTTTTTTTATTTTCCCCGCAGAAGGTTGTTCAAGAAAAAGAACAAACAGCAGAGAGCAGATGCGTGTTGTGGCACTTTCACTGACTCATTTATATCTCACTCCTCCTCATTGCTTGTGTCCTCTATCTTCCTGGGGTTCCTGATCTGGGTCAGTGTGAGGACTACTTTTTTGTCATTTTCAAAAATAAATTGCATCATTCTTACTGAATGATAAACTAGGAGGTGCAGCTAATCGGTCATCCCTAAGGGAATTATTAAAATGGCAGTTTAAGGTATTGCACCTGAAATTGCTTGTCTTTTAGTCACTGCACATTAAAAAGCTACCCTTGGCACGCCAATTGTTTGAAACTCAATTTTTGCATGTGGATACATGTTTCCTCTAGCACATCTAGTCAGCCAGTCTTCACTTTTTGATTCTAGAAACAAATCTTACCTTATTGTCAGTGTTGCAAGCCCTTGCTTGTCGAAGGATCAGCAGTAGTTAAGAAAACAGCATCTCAGGCTTTCTTGGATACTCTAAACGTGAAAATGTTGTCCAAGGCACAGCAAATGGAACAACTGCAGAAGTACCACACTCCAGTTGAGACAAATACCATCCTATTCATATACTTCTTTCTGAGCTTATTTTCTTTTCTGGGGCTCCCTAGTAATTCCTTCAGTTTAATGAGCTACTATTTGGCAACCACTAAGCAACTTTGATTTAGTGATGTGACACACTTTTAAAAGGAATCTGCAGTAAATGTGCTCAGAGCTGGCTGCTGGCTCTCCGACAAGGTAGCAGGTACCGACTTCAAATAAAGCCATGTCCTTTGTTACTGACAAGAAACTCCATGTTGTTTCTGTGTTAGTCATACTGCATGTCAGCCCCAGTCAGCGTGGGAATGCTCACCGTCGTCACAAGAAATTAGCCTAACGTGTGAGATCTAGTCCAGAATTCAGAAAGGCGCTGCACAGGTGGAGTAACTGGAGCAGAGTACGAAGATTTGGTAAAATTTTGCCGAAGAATCTGTAATTGTCTCCATGATGATTTTCTTCAAGTATTGTCTTACTTAATCCTCAATTGCCTTTGTGAAGGTTGTCTCAGTCATATGACTGCACCAAATAGAAACTTAGGATCTGCCAGTTTCTTGTGATAGTCACTTAATCTAACAAAATTGCTTTCTATTCTATTCCTTTCTTTCAGTATTATAAAAAAAAAGAAAGAAATGAAAATTCTGATTTTTCCAACAACTTGTAAAGGAGAAGTTCTGTCCTTAACTTTGTACAAATGCTGGAGAGCTACCCGTATACCCTATGTATGAACAGTGATAGAAGAATTTCCCATCTTTTATTTTTCAGTGCCTTTTTTAAGCCCATGACTCACATTTCACTGTGCGTTCCTTAGCTTAATTTTCTGCATGCTTCCTTCCCTTATCTGCTCCTTCTTCCCACATTGCTCGTCTTCTCTTCAGTGCTCTTCCCTCTGTATGCCTCTCCCATACATAATCACCCACTCTTTGCTTAAAGGTTGAATATCTTCACAGAAAGACAACTGCATATTTTAGAATCTTTTTGAGAGGAACTCTAAGATGGCAGAAGAGATAACACTGTTTCTTTTTTCATCCATCCACAATTCTACAATTTATCTCCCCTTGCAATTTTCCCCTCTTTAGTAAAATCCTGTATAGTGCGCTTACTTAAACGTGTAAATTTATTCACTTGTGGGGATTGACAGCAAAGGGAGATTTTTAATTCAGAACGCTTTTCCAAACAGAAGGAAAATATATATAAGAAATTCACTCCGTGTTTCCAGTCTAATTGAATTTTCTAATCTTTTAAATATTGAAACCATACTTCTTGATGTTTGTAATTCAAGCTTCCCTTGATAATACAGTTAAACCAAATCTGAAAGTTTATCCTTGGGAACAAAAACTGCTTTGACTTCTAAATAATGAATTTATGGTGCTGAAGATTATTATGTAACAGAGCCCAAAGAAGTGTTATTTGTTTCCAGAAAGTGACGCTTCTCAACATTATTTATCAATTTCCTCTGATACACTTGAAATCAGATTGTCTCTTTGATAAACCTCATTCAGAAGCCCATGAAGGCAACAAAAAAAAAACAAACAACAAAAAACAGAAGAATGCAAAAAAAATTTATAGGAACAGCTATCCCCCTGTCTCATTATTAATTACCATCTTTTCCTTAGAAATCTGAGGGGATGTTCCTTGTCAAAGTTAGGGTATTTAGGGGGAAAAAACCTAACATGCTTGTCTTTGTCATATAGACCACGACGTTTAACTCTTCCTGTTGCTCTCCATTTTTGTGATTGCTTTTAGACTCCGTTTGAATAAAATTCTGAAGTGTGACTATTAAAAGTGAGGTAATAATGGGGAAATTATATTCTTCTAACACTATGCATTTCACTCTGGATGACATCTAATGGCAGAGCAGAGATTCAGGTCCTGTGTCCAAAGCTCTAAGTGGTTTTGGTGTTAGGTACAGAAAACATTCTTTGGACTCCAGCAGGTTTCTTGCAATGAACGACATCAGATCTTCATGACATTATTATCTCTGCATTGAGTTTAAGGAACCCTAGAAGTACTTTCTTTTATTTTCTTTACTTATGGAAATATATAATGCATGGATTCGGAGCTTTGATGAGCTGGTTAGGAAAATATGTTTTAACTATGCCATAGTTGGGACATATTTTTAATTTGTTATTGTAATTTGGGAAAAATAATGATTTAAGACAAAAATGTATTCTTGTATTTTAACAGTATAATGTTGCTTGGATGTTAGCTAAACACAGACTTTCTTTTCTAAGAAAAAAAAACAAACCCAAAACATAATCTTAGCCAAGGAGCACTTAATCTCCATGAAATTAATAGGAATGGCACTAGAAAGCTAAATAAATATTTTTTAAAATCTCCATTGCAGAAGAAATTCCTACATAAGTTTCAGTGCCAGACAGGAGCAAAACAATTGCACAGAGGAGGTGTGCTCTGTTGTCTTGCTCAGAGAACTCTCCAGTGAAGTTGATTAAGGTGTATATGGTCCAATGTTTTCAGCCATGCATATAATTTTTGCATCTTGCTCTCTCCAGATTAAATATTAAGCCTATATTTTTTTTCCTAGCAGTAAATCCTATTTATAATGGAAGAGATTAGAAACTAATTTTGCTTATGCATTTACCTGTCTAACTACCTATATATTTTTGCTAACTGTAATAGCAATAGACTGATAGCATGATACTTGCTAGCATTTTTTTGTAATGAAGGACGGCCTTTTCCGGACATTTTGTTTTATACCTAGAAAGAAACGGGTTTCTCTGGCTCCCCAGCCACACTCTTATCAGCAAGAAAGATATGGCAAAAGAATATGTTATAATTGTTCACCTTTGTGGGAGTATGAATAACATTCATATTAGTTTTCTCATGCAAAGAGATGCCAAGAAATTTGTTGTGTTCCTGTAGATTTCAACAGTCTGCTGAGATAAGGGCCATTGATTTGATTTGTTATCTCTTGTCTACTTTGAAAGCAATCATGATTCCTAGTTTTTAATATTCTTTTTTTTGTTTGTTGGGGGTTTTTTTTCCCATGGAATATGGATAAGGCATGTCAACAAATATAAAAAAATTTGTACAGTGTGTATTTTAAAACTTTCAGTAGTTTTTCTTAAACTATGCGTATTTCAAAGGCTTGACGTAAACCCAAAAAAAGTCATATATTCCTGTGTTTTCCATGGGCTTCAGACTGTCTTTTCTGTTTTCTTACGTCAAATAAGCATTTTTTTTTTCAGCGAAGGTATAGCTTTCGAAAGATCTACAACAAGGTTTAATTGGTGGAAGTGAATAATAACCCGTACTTTGGAAAATATGTCTGAGAGACATGTTACTTCATTAAGAATGAAGAAAATATTTTTATGGTCTGTTGAGCATTGAGATAGTACTTCTCAGTCATCTGCTTGCATGAGAATACCCATTTAACAACATCACATCTATCTCCTGTATGAAAGGATATGTTTGTTTGCTCCTGCCTTTTCAAAGTCATTTCACTGGATTTCAAATCCGTTTCCTAACTCACATTGCTGTAATGGCCCTTTGATAACAGCCTATGTCTTAGCTTTCCAGACTGGCACCACCTTAAAAGAGTAAAACACTAAATATCGTGAGAGCCACTTGCATAATTGTAGGTAATGTGAGGCTGAGCGAATTTTGGTTTTTCAGCCTATTCATTTGCAAAAATGGAAGTTCTATCATCCCCAAACCATTTGCAAATATAGCCAGAATTTGCCAAATGTTATTCATGAACTGGAGGAGCATTCTAGAGGGGAAAGATGGGGGGAAAGGATGAAAAGGGAGCAGGGAAAGAAATGCTTTGCAGAAATGGCAGTTGTAGTCCCCTTTCAGAACGTGCTTGGTGAGACAGGAGTCGAATGGCCTATGGTTTGTCATGTTGGTACCTCTGACTGGGCACAGAGGACTTCCTATCCCGGGCTCATCTCCAGGGACGACCTGACGGTTCAGCAGAGCCTGTACTGCTTCTGCTGCCAGTGAGACACGGTTGCTTACTACATACCAAGAAAGAAAAAACACAAAAAAACCCCACAAAATGTGAGTACCTTACAGGTGACTACAAGAATGTATATAAAATGCACTTGGGAGATGTAAGTATATCACCTTATGTCTTGTAGTACTCCATAGTGCCCCCACTGCAGTAATATAAAGTTACTGTGCATCTTGGCATATGAAATCTCTACCCTCTGTTGTTCTAGTCCTATGATTAGATTGCTGGTTTGATAGCAACATTTCGTATTGCGTTTCTTAGAGTACTTCTTTTGTTTTGTCTTAATGTTACATTTAATGTGTCTTTCATAAGAAGTACATTGTGGTTCTGAAAACCTCATCACCACTCCTAACGCGGTACAGTGTAATTACTCTGTTTTGTTTTCGGGGTTTTGTTTCGTTGGCTTTTTTTCCCACCTCTGCTCATTTTTCCTGCTCCTCTGCCCTGGCTACACAAAGATTCACTGTAATAGAAAGCAGGCTCGGTAATAACTGCCTGTTATGTTTTTGTTTAATGTACTGTGCAAAATGTAACAAGGGTGGATGTTAGTAGATGTAACAACACTCATAATGTTTCTTTATTCCAGCTGTTGTATCCTTTATATGCCAGAGTTAGAAAAGATGTTAAACAAACTGGGAAAGTAAGTTGTAAAGCTAAAGGTCAGAAAATTCATCTCTGGGTTGTATGGGTTTTTTTTTTCCCCCTGAATATGAAAAAGAGGGAGGAGGAATAGTGGAGTATCTAAGCCTAATGTGTTTAAATTTTCTTTCAATCCTTTATGTTTTAAGTTTCCTGAATATTCATAGTAGAAGTAATTGTTTCCATACACACTGCAGAGAAATCTCTCTATTTGTGGCATACTGAAAATTGATGACGATTACTAACCCCTTCACCTAGATGCTATTTAACTAAGAAACCTTTGTTTTAATTTAATTCAATTTAAAACAGTTCCAGCATCCTACTAAAAAACTATACTAAAAAAACACTGAAGTCTGACACACATTTTACAAATTGCAGTCACTGTGAAAACATGGCTTAATTGATATAATTACTATACATTTGCTTTAAATGCTAATCTGTCACAACACCACATGTTTTTCTTACATTTTCTGTAAGGATATGCTGTATTTCCAACCTCCATACACGAACCACAAACCAGTTGCTGTCACCCATACTCTCTCTTATTCTAGCTTTGATTCTTACACTTGAGAGGTATCTGCATGCCAATTTTTATTGCATTGCTAATCTGAATATATTCATCCTGGATGCATTCATTACCTTGGGCTATCTTTAGTATTCCAAGAAAAGATGCAGCACAGCGTATATTCATTGTTTCAGTTCTATAACTCTGTTTGTTTATTTGTAAATCAATATATTTCAAGCCTCACATCTAGGCCTGCAATGTCAGATGGAATCAAGAATCAAATAATTCCCTGACTTATGTTTTGACAGAAGCTCCAGGTTTTCTTGCAGACCTTTGCATAAGATCTACTCTGGAAAGAAAAGTTATCTCTGTAGGTGAGAAACGTACAACTATATTAGAAAAAGCTGCCAAGTAGGCTGACTGAAAAGTCAGCAGCAAGTGTAAATTTAATATATAGGAGGTGACACACTTGTTATATTTAAATTAGACTCTGAGAACCTGCTTCACAAAGTATCAAGAGCTCAGGGCAGAACAATTATCATGATCATATGCATCTAAAGTAAGATATAGATATGCTTATTTCATAAATGAACAAATGCGTGTAATTGCGTAATTGTTTTAACAATAAAAGTCCTACAGGGTATCTGCATATGAAAACTTAATTATGATGCAAGGTTTTTTGGAAGGAATTGGAAAACATAAGTCCAGAGCTGTGCGCAATTGTGTGTGTTCTTTTTAGGTTTTGAAAAATAGACTATTACTTGCACTGAAAGAAAGCACAAGGCTGTTTAAAATGTCAGTTTAGAAATCTCCTATTTCCTACATCTGCTATTAATAGATATCAAGGAGCCAGCCACAGTCCTCATTCCAAATAGCACTTTTATACATCGCTTTCAGTTATGCCATTGGCACAGGGTGTTTCTAGACATCCCGGTGGCAGATGATTAACATTGCTTTGCACCAGTCTCCCTTTACCACCCATCTCTGACACATCACCTACCCTGAAAGCTTGGGCTACTGATGCAGCAAAGCTAGTGCCTAGAACAGGACCTTACACTGAGAAAACTTCTGAGTATTCACAAACTAGTGAACTTAGTCCAGCTCTTGCTGGTAGTCAAAATTTTCCTTTGCTCCCTGTGCCGATGAAAATGTGCTAAATACACCAGCTGAAACGGTTGAGCCTTGCTGTTTTCTGCACTGTTGTATATACCAAGTATACATATACACAATAGCCAAGTGAGCAATCCTATGCAAAGTTTATGGGGTTCTTCAATAATTTATATTTCAATACTATAGAAGAAGAGTGTATTTCACAGTTAACATTGCTCATAGAATTGCCTTTGGAATCTTGAAATTCCTTCTGTGCAGGGAGAAGAAACTATTTTTTTAACAGGACAATAAAATAAACTACCCAAGTGGAATATTTGAAGTTACACAACAAATCTCCTGTTTGGTTCTGAATTTTAATATTCCTTTTAAAGATTTTCTCCTGAGATGCATCAATGAGCTATTTCCTCTGCTCGTCTCTTCAAGAAACTGAAAATGTAAGATATAAAATGTATTACTTAGGAAAATTTTCTGTGAATTGCTTTACAGTATACCTGACTTTCAGCCTCTAGTCTTGCAGTCATAACAGTCCTATTTAAAAGCTGTAGAACTGTCTCTCGCCTTCTCTTCAATTTCTACACTTCCTTTTAGACATTCATAATTAACAGCAAATCTCAGATTTGATTTGATTTCCTCCTAATCCTCACCAGAAGCTATATGGGAGACACTCACTTCACAATCCTGCTGATCAGAGCTGGGTAAATGAGTACTTCTAGCAGGGGGACTTGTGATGATACATCTTTGAAGAGGTTTAGAAAAGGCTTTTATTTGGGAAAAAAAAAGACAGATAGACTTTAGTCTGGGAACTTCAAAAAAAAAGACAAGCCTATCTGCCAATCTCTAATTCATTATGCGCAAATGTTGAAATGTTTTCCCTTAAGCCTTACCCAGCAGAGTTAGTATTTACAGGACATTACATGAAATAACCTGTTATGCCAGAGGGAAAGGATGATGGAACGGGGGAAAAGAAGAGAACTGTAATACAGATTCTGGGGGAAAAGCTGGCTATTTCTGGGGGAAAAGCAGGCAGAGAAGAGTAGGTGGAGTGTAGATCAAACCTACCAAAAAAGATCAAACTGATCTAAAGGCAGGTATACATTTCTAGCTGGAAAATGCATCCAGTCAAAAAAAAAAGTCTTCAGCGATGGCTGTTGTGTGAATACGAAGTGCTGCAAAGCTGAATGTGCCCTGCTCTTTACCCTATCCACTAAAGGGGAGTAGCTCCTCCTCTCAGCGTACGTGGCACTTTTTGACTTTCATTAAGCCTACATTTTTCCTGCAGCACCTATTAGAAACTTACTTTGAAGACCCCAATTAAAAATCTGAAATGCTAAATTTTTCAGTACTGGTTGAAAAGGAAGACTTTTATGGAAGCTGAAAGACCGGAGAGCCTTCCAGTTGCGAAGTACCCAAGTACTTAAATAAGCAGGGGAATATTTGGGATCCAAGTGTCTGCACTTCAGCACCTAAATCCTTGTCTTTGACCTTAACATGCCTAAATCCTTCAGCTAAATGATGATAAGAGCTCTTCCCTTGCTTGTGGGAGCTTCAGGGAGAGAAATACATTTAGAAAGAGCACAAACTGTCGTGGACCTGTGATACGAGGGGCTAGCGAGTTGATTGCAAGGACATGTTGTGACTGTTATATCAGCGGTTTAGTTCAAAAGAGCTTTATATCAGACTATTGCCAGCTTCCTCTCCTGGTAACGACCAGTATGAGAAGCATTCTGACCTATTCATAAACAGCTTTAAAAAGAGCCAGAAAACAATTGTATCACTTGCACAGAATTAAATGAGATTAAATAAGATTTTTGATTTGGAGAGTTTCCATCATCCCTTTTCCTTAATCTTTGAAATATTATACAAGATAGTTCAAACAGATTTATAATGCATATTAACAGCTGTTTTGAGAAAAGAAAAGATTCAGTCCATTTAGGTAGCTTTGAAGTGGGTTGTTTTTTTTCTGCTACTGATGTTTGATTCTGTTTGTTTTAAAACAAAACAAACGCACATAGTAGGAGAACAAATGAAAAAAAGGAAAAGAAAATGCTGCTTCTGTCTGTCAGCTTGTGTCTCTTGAATTTCCTTCCCCTGCAGCCTTGCTACTGGGAAGTTACGGGGGCAGAGCGATGTCTTATCAGCTGCTCTGAAACTCAACAAACTTCTAGTAGCTTTATGTTGTTTAAAGCAGTGCTTTCAGGTTGCAATTTCATGGCACTGCTGCAAAAAGGTGGATTTATCTTTGCTGGCTAAACCCAGTGTGTGTTAGAAGTCAGGAAAAGAAGTACAGTAGGGAAGCAATAAAGGCTGGAATCAAAGGGTCACGCCAAGTATTGTCAGAACTAGTCAGAGCCAGTGGAGGGGGAGATGCTGCTTAACTTCTGCCTCTGCATTCAGCCTGCTGGGATGCATTTCTCAATCAGACTAACAAAGGCACCGAGGTGGGGTTTTGTGTGCAGCAGATCCAGTCATCGTGGTGAAATGAATTTCTCCCATTTGCCACGGAGTCTGTTATGTCATCCCCAAAAGGCGGCGACAGGCCCCTTCCGAAACATTAGCCTCTCAAGAGTGATTGTTGGAGATTTCAGTATCCGATATATCATCCGCTTTTCCCAGGGCTGGTTATAGTCTTGCCGATCAACAGCCCAATCAGGAGCACAAGGTGGGTTTAGATCAAACTTCTGCAGTTTGAAACAGTAAGTTTTTTTTTAACTGTTATTTCAGTGTATGTTAACTTTTGAGAGACAATATAGAAAGTAGGCTGAAATGGACCTTGGCACAGTGTGCAGCTTTCCATAGCAAGGACTGTAGGGTGGTTATCATCCCCTTTGTCATTGTGTGACTAAATCAAACTTGATCTTTTGACATGGTTCAGTCTCCTCTCAACCTCTAATTATATCTGTTGTTCTTCCTTCAATCTGCAGCAATATGTTAATATCTTTTAGTTGCTGAGACATTATGTCTAATTGAAGGATTGCAAATAAATAGGGATGGACAGTTCCAAACTTACAATAGCTGCAGATAAATAGAGAGGGACAGCTCTCAACATATGGCAAAGAATGCAGCCATAAGGCCTAAAGTATGTATTTTAACTGCCAAATTTTATGAGCAGCTTCCAACCGGCTTTCATTTGGCCTCAGCTATATGTCTGACAATCATTGCAAACACAGTTTTTGTGCCATGTCGTTTTTGTGCTCAATGGCTAGAATTTATGCATGCAAAATTCATTTGTGCTACAGACTGAGGCTGTTCAAAGAAAAAATATCTTATGTTTGGAAGGATGCAGATTTAGTGTGAATGTTCATGTTACTCCCCAGACTAGTCAAAGGTATGCACTATTAATACCTGATGCTAAGTCTCAGTGTTATCTCTCCATCTTTTTAAAGATTCTTTACTAATATTCTAGAAATATTATTTGACTCTTCGGTCTTTATCAAATGACTATTCAGTCTTTATGGAATGAAGCTTAGTAACTTGCGCTTTGATGTAGAATAGCCTTGGTGGCATCCCAACAGAGAAGAACTGAATACGTACGGCCTCTTTAATGATTTAATTCCTTGTTAAATTCTTATGTAAATGAAAGCCAAGAATTGCTTCTCCAAGGCCAATTTGCAGTAAAGGAAAAGAGCCGTGCAATGGTGAGCCAGCATCGTCAAGGTCTATGTCTAGCAGCTAGGGTTACTCTGGAGACAGGAAAGGCAGAAGTATGAAATTATTGCTCTGACTATTGCTAGGGAAGGGAGATTGACAAAAGCCATGGGCTTGGACTGGTGCTGCCATTTGGGGAGGATGCCCCAGCCCTCCCTCCAGGCACAGGCATCCTCCCAGTGGCAGCAGCAAATGCTAAAGACATTACAATGAGGTGAAAGGGATAGCTTGGAAAATATACTGCTCCTCCACTCAGATGCCGTATCCTTTTCTACAGCCCATGTAGGAAGCCTTCTGTTTTTTTTCATTCTCCTACCTAGTTGCTATAAGCAGCAACTTTTCTTATGTTTTGAGTTAGGCCTGATTGTTACTATCTCTGTATGCTTATACTGCTATTTAACAATTGAATTCGCATTAATTTCTGACCAAAAAATAAGTGACACTGTTTTTTTAACATTAAGCACATAGTTTTCAAAGTAACATTAGTGCTTAGTTGAACAAAGCAATTACGTCATTTCATTGTATTTGAAAGGTCAATGACTTTTTTAAAACTGATTTTGTACATCTTCTTAAGGCTCTTCAAGTAGGATACACTACCCTGATGTCAGCCAATTGAGCCCACTCTGCTATATAGTCTGAGTGTCATCATAACCAATCAAGAATGAAGACCAGAAAACTTAACAAAATGGTTCAAAAAAAAAAAAAAAAAGAAAAAAAGAGGGTAAGGGGTTAGACACAAGACTTTTTGCTCTCAAGATTAAAAGGCTAGAGCTTCCAAGGCAGAAAGGGTGGGGAAAAAAGGCACTACGGTATAGAGTCTCTTTGTACAAAGGGATTTTTAAAGTTATTTTTAAGGAAAACATAAAAAAACCCCATTCTCTTTATATAGAGGATCATTTTTACAGCATTTTAAATGCTGGAAGTGTGGTACCTGCACACTGTGAAATGCACTTAATGCATGCGATATTCTTTATAACTGGCAACATGTAAGGTAAATTAGAATAATAAAAGTAGATGCAATTGCTGTAATTATACTATTGCAAATCTTAAATTAATTCAGATAAGGAGTGAATATGATTTGCATCTGTGAAACTAAGTTCAGTATTTCTCATGAAGAGCATCTGAATCTCTAATGCAATGCTGTTAATTGGAAAAGTAAAGGTTATTTTGGCTACTGTGTGACAATGTGTTGCCCCCTTCTTTTCAAGTGGCAGGGAGAAGAACCCAGACCCTCCCTCTTTCTTCTAATAAAAATTATTTGCTTATGCCCTTTATAATTACCATTTCCAATTTCCACCTGTCAGCTCTAAAATGTAATCTAAATTCAAGAGCCTAAAAATCACTTCTTCCTTGGCTGTTTGTTTCTGTTCCTTCCATCATCTCAGGGCACTACCTCAGTGAGCCTGAAGTAGAGGAAGGTACAACTGTGAAGTGCATGTGCTGATGAGAGCTCAGCCAGAAACTGAAGGTCTAACCTTACACCTTGGCAGGCAGCTGGTGTTTTTGGCATGTGTTTCAATTGTGAAGGATGGTGGATGGCATTTTACAGTACTTCACAATATAATACTTTCCCTGGGAAAAAGTACGCTTTTACAGCTCATTGGTTCTGTTTGTCTTCAGAATAAGGATGATTTGGACCTTATAAATTGATAGCTTTCAAAATAACTATGAGGTCTGCTGAGTTTTAGTGAAACTCTCCCCCCAGTACCATCAATTCTAAAACTCATTGTCCTGGTTTGAGCTAGAACAGAACTAATTCTGTTCAGTGATTTTACTTTTCAGCTAAATCTCTTCTAAGTAACTGCACTTTCTGAAGATAATGACGTATTTTTCCAGACAGTGGCTGTTTCTAGCAGTGATAGTGCTCAATGTTTAGAGTCACTAGCAAGGATTGGTGTGCAGAAGGGCTCTTGCATATACTTGCTCCGCTGCAGACCAAGGTCAGAAAATCTTGTGCACCACATTGAGGGTGCCAAAAACCAAGAGACTTTACCTGTGGGGAGGGGCAGGCAGGACAGGTGACCCTAAGCTGATCAACAAGATATTTCATTCCATATCTGTCATATTCAGTAGGAGATTGAGGAATCATGAGGATTAAGCTGTTTTTCAATGCCAGGTATTCAAGAGGAATGCTGTCTGATCTGCCTTTGATCTCAGTCCTGTGTTCCTGAATTGAGTTCCAGAATCCAGCTCCTGAATTCAGTTCCCATCTGACTCTGAGTCCAGTCTGGGACTTCCCCAATGCCTGCCCAGAGCATCAGTGATGTCAGTGAGGCTATTACCATTGGGGTGGTTGGTTTCGATACTGGCTTTGCATAGATTAGTCTATATTTAATTTTATTGTCATTATTTCCATCAAAACTCTTTTAATTTTCTTTTCTAATCCATAGGACTCTTTCCCGTATTCCCTTTCTCTTCCTCCTTTGGTAAAGGAGAGGGGTTAAGAGAGTCATTTCTGTAGTGGCCTGCACAGCCCTGACCTTTGACACTCAAGTTTTTCGCTGCTTTTATGCTTGGAAAGAAAAACAAGATATGGACACATAGTTGTTGTCTCCAACAACGATGTATTACCTTACCCTACTGTCATCACTATAAATTGACTTTTTTTTGTTGTTTCTTTGTAAACTATAAGCATTATTAGCCGCTAAGTATTGCCTAGCAAAGAGTTTTCTTGAACATACCATTGATGATTAATGTATTTTTGCATTTTCTTTTAGGAGATGCCACATATTTTTCACGTCTGATCAGTTCAGTTACATACTATTTATGTTTTTTCTTAGCTGTTTTAACATCCATATGAAAGAGATATAAATACATGGGAGTGGCTAGAGAAATCTATGAAGAAGGGTGTAAGAAGCTCTTTATGAAGGCACACACAATTAATAGCTTTATAGCTTGCTTATAAATTAAAGTGTTAAAAAGTTGGGATGTGGGGTTTTTTTTGTTTTGTTGGTTTTATTGGGTAGAGGGGGTTTTTTTAAGCAAAATAAACACCCTGTTTGAGACAGAGGTAGTAGGTGAGATTTATTGATTGCCAAGACAAATTTATGGCCATTTTGTCTTGCTTTCTGCACATTAATTACATTTCTGGATGTTAGTCAGTGTAACTATTATCTTGGTTGAGTTCATCTTTTTGTCAATGATTGATTAACTTTGAAGAAAATGTCTGGATGACCCCAGAGGACTTCATTAATGTAGTATGCTTTTGTTTAATAACAAAAGAAAGATAGAAAATGTAATTTGAATGATTTCTAATTTTCTTCTCAATGTCTCTTAAAGTCATAGTGTTCAAGTGTTTGTTTTTGGAGGCTGTTGTCAAGGTGATGTCTTGAAAACATTATCACTTACACAGAGAAGCAGAGGTTGGAAGAGAGGGTTTTGAGATATACTTTCAAGTTTTTTTATCTCAGTCAGTATGACAAACTATTTACATACCTAGACTAACTATGGTTCTTAGCGTAGAGAGCATTTTCTTTAAGATATACTTCTTTTTATCTTAATTGACATTAAATTTCTCAGGAGTGTTGGGTTTTTGAAATAAATTCAGCAGAAACATAGTGATACTATCTTCTGGTCAGCTTTATAAAAGAAAATTCCAAAATTCATTCTGAAGTAGATGTTTTGATTGCCAAACAATATTTATGTTTGCATGCAAATGACACCTTGGAAGAAATTAGTATCTTCTTACTATATACAAATATGTAATACTCTTGGAAAACCAAATTAGTTGTCTTAATTATTGAAATACATTATAGATTACATAAGAATCCATATAACTGATTTTCTGTTCTGATACTATTTTAAATATGTTTTCGTAGCACTTTGTGTCTGCCTATAATTGAGATATTATTCTTTTCAGTTTAAGGGCTTGATTAAGATCATATGAACACCTGACAGCTCCCCTTAGCACCTCTAGCAGATGGACCTAAGAAAATACAGGCTTTGCCGCACTCATCTAGAAAATGATAGCATTGGTACTCTTCAAAAGGTTATGGACATTTTCTCATACAGTATTTATTATAGTCATATCCTGAAGCTGCAATCCACAGTGCCATATTGAACTTCACAAATAATTGTGCTGAAAGTAATGTGTGTTCCACCTCATGCCAGTCACATATAATAGCGGCAGCAGGCCAAAATGTTCTACGGGGGTTATTTTTAACCAGATTCTGGATTTTGTTGTTTTATGTTATCATTAACAATTCATGAAGAACTTATTGAATCTAATAAACTGATTGCAGGCTAGAAAAATGAATTGATTAATATGAAATATAAAATGGAATAATGATGAGCTCATTTCCATTGTAAATAATGGAAAATAAATCCAATAAGTGTCTGCTCTTTGGACTGCGAATGAAATGAACTCACCTCCGAATCAGTCCATGATAGTCAGCCATAACTGACTTCTGGAAGGTTTTTTTTTAAGCCAAAGCTAACAGAGCAGTCATATTTTGAATATAATGTGTGGAGCCTTGTGCTCCAGCCAACCGCCTCTCATAGAATTGAGGGGGTACATTTGATCATGATCCTGCTTTCAGTGTGTATTACTCTGCCTAGATCATCTTAACTCAGAATTTTCTCCACATCTTTGTACATCTTAATTCTACTTTATGGTAGACCTGAGGAAAAGCAAGTTGTTGTAGCAGAAGGTCCTTTTTAACGCTCATAATGATACAACTGGACAGGAATTCCTGCTGGTCTTTGTAGCTAGGCTCTTCAGTGGAGAAGCGTGCAATTTTATACATCTTTTCTGTATCATGATAGTGCAGAAAAGACAAAATAGAAAGATTAATAAATCCAACTCTGTTCAGTGACACCAGAGAAAATTAAGGGCAGAAGAGATATATGTAGGCAGAGCTAAAAAGTTCTAGAAGATGGTTAACAAGAAAATAATTCCTGATTATTGAAAATTTTGAGATGGAGACTCACAGTGTTACGTATTTTGAGTGTTGGTGTAACAAGAGACAATGGAGTGTACAAGAGAACAAAATCATTTTGAATTATTAGCTCTTATTCTGGAAGACAAGTGCTTCCTATGTTGAAAGTTCCTGTATTACACCAGCCCCAGCAGTGCTGAAAATTAACTACAGCATGAATGTTTGCTGCGTAGATCTGTCTACACAAAATCATTGCAGTTGCATTAATCTTCTGTTTGACTAGATTTTCTTCTAGAATATATTTCAAGTATTTATCCTGTTTATCAGTTTGTATTTGGTTTGATGCCCAGGCAGAAATTTCAGGTTATTTTTCTTGCTTCGTAATACATTGATTGTACATTGTTCTACATATTAAGAATCTTTTCTCATGTTCATTTAACATGTTTTATTTGTAGAACAGTAAATTCCCCATTAATGACAGTTGCCACTATCAGTCATGCTTAATTAAAAAAAAAATAAACCCTGCAACAAATAAAACCCCTCTAATAAAATATTTATTTATTCAAACAATTCAGTAAAATTCAGTCAGGGTTGAATCATAACCTGACCATCCATTAGACATTTAGATTCCCATGTCTCTTGATTATTTATGTCATGTACAAAATAGTTCCAAAACAGTTGTTACTTCATATTTTCTTGATCTTACATGGATTTAATCAACATTAATTACACTATAAGTCTGTCAGTGCTGACCTATTTAAATACAACAGGATGTGTTTTCAAGGCAGCAGGCCAAAATTACAAGCCATCATAAGTTCCTCTTGACTCTTCTCTAAGATACGTGTATTTCCACAGAAGTGGCACTGACACCAGGTCTCCAGGGAATTGGTATCTCACTACATACATACCTCAGCTGATCTCTATGTACCATAAACAAACTAATGATGCACTGAGTGTCAGTTCATACGGTTCGTAGATACCACACATTTTGTTGTTAAATAACATTAAATATTGAAGTTTCTCCAGTTTCTTCAAAAGTATGGCATATGGTCACTGAAATACGAAATGGGTTACAGGTCCTGAAATTTAAAATTCTTTCTGTGGCAAATTTAATTAACAGCCTGTTGTCTTAACTAATAGATGCTTTTTCTTTGGCACTTTCCTTACTGGATCCTAGCTCTTCTGATGACTCATAGAAATACTTATGGCAGCGGGGATTACCAAGCAGATAGACCCCACCGTGTTTGCCAAATGCTATCCTCAAAGCAAAAAGAACTCCATATGTAGGTGCAAAAATTGGGCGTTTCTCAAGTTATAAGAGAAATACTTTGCTCCAAGGCAGCTTCATGGGGCACCATCTGGCTTCACAAATCTTCAGAAGTGAGATTTTCCTTGAATAAAATTTATCCAATCCACCTCTGTGAAAACTGTATAGTGTGAAAAAATCCTCCATTATCACTTTCTATCAGCATTCCTTGGTAGTCTAGGTGAGCCTGGGTGCAAAACACAGATTCTTTTCGTACCAAAAAGATACGGGTCTTGATTTCAGTGCTTGGTTAAGCACAAAGTTTTATAACTTTAGTCTCCATTTCTTTCAAGGAAATAATTTCAAATGGCAAACAACTTTTTTAACATTTCATTGAAGGATTTCTTTCCACTGGTCTTTTGGCTAGAATGTAAATTTAAGAACTCAAATTTCTGCGAACCAACTGAAAGTGTTTTAACTACTCTCTTTTTTAGGCAGTCTAGGATGTAATGCATCTTTATTTGAGATGGATAACTGATATGAAGTACGCCTTAAATGGTGATCTTTGCATTTTTAGCCACGGCCCAGAGTTTTTCCTTTAAATTTAAAGAAAGGCTCTGGAGCTGTAACATGAGATACTGGAAAATAGGCGACATAATATTTCAAAGAAATTTTATTCTGAGTATAGTAAAGAATAAATCAGAATAAAGATTCTGAATTTTTCTTCACATAGGTGCAAGTTTACCTTCAGACATCTGGTTGTATACATTAAAGTGGTTTGCTATTTAAAATGTAAGAGGGTAGCAGGATGGCTGTCACTGGATATTCTTAAGGGTGAAGATTTTGCTTTTGAAAGTAAAAAGAATAGAGGTAAAGATGGTATCTTTTCATTATACCTTGCACATCTGATACATCATCAATACCAACACTGAAAATTGTTTTTAGTCTTGTATATAACGTGAAGAAAAACCTTTGTGATATTTAGTTATTATTTTATCCACAGCAAAGCATTTGCTTCTGATTGAAACCATTGCATCAAAATAGCAGTGAAGTGATACAGAAACAGAGCCTCCCAAACATCTGGCCACCATTCATTCCCATTGCACATGTAAGAGAAGCCAGAAAGCTCCCTCAAGGGAGGTTTCCCCAGACTGACATCTGACAAAGAGAGCAGTATCTTGTCTTCTCAGTGCTTCTTTGCAAGTCTTCATATAGAGAGGACAGCCAAAATAAATATTATATAGGAAAGGTGTGGAAAGATGTGAAAGATTCCCCAAAATGCAAGATAAGCTGCTGTATACTAATAAGTTCAGCATCTCTGCATCACCTCAGAAATTACAAAGAGAAGAAAAGAAAATTGGCTTAATCCTAAACAGGATTTTGTTGCAGGTTCTTATAGGGAAATGACCATGATTTCTGGTTTATACATGCAAACTGCAGAAAGAGAAAGAAAACAGTACATGTTGCTTCTGCCCCCCAGTTCCAATGAGGGTCTGTCATTTATTCAGCACTGGCGGTTGTTTCTATGGTAATCTGTCCTGATGCGGGAGAGGAAGGGAAAGGCACCGCTCCTGGAGGAGGGAAGGCTTCTCTGTGCTTCTGTCTGCTGTCTCTGTCAGATAATTTAACACACAGGCAGTAACTATTAGAGAAATGGCACACAATTATTGTGCATTTGACATTAGTGCTTAACTGAGGGTGCTGTAGCCACAGTCCTTGGCAATTAGAAGAGGATGTTTCTGTACAGAAGAGCCCACAACCTAAACAAATGAAGCAAAGAGGGAAGAAGGAGCACTCATATCTTATTTTTGCAGGTGGAAAACAAGAAGAGAAGTTGTCATTCGCTCAAGATAACGTGTGAAGCCCATGGCGGTGGCAGTAACCCAGGTCTCCTCAGTCTCCGACCAGCACTGAACATGTAAGATCTTTCTTCCTCACTGTCAAAACTGTTTCATAGCTGCCTGGACTGACTTCTAGATTCAAACATCTCCAGTGTTGTTCCCATGGAGAAAAGAGTGTGAGTTTTCTCAACTTTTTTTTTTCCAACTTTTTGGTATTTGATATTTGAAAACATTAGGCACTCCCTAGCCCATATTCCCACCCTGATCATAAATATCAGGATGCAGGGCAGCTAAGTTAAATCAGTGTAAAATATGTAATCGTTAGTCTTTTGCTACTAGGCCAGGATAGCCCTGCAAGTTTTCCCACTACCGATACACAGTTTTAATTTGATTTCATCCACCAACGCTAATAAAAGAACACTCCAAGGCGAGAATTTAAAATGATTAATTACAATACTTTAAAAGATGAAAAAGAATCTCTGTGTGTCAGTCATCCTCACAGGGCAAGGAATAATGAAAATGAAATGCACACAGGAATGAGTTTTCTATTGTCAATGATAAAAGTGATAATCGCCCCAAGTCAAAGCAAAATGACAGATGAAAGAAACCTATAGAACATCGCCTAAGGGAGCTCTGGAGGCCAGTGCTCAGTACCACATATACACATGCTAGACTGATATTTAATGAAGCTCTGGTTGACTCTGTAATGAATGTTGAAGGCTCTCTGGAGCATCAAATATCATTTAACACTGCTAGAAGCAAATAATTTATTTTTGTTTAGTGGGGAGGGGGTGGGGACATTTTTTAATACAGCCCTTTCAACGAATAAATTGAATTTGGATGAGGGGAAAAAAATCCCTTTATGATGCAAAAAAAACTTGTGTGATGTATTTGTAATATTTTTATGCATGGGAAATGGAAGAGGAAATGCAGCAGGAACAGCCTAATGTGTTAATGTGCAAAATTCGACGGGTTTTGAAGTCTCTATTACTCATGCCAGCTAGGGACTAGTCTGACCCTTGTGATATAAGGAGTAGCCGATAGATTTCTAAATCATGTCTGCATGGTTTGTGGTCAAACAGCTGAAGGTGAAAAAGAAACTGAAATAGATTCTCACCCATGATTTAGTACGGATATGGCGACTGTACTGTATAAATGTATCTTCTAAAGACCTTTGGGACTGTCCAACAAGACCAAGCCAGTAAATAATGGTTCAAGTTATATATTGGTAGTAAGGCTGAAGCCCGTAGCACTGACAGGCAGCATTTCTTATCTGTTTTGATCTTAATTAAGTTATCTATGTGCCTTTCATGGCTCTCCAGAGACATTTTTTTGAAGTTAACACCACTACATCAGCTTTTGTCCAATTGATAGCCCAAATGACGCCAGATTTGCTTCTACCTTCCCCCATTTCTTTCCAGTGTATTAATTTCAGCGTTGTTAGAATCAATTTAGACAGAATATGGTCAAATATTGCCTCGACCAGCAATTTGTACCTGTATTTTTTGCATCTGTAAGACTCAAAATGTGTCAACTCCCTGCAGATGCAATTCTAAATTCTTATCTCTGTTTTGTTGTTGTTTTTTTTTTGCTACCATGCCCAGGCATGCAGTGTGTTAAAGACACAAATACAAAGGATTCTAGAAAAAAAATACATCTTATTGACAAATATCAGTCCATGTTTATTGTAATCAGAAAAAATACACCAGTATAAAGGAAAGAAACACTTTGAGAGGGATAAGCCCTTACTTACAAACACAGGTATTTTTCTTCTGTTCAGCTGTTTGAAGTAATAGGGAGAGTGAGAAAAAAGTGCTCTGTTAGGTCAGTAACTTCCTGAAAAGCTGCCAAACTCTGTTTTGTTTTGTTAATGAAGAGGGGAGTTTATAGTAATTTCTGTAGTAATCATTATACCATTGACCCTTTTAGCTATTTATTTTGTGAACTAAAAGAAGAATTAGTGAAAACCAACCACAATTTCAGGAACAAAAATGTAGGAAATGACTGAGTAGAATATTTGGAATATTATACAGAAAATACAAACAAACAAGAAAACAGTTCCTTAAAGCCATTTAAAGCCATAAAAAAATGTTGGTTTGGGGAACACATCAAAATTGGAAAACTTTTTTCAATATTTATTGTTAAAAGAAAATAGAAAGTTACACTTTCTATTGCTTACAATTGATAAAATAATCTAATCTTGAAGGCAAATAATTCAGTCCAAGTTGTTCCAAAGTGGTCAGAAATAGCAAGTTTCCCAAAATTATTCCAATAGAGTAGAGGATGCTCTGGTATTCATACACATGCTACATGGTATAGTAGCACCAAATACAATCTACACAGATCACAATTTGTTAAAATTTACACAGCAGAAACTTGACTTATCCATAGTATGTTCCATATAGCCACAGATGCTTGATCTGCAGGATTACTTCTAGCAGAGATGTTAAGGGAAAAAAAGTAGGGAATGAAACAAGCAGCCATTTTTTATCATCTCCTACCTGAAAGATTTTGGTATTTTGTGTCTGTTGTCAAAGTTTCTAGGAAAAAATCTTGCGTCCAAGTATATTCTCGTGAGGCAAACTCTGAAGTTTGGTGTAGATAACGACAAGCAACAAGTAATGAAACGTCACAGAACAGGCTGGTTGTGAAGGCAGAAGGAATGTTCTAGTTGTAGCACTTTCAGGAAGCCATCCATTGTTCTTTTTCAGCAAGCCTAAAGATGAAATACTTTCACGTATGATCAATTTAGTTTTATACATAAAGTTTATCCAAATCAAAAGAATATTCTTTTTTTTTTTTTGACTTCTCTCTAGTTCCAGATGATTTATAAAAGAAAACCTATCCCCAGCTGGGCTTTTCACAGACGATCTTGGGATTCTTCTTTCTGTCCAGGGTATATTCATATTTTTTTAATGTGGCATTCTCAGCTGAACTGCCAAGCGGTTCTTCCCTTCTTCACCCCCAAGAGCTTTAACTTAATGAACTCTTTGTACAATTAACTTTACTGCACATCCATAATGTTGTGTCAATGGTTCATCAAGGAACTGGCTCCTGTAAAGAAAAATAATTGACCAATTGTGGAGTCACTGTTTAGTTTAAAAGGAAATGGAGAACATTTTCGTGGCCTCTGTTGGGAACCATGACTTAATATGCTGAATGACAAGCAGTCGTTCTTGGGCCGCAAAAACCAGTGGTAGAGAAGAAAGATCATATTTGCACATTCGAATGCTGTTTGGTCACAGTGGTCCTGGGTACAGAAGAAAAAGGAAAGGAAAGGTCTAGTATGTTATGTAGTACAAATTCACTTTTGTCTAATGGCAATTATTTGATCTAATTTGGAAGTTCAGTGAAGGAGGTGCAATGAAAGTGGGAGCCAAATTTGAGCCATGGGATGGGAGTGCTAAAGAGAAGTAGAAAAAAGTGTGTGATACTCCAAGAGATCATGGTGGATTCTTGGTGAAGACTGCTAACAGTCTGCCAGAGATAGGGTTCTGCAGATTTCACTTTTGCAGTTGCTGTGAACTTTTCTGTCAGTCTTGTGACCATTTTATTACCTAAGAGGAACAACTAGAAATATGCACTCAAAAGCAATTTACTAAGATGTTACTGTTGCTAAAGTGTTAGACAAGGGATAGGATTACCTACCATTTTCCATGGCTAGACTATTTAGACATGGGTAGGAATAAATAAATCATGACAGCTATATTTTATGTGTCTTTAGAATTACTTTTTTTTTCTCTTTACTTGTAAGTTTTTAATTACTATTCTCACTAAACGTAGCAGTCTTGTATGGCTAAGACAGTCCAGCTAAAATATTATTGAATCTATTGCCAAACTTATTAAGACTTCTTTAAGTGGATGCCTGCTCTTGAGAGGTTGAAATTTGAGTTTTCACTTACTTCAGCTAACAGTTTGCCTATTCCCCACATAGAACACACAAATTATTTACAAGAAGTTTTTTTGGTATGACTTAGAAATTTTTTGAACCTTCTTCTAAAAGAGGCGTAATTCTCTTCAGCAAAGGATGCATAATAGCAGAACCACATTGCTGGGTCTTAAAACTCCTTAAACAGAGGTCATCTTTAGTGCTCTATGCCATCCTGAAAACTCACTAGCATTTCTAGGCATTGAACCTGGTTGAAAAATCATGTAGGGTGTGAAGCAAAAATCCAAGTAGTTGCCCAGCATGGCTGGAATCATAGAAAATTTAACCCTTCTGTATAATCACCAGACATTAGATTTCCTATTTTAAGCATAAGCAATGAGGGTTCCCTTCACTCCCATCATAACGCTGGAGAGTTTACCAAATAACAGTCACTCCCACAGCAGTGGCTAAGAACCGCAACATTCTGGGAACATGAAAAAATTTAATTGTGGGTAAATTAGAGCAAAGCAACAAATCTCCAAGAATAGTTTTCAGATGTTGAAGTACATTTCCCTTTTACCCTTGACGAGCTGATGACGTCGCATTCCCTTCTGTCAGGCTTACTTCCCTCTGTATGTGCAAGTCCTGCTTCAGAGATCATACGGGGTAATTGAATTAAATAGCGCCAAGCCTTCCTTTGTGCTACTGCAGGGTTGCGTATTTTTATGCACTGTGACCAGAGAAGCACGTATGGCTTCCTCGACCATTTCAGCTATCTCTGAGGGAATTTCGCTCTCTTTCTGAACAAGCACATAGTTTGCATAAGCTAAACATAAGTGTACTAATCCAGGGTGGAAACTGCATTTAAAAACAAGATGTCAGAAAAAAAAACCCTAGCAAAATGTTGCCAGTATTTTAGCACAGAAATCCTAGGAACAGGTAGCCTGTGATATATATGTTCAAAGGCATTTAATGTCTTTTTGTTTAGCCGAAATGGCCTCCTTGTGCCTGGAAGTGCTCTGTTATCTGTAACATTAATCCTGGCTTTGCCTCTGCAGATGAAGCTGTGAGTGGGGTTTCCTCGGAGCAACTTCCCTGCTGCAGGCCCATGCTTAGGCAGGACTCACCCCACGAAGGTGCCCACCATGGTTTACAAAACAACTTTGGCTCTCCAAAGAAGTGATGCAGCCCTGAGGGTGACCCCTCCCGCCTGCTGACTGTCCGCCCGTGCCAGTGCAATGCCAACACTTGAAGCAGAATCAGTGGAAGGCTTTGTGTGAGTCTGCCAGGCAGATCCATGTTTGTGGGAAAATAAATTGTTCTCATTTCTTCTGGCATGTGACTGTTTCTTCAGATTATTTGGGGATTTTTTTCATCTGCTTTTCTGGTATTCTTCTAATGTGGTATAACTTCTGCTGGAGGCAGTGACTAAACTCACAAATGCAAAGCATGCTTCCCTAGAGAAGATGAGATTCAAAACCAATATATAATATTTGGAGTACTACTGGGAGGGGTTAGAACATATCATAATGTGTAATTTATCAACTAGGATGAAGCAGTACAGTCTGCTTTAAATTTTTCATCTAATATATATTATACTCTGAAGCCTTCTTTTCACATTTAAAGAACAGAGTTCAATTCAAGAAATAAAATGGATGTCCAAAGAGCAGAGACTTCAGACAGAACCTCTGTTAAAGCAGGATCAAATAATAAATATAAGGAAAGTGGATTAAGGAAGCAAGAAAAAGATTTGTCACACTGGCAAACCAATATGAGATTTCAAATTATAGTGATATTTAGAAAACAATGCTGTTATATGTTTCAGTGATTGTCTCGCAGTGAGTTTCTGCATAAATTGGCCCAGTTTGTAAATAAACATTAGCGCTTTTTTGTCCATTTTCTCATTCAGGCTGAGGTCACACTTTATCCAGCAGCAGCGCTAAGATTTTTGAAGAAGGTATTCAATGATACTTCCCTGGCCATCCTTACTGCTGGGATAACCATGCTTGACAACAGCTGTCTTCTTCAAGGTGGAGCTGATGGACCTATAAACCAACATTTTGCTTGAGAAGAAGCTGTAGAATGAAGCTGCTGGGTGCTGTGAAGGTAATCGGGTGGCCCTGAGAGTGCTGAAGTGCATCGGTAATCTTGGAGTTACTGAGCTGAACTCCACCCTCACTTCATGGACCACAAGGAACCTCGGTTGTCTGAAGGCTGCAGAAAGTCCTGCTCTCTGACAGGACAGTGAAGGCAGCCCTAAGAATTTGTTTTCCAATATTCTTAATTTGGTGCATATTTAAGAGTTTTTGAATCAAAATCAAACATTTATTTGATGTTGCTTTTTTAATTGTATTTGAATTGCAAAATGCCCCATGATACACTTTGTTAAGAATACTGCACATTAGTATTAATCTTGTTGTTAGCAACAATAATGATCAAAGCTTGTTACTTAAAATAGCAATGCATAAAATGTTATTCAAACACGAATATAAAAATCACACGTGTAGATCCAGGCTCCGACTGCAGTGCGTGGTAGTACTTGCCCCTGACATTTCCAGAAAGACACCAGTAAAATAGGAACAGTAACTGCGAAACCCTTACCATTCTATGATACGTTGGGAATGAGCAGAAATACAAATGCATTCACAAAAGTTTACATTTCAGAATAAATTGAAATAAAGTAATTTACAATCCTCCTCATCACCTTCGCAAGGTGTAAAAAGATCATCCTCACACACACACATATATACATATAAATTGCAAAATATATACGAGCCCTTCTAGTGGCATGTAGAGCAAGAAAAGCCTCAAGAGGATCAATATCCTACGTGAGCAAATTGACGCATATGAACAGAGAAGCTGCTCATTTTGAGGTCTCCTAAGGGAACGAGTTTTAGATAATTATATGACAAAAAGACCTTTTAGTATCTATGAAAAAAACACTCCAAAATGTCAAATGCATAGAAGCCATGCTTCACCTGTAATGATAAAAGCAGCACATTCTGTAACCTTTCTAGAAATAGATTTATTAAACACATTAGCTTAATTTTGCAGCACTGTAAATGTCTATCGCACTGTACGGTTAAGGGGCTGTGCTGAACAAATACTGGTGTCCTGCCGTACAGCAGAATGCCGCGGGATGCTTGAGGATTTTCCGTGGAAAGAAAACGGCAGGCAGGGCACTGTTGGAGGATGCCAGAGGGGACAGCCAGATCTGGGGGGATTATGAAGGGAGAAGTAAATTCTATGTAGGCAGGACAGTGTCTTCCCTGAGTTAATTTCTTCTGCTAGCCGCTGTCACTGCACCAAGGGGAGGTCTATAGCGGGCACTCCACCAGAAAGGGACTTATGCAAATTAGGACTGCTTCCTATGTAAATTTGTGATGCCACCCATATGCTAAGTGTGTAGAGAGACAGTAAAGTACTGGTTTTTGTGCACCCACCACCAAAGAACTCAAGATTTGAATTGGTCCCATGAGATGTCGATGGACCCAAGGGTGGTGACATCTTTCCATCTTACTGTCTCTCTCCCCCATTTTCCCTTTCCTCCTCACTTTTCTTTTCTTCTCCTTGATACTTAGTTGTGCCTTAAAGTAACTGATAAAATAACCTCTATTGCCAAAACACCTTTATCCACACTGTTTATTGGTTGTTCTCAGGGAAAGCTAATAAATTGTTTTGTATTGTTTCTCCGAGTCATTGTCGTGGCTCTGCTGCCTCCACGGCCCTGCCATGCAGGAACAGCCTCTTTCAGGGGATCATAATGATTCACCTCCCTCATCGGCCACTGAGTGGGACGAACCCCACCCCCACACACAAAAAAAACCCCACAGCCTAGTGGCACATTGTGGCTTTCATCAGAGTAGCATCAGCTGTCTCTGAATTAGATACCTACAGCTTCTACACAATGACTTGAAGCAGCTGGGCATCATAGGACAGAATTATCAGAACTTAGCATGTCAAACCTAGAACTGCAAAAGAGGAGTGAATTTTTCACCACATTCCCATTTCCTCCTTTGTAACTCTTTTTTTTATGGAGTGGGGCAATTTTGGGGGAGGGATAAAAGTATACAAGAGCTTCCACCAAAAATAGCCCCTGCTCTAGGAGTAGGAGAAATCTGCATGTTTGGATCTCCTCTGGCAGAGGAAGGGGTTGAGAGTGGCATCCAGCCCATCCCATACCGCTTTGAAGGCCGTCACCTGGTGTTCTCCATGGGTTTTTCTTTCTCAGCTTTTGATTTGGGGCTTTCAGGTGAAAAAAAAAATGGAGCAGTGCCTGGTTTGTAGGCTCCCAGACAAGCCAACGGCCACAGCTCAGGCACAGCAGAAGCAGTAACTAATAAGCTCCTGGATGATGTTCTTGTCAGATAATGTCTCTCAATTTAGCCATACAGCATTTTCCAACTTTGGCTGGCAGAATTGGGCAGCAGTTGATTAGAAAGCTTAACAACAGCAGGTTGTTAGAGCACCACATGATCTATCAGGTCAAGTACCCTCTAACTATCCAGAATATAATGTCACACATTTTATGAAAGAAGATTAAAGCTTAAAAAAAAAAAGTCACTTCCAAGATATGAAAAGAGTTCATATAATCAATGTGCACAGCAAAAGCATGTTATGTAGACAGTATATTTAAACAGATTAATTTAATTTTTAGCTTTTTTTTTTTCATAGAATGGAACAGGAGTTACAATGCATAATAAATCAGTGTATCGCATTTTGGGTTGTACTTGCTGATCTTACATATTTACGGTACATTTATTACTTGTAAAGGGTGTATTCTTTTTCAGATAAGCCTTTGGCATCGGGCTCCTAAGGAAATGTGTGATGCTGTTAATACAGAATTTTTACTTCAGCTGAAGCATATGAAGAAACTTTATAAAGCACAATGAAATGCCTGGGGTTTGTGTTCCAGTTCTGTGTAATACTGAAGGCAGAGTTCTGACTTAGCATCGGTAACCTTCCTCTTAGACATGCCTGAACAACTGACACAGGCTGATATGTAAATGTATGTGCAAACGGGAGTGAACCATAGAGATATCTGACCATAGGTACATTTATGGAAAATCCCAAGCCATATTCCCTGATTGCTGCAGCGCAAGAACTCAAGTAAATGTAGTCGAGAATACAAGGAGCTCCAGCGCGTCTGCTTTGCTAAAGATGTTACGAAGCTATGGTGCCCACCACCACTGCCTACGGTATGTCCCACCACTGCTGAATGACAGGAGTGAGCTGAGTTCTAATGATTACATTAGATGTACGATGGATTTGAGCTTCTGTGTGTAGGAAATGTAGAAATATAGGTTACATCACAGACCGACTAGTAGCAAATCAGAAATAAGCTGGACTTCATCATCATCCCAGGGCTGTTATGGCCTGAATTCCTACTTGAATTCCCAGTTCCCATTGAAACTAAATTGTCATCTTAAACTTAAGAAATTTTATTTGACAAACATGATAAAGTCTAAGCTGCAAGTTATAAGAGTCTGTAAATATCTTATTAGGTAGGTGCTGAGGTGTTGTTTTTCCTGGAGAAGAAACAGGCAACTGCCCTTTATCTATCTATCTATCTATCTATCTCTCTATCTCTCTCTCTATCTCTCTCTCTATCTCTCTATCTATCTCTCTATCTCTCTATCTATCTCTCTATCTATCTATCTATCTATCTCTCTATCTATCATTCTATCTATCCTTTTAAATTATTTTTAAATTTTATTTTCTTTTAATATAACACAGAATGGCAAATACTCTTTTTCCTGTCTTAAGGATAGGATCTTTTGTTTTCTACCTCAGTGTTTATACGAATCAGAGGAACAAACTTAATGTGGCTTTAGCTTTATTATTTTAGGCTTCAGACTTCGAACCCTCCCGTGTCATTAAGCCTGCCCACCTTGTTCCAATGTATTTTTTTCTGAGTTCATACCCATGTGATGCCAAGCTAATGTGTCACTGCAGATACTCCAGGTGCTTTTGTTCTCTTCTGACTAGCACTGCGAAAGTCTTTAGCGTGAGGGCGAGACAACAAAACAAACCTGTCTGACCACTTGGAAACTTTCTAGTTGTGAATTTAGCTGCCAATTCTGACACAGCCAGGGAGAAAGACAACTTCAAAATGTGTTATGTCTGGCTGGGATGAGAGCCAGTTTATTAACAGGATGACTTGTTTTGTGAGAGTAAGTGAAAAATTCACTACCACCTATACTTTCCGTCCCCTCTCTCAGTTCTGATGCCTGGAGTCTTTGAACGGATATTTGATTATTTATGAATGTATAATAACCAAATAGTGGCACTAAATTCAGAGACATTATCTTCACAGTTGACATGGAGGCTCCACAACTGCCCGTTTCTCCATTATTTTTTTTTAATACACTTGAATGACAAGCTGCTGATAAAAATAAATACTTTGTGACAAGGAAAGAAATATGACTTGAGGGTGTCAGTGTTGGAACAAATATCACAGAGGTCTTCCATCACAACTACTAAATGTGGAATGGCATCTAAAACTGCACAGCTCAATAAATGTCTATTATACAGCCTATATCTCTAATCAGGGTACTCTATCTGTAGTCTTATAGCTGTGTACGTGTATGAGGGCAAGATATTTATAATATTTGAAATACACTGCACCTAAGCCTTGACTTTCAGACCACAATGGGTTACTTTCTAACAGGGTGTCTTCCTAAATCAATTTACTTGTCGTCATTTTATTGTTTTCACACTGTGTGTCTAACACTCTATTATTAAGCCGTATTTTCTGATTTTTGGTTTTGAATTAGTTTCACGTAGGAAATGAGAGTTTGTAAAAAGAAAAAATCTATTCTGCATGAGCATTCTGCAAATGGTAAATGTACGTGTGAAAGTAGGAGAGCATACGTGGCACCGCAATTCAAAAATAATGCGAGGTGACAGAATTTGCCTTCTAGTCACTATTTAGCTATCATTTTATAGAACAGTACCTAATGATGATACTTCCTTTGTACAAGTAGCCAAGAATTGCTTTCTTCAGTGGAAAACAATGAATTCCTAGTAATGTGCAATGTTTTCTAGCCTGCTTTTGTCCGTATGATTTCTTCCGTCTTTAACAGCTCCCAAATCCTGATCTTTCTTCACAGTTTGTGTTTGCTTTGAAAATACTTCCATTTTGGTCTGATGAATTACTTTTTATAAATGCCCTAGCTTTTTACTCCTCCATTCTCTTGCTTTGATTCTATTGGTTTAATTTTTAATGAAGATTTATTAATAGTTTTGAGGGGGGGGGTGTTAGAAATTGGGTTTTATCTTTCACAGAATTTGAAGAGACTTATATAGGATTTGCATTATTAATGCTGTTATTACCGTTATTATTAATTCCACCTGTTTACTTTTACTGGTATACATTTTTTCATTGGAATCATTCTTATAAAACATTAAAAACACATTGCAATTCATGAGTGGCATGGAAGTTAGCCTAGCTTCGCTTATAGCCAATGTGTCTTTAGGGCCTTATGCTTTCTCTTGTTAAAGTTGCATATGGAAAGAAATATCAACTACGCTTAGATCGTCTTTACGTGAAAGCTAGTATTCCAGATGTGGAATTGAACTTTGTAATCTTATGTTGCATGCTGAAATTTTAGGGAGTTGAGGCTATAAGTTGTGGTAACCTGTGGAAATCCTGTGGAGCGACAATAAATATCTCCCGTGGAAACCCATCAGAAATGAAAACAGAAGTATCAACAGCAATCTTGCTGATGAGTTTTTTTTTCTTTTCACTTCCTGCCTCATCTTGAAATCTGGTATTGCAAAAATAGGCAAAGCATAACTTTGTGCTATATGTTTGGTCCCAGAAGCACACTGCAAACACCTAGTTCTAAAATTACGGTGGTGTCTATACTACAGGTTCTTTTTCTACTCTCTATTTTACATCCTATGTCCTGGAACACAGGGCTTGATAGCCAATATAAATATAAACCATACAGTTTAACTGCAGAAGCCATTCTTATTCATATAAATGCCGAATACTTCCCTCCCGTACCCACTCGTAATTCCCTTAACTATGTCAATAGTATCCTGTGGCAGGAAGCTTACAAGTTCATTATACACCATGACTGATCCTGGCAAACAATAATTAGCTTAAAATTTGAAATTAAAAGGAAGGAGTAACTAAAAAAACCCGAACCAAATTCAAACCAGATATGGAGCAGTCTAATATTTCGCTTCTTTCCTAGTAAACAATTCTCCAGTAATTTCTTTGTGTGTAGTCCTTCCTGACTTTGTGCTTTACAAGCTTGTTGATGTTTAAGCAGTGTTTCCTTGCTTGCTCAGGAAATTCACTACACAAAAGTCAAGCACGACCTAAATATTATTAATAATTTGTTGTGGTGTTTGGCAACATATGTTTGGCAAAGAACAGGAGTAATAAGCTTTGAAGTGTATGCATGTTTTGAGAGAGGATTTTTCACAGGTGCTGAAGCTGCATGGGTCTCAGATGCTCTTAAAGATCTAAGACAACAGAGTATCTCTCCAAACCATTAAAGTCTGAAAAGCAAGTGAACAGATGTTCAGCCCTTTCATTTAATATTTCAGGCAGCTGTGTAACTTTACCGTGTTGGGGCTTCTTTTTATTTTTTTCCATGTTTTTTTCCCCCTTAACATTTAAAAACCAAATTGGGTTTAAGGTCAGGCCTGATGACAGCCTGACTGGGTTCTGACAGCTGTTTAAATGTTTGTGACATCTGCCTCAGAAGCCGGGTCTTGTGTCTCGCTTCTGCCGGAGCGGCCGCGGCACAGCATCTCTGTTATTTCTCCAGGCAGCTTCCCCTGGTGAAGAACTTAAGGCACAGGGGGTGGCTAAAACTTTCGGGTATTTCTGTTATGCTTTCTTAACTGCTTCATAGGCTTTTCATCTGGAGCATGGAATGGGTAAGAATATAAAGTTTGAACTGTTTAACCCACATTAGAAACTGGCAAGAAAAGCAAGAGCTTTTGAAGGTATCCCTTACAACATCTGAGGCTCATTTTGTTTCTTTTGGAGAAAGCCATCCCTCCATTGGTAAGAATACATGGCTAATTCTGCAGAAGAGTCCATCACAATACGGCATTGTCCTTCCTTCACACAAAAGCCTGCACCTAAAGAACCTCTCAAACAGCCACTCCTGCTGCTGCTACTGTAGCAATTCTATCAATCATCTTGCTGATTAATCCTTGATGTTGGGCTCAACTATTTCTGTATCAAATTGGCAAATAAGTCCCAAGAAGGCACATTTCCATGAAAAAAAAAAAACTGACGGAGGAGTTGTAAGAGAAAGAACAGCTGAAGAGACCTGGCCCTGCCTATGATAACAGATACTTTTCGTTCAAGGTGTTTAGTAAATTAGCACGTCAAGTTGGGCTTCATGATGATCATCTGCTCGCATTATGCTGTAGGGTAGCTTTCTTGATGTGGGACGCAATTTTTTTGAGTGGCAAACCCCTTTGACTGTGTTTCTATGCACGTGAGTGAGTGATGTCTTACTTGCTGGGGTGTCAGAATTTGACGCAGAATAGTAGAAAGAGTTGACATTATTTATTGTAGCATCTCATCATTCCCGGTGCCTATGACCACCTGTCTCATACTGTGAGGGAGCAATCAGAGGTATATCATCTGCAAGGAGAAATCCAGAAATACTTTATAGTGTGAAGTATCTAAGAAAGGACCTTGCATAATGTTTTGGTTTGTATTTTGCCCAGTGAAGATATCATGTATGATACGATTAAAGCTTTGCTGTCGTCTTGTTTGTTTTCCTGATGGAATTTTTTTATCCCATGTAATTGATTTATTTTATCATGAGCTGGATCTTATCTGTCCCAAACTCAGTATTTTCTGCGTAAGACTTTGTCATCCCTTCCTTCAGCACTGATAAGTGTTTCACTGGCATTGATGCCATTATTGCTATGTCATCAGTTATTTTCTGGATGCCTGTAAGGTGTCCAAGT
The DNA here is from genome assembly GCA_013396935.1 of Baryphthengus martii. NCBI lineage: Eukaryota > Metazoa > Chordata > Aves > Coraciiformes > Momotidae > Baryphthengus > Baryphthengus martii. Next base: position 382,116 of record VWZK01012360.1, read on the forward strand.
AGTCTTTGTCCTTTTGTTACACCACTTTGCTAGATGACCTTATTCCAAAAGGTAGGCAATGAAACTTGTTCCTCCCCCAGGGTGAACTGAAAGTGCACGGTTAATATCATTCTTCATCTAATCTGACTTGTCAGTATCCATCCTTCCTACTAGGATTCCTTTTAGCAGAGCAGTTGTCTTTGAGCATTTGCTATCATAGCTTAGCTTTTCTGAGGTTACAGGAATTTGGGTACATCCAGATTCCACCATTTCTCTTTTGGGCTGATGTCGTGCCGTTCGCCCACAGACTGAATATATTTGTTTTGCCGACATTCCCTTGTCTCCTTAGCTGTTTCTTGTTTCCTTTGCTGCTTTCTGTCACCGTAACCATAAATTTTACAGCTGTGCGTGACAGGGATGATCAATGAACACAGAGGTATATATGTGTACTTCTTAAGGGATTCTGCTAGCTCCTTGAAGACTTCTGGGTGTCTGTGATCAGTATTCAGTGATGCTTCATGCACAGGGATGCCTGCTTTGCATTAAATCTGTAATTGCGTTTGTGTTATGCTGGCCTTCATGGTACTTCCATGGCAAGGGGTCAAAGACCAGCCTTTCTTCAGCCATTGTGACTTCAGAGTGTTTCCCACAAAGGCATTACAGCACAGGTAATTCATTCCATTTCTTTATCTAGACTGGGATACACTGCCTGTTTTTAAAGATGAACCTCAGCTCCTGTGCTTCACTTGAACCCTCTGAGCACATTTCTTGAAGTACATCCTGCATGTGCTGTAGGGGTTGTCCTATTTTCCGATATTACACCCACAAGAAGAGATTAGTCACATCTGAGTTCAGCCAGGGATTTGTGGGGGTTTTTTTTCCTTGGGGTAAATTTGTTGTTTTGAATAGCAAGAGTAATGGTTACACACGCTGCATTTGCCACAGAAAATTTGCACAGGCCGGTGTGAGTTGTGGAGGGTTTTCTGCTCTGGCTCAGAGGCTGCTGGTCCTCCTGTGTGGTTTTGCAGGGTGGTTACTGCAGGAGCCGGTGCTGATGTCAAAATGCAGTGCAGCCCTGATCTCTGCTTGGGTGGCACTGCAGATCTGCAGATTATCTCTTTTTGCACTCCCGAAGCAGCCTTCCTCAGATGCCTTTACCTAAGTGATTTATCAGTGACACTGAGCACAGTTTTATCTCTAAGCATGTCACTCAGTATTTTCTGAATCCCAATTTCATGCTTTTTTGCCTCAGCTCTGCTACATGCTTTTCCATCTGTTGTTCCTTTCGGTACCGGTAAGACCAGACCTGGTATTATTCAGCATTTTGGCGTCGGTTGTTTGTGGTTTTCTCATTCGTGGATCACCATATTCCTAAAGCATTGTTAAGGCCCTCTCTGGACTGAGAGTATTATCACTCAGTTACTTTGACCGTGTAACGAAAATCCCAGAATCTGCTGACCTAGTGAGTTCAGCAAAAAAAAAATGGCTATTTTCAAGTCCTATCCTGTTTATATGCTCCTTTCCGTTCTTCAGCAACCCATTCAGTGCAGGCGTGTGGAAGGGGAGGTGACTTACCACTCCTGACACTGTACTTTTTTTCCTGCCCTGCTTTCTAGGCTATCTGCTATGGTTTTTGCTCACATTCACACATTTACTGTCCTAGAAAAAAAAAAACCACCAGGGCTGCTCTCTGACCCACCTGTGGTCACTCTGTTACTTTGGAACATAGATATCAGTATTATTAATATAAAGTTTGAATTAAAACTCTGCCTTGGGTTAATAAGAGCAGCTCCTACAGAGGCTACAGGTAGGCAGCCCTTTAGCTGCTGTCAGACTCAGGAGACGCACAGTATCCTAGCTGGGGATTATACCTAAGTACATCTAGAGAGACCGTATCAGCGTAACAAGCTAATCCTCCTTGACCTACAGGCTACATCTCAAAGGATAACCATGTCTCTAATGCTTAAAGCAGACATAAGCACCTCCTGGAAATTAACCTGCTTGAGATTAGGAATGATTTGGTAGAGCAAATCTACATCTAGTGATGTTACACAGTGCTGAAGTTTCCTAGGTCTGCTATTAACAGGATTGTCGTAAGCAGGAAAAATCCATAAAGAAATGTAAGCACGTTTCTATGAAATAATCCTGTAAAGATATGTTGGATTTCTCACTGTTGGTTTTCTCCCAGTATTCCAGTACTGCATGCAGCCTGTCATTAAAGGAAAAATTGACATACAACAGTCAAGGGTGCAAAGGCACCACAGGTGCACAGAGAAACACAGGCTTACCATCTCTGATAGCATCACTTCAAAAGCATAAATCTAGCGAAGTAAAGGAAAACACTCGGCAAATAATGAAGAGGGGAAAAAAACAGTCAAACCCAAAACACCTGAATGAGTAGCTTACCAATGGATCCAGGGCTTTTTAAAAGATATAATTAGGATGCTCATCACCACTAAGATGTCATTCTGGGGTTTGTATCACAGTGTGATTAATTAATTTCAAATCAATAGCTTTTTCAATTTTGAAGTATTTATATTAACATTTCCCAGAGTTTGGTCTACGACACATCTGCTCATGATCTCAGGACTTTTTACTCACTCTGCCCCTACTTATTCATTTTCCGTTGTAGATTGGTCTAAGACATAACTAAGACCCATTATCTTCTTCCCCAGCTGTTCTAGATGTAAATGCCACAGACACCATCCTTTATAAAATTGTTAAAGAAAGAGTCTTCACAGCCTAGAGTGAAGGTGGTTGTGGCCTGTGTTAACACATGGTTGTTTCAAGAGTGTGGGAAGCCTGATTCAAAGGGTCTCACCTCTGAGGTAAGACAGTGAATTCATAATTTCTTTCTATCAGTCCACAACACTTGGGACTTCTTAAATTGCATGCACTGACTGTAATCCATCCCACAGTGAAGCCATTGCCATAATACTACTGCCATAGCACTGCAACAAAGTGTTATTCACGGTTTCATCTTCTCAAGCAGTACCATTAGACTACACATTTATATTGCAGATGTGTATGGCTCTAGACATAGCCTGCTCTCCTATCCCCCTGACCCCACACTCTCCATGGCTATGTTCACTCTCAGAACAGAATGCCAGAAAAAGGGGTAATGCTAATATGCAACCACATACATTTCTTCTTTTCTTTTTTTGTCCGACTTCTGTCACCCAGTTGTTACCAATTGCTATAAATCAACTACTTGTAACAGTGCCACCTGGTGATACCAACGGTAATGTCATAGTATGTATTTGGTACAATTCTGGAATAGATGTAATACTGTTTTTTTCTAATTCTTACTTACCAGTTTGTGTTCAAGAAATCCTTTAAAATATTGAATATGAGGTAACATTTTTCAGCTTTTGCAATTAAATTTTGACTTGAGACTAAAAATGTGACTATATTTTCAAGACAAACTTTTTGAAGTGATTCTAGCAATTTTTTTCTTAGCTGCCAGGTATTTATAGTTATGCATTAAGGACTGCACATACCCAAAAAAAAAAAGTAGGCAAAGAGGCTTTTTCCTACCCTATGCAGCCCTAAATAAAAGCAAACACAGCTGAAGCCTCTGATTTTATCCCAACAATATGTAACCCGCCTGTGTGAATGAGTCTTTTTAAATGATCCAGTTTGTTCAAGTCCTCAAAGCAGGGCTAAGTTCCACGGTTAAAAGCCAGGTCCAAGTCGGTAATGCCTTTCCAGAAAAATAGTGCAATTTTCCTTAGTCGCAATAATAGTTTGAGACATAATGTGAAATTGTATAGTTCTGAAAACCACGACTGTAATCTCAAGACAAATTAAGGGATAAGATTTCTGTGAGTAATTCCATAGCTGATATTTGACCTTTTATTCAAAATAAATATAAAAGGAGCCTGCCAAAATTATTATGTTCTATTTCTTAAAGAGTTCTGATTTTTTTTTCTTTTCTTTTCTTTTTTTTTTTTTTTCTCATTTCTATTTAAATGTTATATGGCAATCTGGAGGAAGATTTCTCTACAGCTATATTGTAAGGCAGGTACACTTAGAAAAGCTTTATCTCACTTTTGTTTACCACTGGCCAATAAGTGGAATAATACATTCACAAACAGGATTACTAAATTCAGCAAATGGATTCAGCCATGTTTATACCAGACTTCCTTTGTTTTTTCTATGTACATTGGAGAAGCTGCCTTTTTTTTACAGTAACAGTTTAGGTAAGAACTATTTATGTAAGCATGAATGTATTAGCATACCAACAGAAGTGTTTATATACAAACAAGTATATACAAACAAGTACGTATATAAAAAAGCACTTTCCTTCTCTTTTTACCCTTTTCCCACTCTTTTTTTTTTTTTTCATTTACAAGAATGAAATGAGAGTTAAGTCTGTAAGGCAGCAATAAATTTGATTGTTCTCTTCACATTTGCTAGTCTAAAATCTAGAGCTAATATACATATTTAAATGTGATCCAAAGTCTAGAATTTGAAAGACTCATTACTCTCTGTGGCATTTGAATAATTTAGTGGCTGAAATATATTTTATGTCTCAATGTGACAAAAAATACAAACCATAGTACAGGTCTCAAATAATAGAGGGGCATTTCTGAATGGTAGAGTCATGAGCCCAGGTGCTACGTGAATAATTAGGAAAATTGATACTGGAATAATTATAAAAATTAAAACATTTCTAGAGAATGTATGGGCTAGTCACAGACCAGTCTGCTACCTGCAAAAAGACAGATAAGTGTAACAAATATTAATAAAGTCACCATGTTGAATGCTGACATCCAGTAACAATAGCTTAAGACTTTTTATGACACATTTGGACAGAGAGTAATCAGTTCTCTTCCTGGCATTCCTAATTACCAATTTGGAAAAAAACAGAAAAGTTTTCTAGTACTGGGACATGAAACAAGTCAGCAGTGGTGTCAGTATGTTACAAAGAGCTATGCAGAGACACAGATTGGTAGTAAAAGCGCTCCATGGTGAGTATCAGGATAGACTTTCCCCAAAAGGGGAAAATTGTGGCCCCTTTTGAACAGAATTCTCCTGTGTGCATATGTTAGAATCGGGACATTACAACCCATCGAGATGGAAATTCCATGGATTAGAAAAGTAAGCACTTAATTAATGCATGGATCTATTTAGACAAACACTACTCCAGGTACTTTTCATGTAGATAGGGTAATGCAGTGCGAAGTCATGGTATACGAGCTAATCATTAGAAGAGTTACTTACTTAAAGTAAGCAACAAGTTTTGAATCCAAAAATAAAAGCATTTGTCCAGCATTAGAAAATACCAGAGCAAAGATGTTTCCTCATTTAACTAAACTCTGGGGTCAAACTGAGCCATCATATCAACAGGACTTGGACCTTCATATGTCCAAGATGAAGTGTTTGTTATTAAATCTTTGTAATAGTAGATATTTTACTGAAATGATCACTGAGAAACCTGGCATTGTAATGGACCTATTGATGAAAACATGGCCATTTTAACATGAGATCTTTTATATTAGCATGCGATCTGATTAGGTTTACATACGATAGATGCTGTCTAAACTAAGGCAATTCCCCACTCACGGAATTAAGATAAATTTTTACGGCAGAGGTGAACCTAAATAAGAAGGCATGTTAGAGCTGCTGATGTTCTTGACTGTTTGCTTGCTGAACTCTATCAGGAAACCAATAATAATAAAATAAACCTGAATAACCATTCACTCACCCTCACCTATTTTGTTCCAGAAAATACAAGATGCTACTGCACAGTGCTTCCCATTCTGCTTTATCTCTGCCAAGGTAAGGAAGAACTCTGGCTTTTTCTATTTTATTCTTTTGTCTTTTCTTTTTTTTTTTAAACAAACAGTTGTGTCGCTTCCTATCAAATAGTTCACTCTGGTGATTTGAACTGCATTTGGAGAAACTATTTTCTGTAGATCTAAATGCATGCCCTTGCACAGAGGGAAATGCATGTAAATGAGGAAGTACTGTTGCACTGATTATAACAATTAAATCAAAAACACAGAGGAGAAGAAGAATGAAACTGTGTGTGACATTGCTATGAAAGGATTACAGTGTCAAAAGGGAAGGACATAAATTACAGTATGCTCACAAAAGAAAGGGAAAAGCAAGTACATTATTATTGATAGTTTCTGGTTTACACACAGATGCACAGACACATGCACACACATATTGTAACTCATTCCACAGCTTGAAATCAGTAAATAAAATCCAAAAATACACTGTGTAAATTTGACTGCAAAGATGAGTCCAGAAAGCAAATGGGCTACTTGGGAGGTTGTACTTTTGGCACTTTATACATGATTATTTTTTTCTACAATATATTCCAAGATATTTTATTTGAAGGACCTCTTAATTGTATCAAAGTTGTTACCAGGCAGTTAAACAATAAATATTTATGAGCTGGAAACCAAGAAAATCTCAGTGTTTGACAGAAAGAGGCATCCAGTTTGAATTACTTAATTCCTGCACTTCCTGGAACTATGTACTGCAAATATCTTCAGTCTGGCGCTAACCTGGAAGATATTCTTGGTTCACCTTTTTAACCTTGACAGTAAAAGCTAAATCTCTGAGCCAACCTATGCGTCCACGTTGGGGGTTTATTGCTGTTAAAGTTATAGTACCTACCAGAGTGCCACTTTTTGCTGTGATTATTTGCAATTATCTGAGCAATAAGGCTATCATGTCTCAACATACAGGAGCCTAGTTGGAGTGTAAGAGAATTCATCTTGTATTTTCAGCTGAAGGCCTTCCTCAAATTTTCTAAATGAACTTCAGCAAGACAAGTACTTTTTCCAGAAAATCATTTATCAAAAGAAAATAATGCCATTGCAATTGACACCCATTGTTTAACTTATTTACTTTGTTAAAGAATCTATTTCTCATGCCCAGTACTGTGTCAGAAACCTCTGTACACCCATTGAGACTCATAAAATAGAATGTAAAATTATTGTAAGAGCAAAGTGTACTGAGCATTTCCCCATAAATCTGAAAAGAATGGAATCCACATCAGTTCTGGGGTTGATGATTGCTTAAGAAAAAAAAAAAAGTCTATTTTTTTTAAATCATCAAAATTGTTTCACAAGTGAATCAACAAACAACATCAGCAGTACCTGCTTCTAAAAAGGTGCTTTGTCCTGGAGTCAGATGGGTGAAAGAGGACAGGAAGGAGCCTCTGGCAAAGAGCCTCACCTTCCCCAGTGGGTCATGGAGAGAAGTCTGAGCAGTAAAATCCTGGAAAAAAAAATATTGAGAACATGGTTTTCTTTTCATTATGTCAGAGGATACACTTCAAAAGAGGAAAGAAATCACGGTGTCCTCTGTTGGCCTTAGTGGAGAAAGGCAGTGACCATTTACAATCACAGAACTAGGAAACAGAGCAATTATTTTCAGGTCGATTCGTTTCCAACACTCACAACCTTGAGCTCACTTGCAAACTTAACATACAAGAGCAAATAGAAAATTATGCCTCAGAATCTATGTCTGGATGAAAGAAAGAAAGAAAGAAAGAAAGAAAAAGAGTGAGGAAAAGAGAGAGCGAGAAAGAGAGAGACAGATGAAAGAAAGAAGAGAAAGCAAGAAGAGAAAGAAAGAAAGAAAAGAAAGAAAAGAAAGAAAAGAAAGAAAAGAAGGAAAAGAAAGAAAGGAAGAAAGAAATTCCTGATCCACCCCCATTGATTTCCATCCCAAATAACTCTGGTCTTTGGGCAAGGATATACATTTTGCAAAATAAATGCTTGAGAAAAGAGAATTTCTCCATTTGTAGAAAGGGATAAGACTAAAATTTTAAATACCTACAGCTGTACATTTTCACAAGCTATTATGGGTAGGGCAGATACTACGCTACTGCTTTTTTTTTCTTTCCTTCTTCAGCATCAGTGCTTTTTAGTATTAGAAGCATAACCATCTGTAAGTTTGAAAGGTCACAAAGGAGGAATACAGGCCATTGTCACAAGGGAAGCTTGTCTTCCATGTCTAGTAGGTCTTTGTGTCAGTTTGGAGATCTGGGACACAAAGAGTGGACATTACTTAAGTGAAGATTGACAGCTCTCGAGCAACCCTTTCTTGCCCTAGAGGCTTTAATCTCAATCTACAGCACAGCGCCCATCTAGGTGATTTAGATAAATGATGCACTAGTCTTCATATATTCTGTGAAAAGCTAGCTCTCATATTAAGGCTTATATCATGGTTAAACATAGAGATTTTATTGAGCCAAGAATTCCAGTAGTACAGGTATAATATTGAAGTTGACATATACATTAGCTTTGTGTTATTGATGTTGTGGCTTCTATTTCTTTGCACCTTGAATGTAATGCGAATATCAAATAGAAAGTCAGCTGGCATCAAGTTTCCCAAATTGATCACAAGTTAAAAATCTAAATCTTAATTTATTTTTCTAGGTTTTCTGTCTTTGTGAATAAGATAGGCTGTTCTTCAGAAAGGTGCTACATAGGAAGGGAAGAAAAGCAACCTCATTTTATTCATGCTTCCCAAACATGGGTGGAAGCTCCTATAATTCATAATAATAATAATAAAATTTAAAATACATCATGTTTCCCTTAAATTCTAGTTCTACTTCAAAAAGAGGAGATAGATAATAGAGTTAAAACAAACTTCTATCTAAAGTTCTGTGCACTTAGAGAAGGTAGAAGGAGAAATTCAGTATAGTGTATGGGGCATATGGCTGGAAACAAAAATCCTACCATGGCCAAATAAAGAAAAGTGCAGGGTATCAATTGTATTCTCTCACTGTTAACTGCTAAAATAAGTTATCCTAGGGCAAGTATGCACACACACACATATATATATGTATGCATGTGTAAAATTAGACATTAGACAAAATTAGACAACTATGTGAATTTCAGTACAGGTTTGTCACTCTTTAGGTATACTCCCTATAGCATAGTTGGATAACAATAAAATAAAATAAAATAATTAAATGTCTTAGTATGTGTCTGACATTGTAAGACCATAAATTTGCTGAAGAAATTTGGTTCCCTGGTGTCATTGGTAATAAGATAATAACAATTCCTTTGCAAAAAATAACATATAATACCTAAGTCGGCATAGTCTCACCTACTGATTACTTGCAAAAGCCCAGGAGTAGAAAAAAAACCCCTATATTAATCTCCAGAACTACAAAGAACTCCATTTATATGAATAAGAATGGATGTATAATTTCAGAAGCATCTTCCCAAATACTGCGGGTATGATTATTTTAAAACAAACATTTTTATTTTATTTTATATATATTTTCTTTTCATTTTTATTTTAAAATTTTTGTTTTTAAATAAACACACCTCCTTAAAGGCCAGAAGAACATATTCATGTTTGATACACACATGATACTCATGTTGCTTAAAAGCGAGAAGCACCTTAGTCCTCCCGGGTAAGCAAACTTCACAATTTCAGGTTTCTTTGTCCAAAGTATCTCTGAACACTGCCAATAGGAGCACTTTCCTAGGGGCCTTGACACTTAGGGTGGCTCATTCTGCCGAGATAAGACCAAGATTCATGAAATTTGCACTGAGTTTTGGAATCTGATACTAAACACGTCAACAGAAGTAAAAATCCAGCTGCAATTACATTTTTTTCCTCATGTATCCGTTCGCTTTTCATTTTTTTAAAAATGATTAAGATTTTACCCATGTAATTTACTTGCCATTTCACACACTACATTGCTCACATGCAATCATTGTTCACATTACATTACGTTTTACAACAATCTACCTACCATTCACACGTTGCGCTTGAAACCAGTGTGTGTTGGGCAGTGACACATACCTACTAATATTCTTTATTTTTCCTGCACGCTTCTGACTTGGGATACAGGGCTTGTTCATAAAATTGAGTTTTATATTCTGAGGAAGCGGAATATGTTCGCTTCTTGTATTAGAAAAGTTAAAACTCCTTTTTCTTCAAAATCTGTAATCTGACATGCTTATAAATACCCTGTCACACTCTGCCTTGCACATTCCTAATCTTCTGTTGATAGTCATATTGACTTCCATTTACACTGCTTCACTCATGCCCATTTATACTGAATCAGGCTTTGTGCTTGGTTGATCACACTGAATGAAAACCATTCTTTGCCTCTCAGACTTTTATATTCATAACCATTCGCATTTCTTTATTCATATTCTCTGCTTCACATATCCATTGTGTATTACCTCTAGATATTTCTAGCTTGTGTAGCCTTAAAAATTTAAGACTTGATTTAAGAAAAAAATCATCCATGAAACTGATATACTTACTTAAAAAAAAAAAAAAAATCCAGTCACTGGATTTTCTTCTTTCGTGAAAAGAAAAAGGGAAAGTTTTAGCAAATTGGTAAAAGTGTGGAAAACAACTACTACAGTGGGGTATTTGTTACGCTGCTCACCTAGGGCCGGCCGCTGATACCCTTCTTAGAGTGAATAGTTCACCCTCTGAATATACATTGCTTGAGTATATTCAGAGTCTACTGCTTTACTCAGTGTGGCTAGGGATGGCAAAGACTGCTACGCAAGCCTTTGGAGATTTGTAAATGAGAAAGTAGTTTAATTATGCCAAGATTATATAGTCTGATTGCTAGCTTTAAACTGGGGAGCGAGGGGGCACTTGTTGCAAATAGAGAGATCGCTTCTGCTTGAAGGAGTGTTTTGACACCTATGGGCCATGCATAAGAAATGCTGATATTTTTTGGCAATATAGCGTTGATATGAAAATGGAAAGACAGATTCCCTCTCCCTGTCTTAATAACACTTTCCTGGCACTCTGATATTTGCGATATACTCAGAGTTGAGTGGCACCATGCACGACAAAAGGCTTCCAAATATGATATTGCATTAGCTTTTTATGATGTGGTTTGCTATTTACCAGATGTATACTTTAGTTCCAATGCAAAAAGAATATGCTGAATGTATGTGCTATGTTATTAATTTATAAACTTCAATGTATTTGAGAAAAGGTTTATATCTTTTGCAACTTAAGCATGCTACGGCTTATTTATCTTGACTATATTATAACCATCCATTTCTCTGTGAGATAAAACAACACTTTTGTGCAGTTGATTTTCTTCTTACATGTAGGTGTTTCTCTCAAATGACCATTATCAGGATTGATACATATAAAAATCTGATATAGGTCCTCAAATGGTCACAAAATCATCCTTTTTATGGAAATGTCAAAAAAATACTCTTCAACCTTAGCTTTAATGCTCTGGGCTTCCTCTGTCATTTTATGCTTTTTATTTGCTTACAGCACACATCCCAGTAGATATTTCTTGCCTTTTGCAGCCGAATGAATCTAAACAGTAGTCTGTTAAAAAAGGGGTTAGGCTTACTTATTAACAACAGAGGTCATTTGCAAGCCCAGTAAGAACTTGATCAGGTTTGCAGTGTATAAATTTGACACCTTTTCTGTGGTAGAAGCAAGGTGCTCCTAGTCACGATGAGAAAGCAAAACCAAACATAGTCCTGCTTTGTTTTCCCATTCGGGTAAAGGACATACATACTCACCATGGCTGAAATTCCTTCCTTTTGTGGAGCACCAAGATGGGTACTGGCAGAAGGAAATCTCTGCCAGGAAAGGAGTATCTGAGTGATGTCCCAGCATCTGCTCCAGAGGCTCCAGCAACTGTCTGTGGTCCATGTGGATTAGGAGAAAGTACTAGAACAACTTTATCACCTACTGGAGGAGGTAGCTGCCAAGTGAACTTTCTAAATCAGACAGATCAATATTGCTCCCATAAATACCAGTAAATTAGAGGCTACTGCTGTTTAAGCTACGCTGAATCCACCACACAGTCTGTGGGCCCCTATTGGTCACCATTGCTATTACATAAGGTCAAAATAACCCCATAGTGTTTCATATTGGATAGTCACCATTAGAAGGAACTAGTGACTTAAAATATCATTTTACAGGTCATAATTTTAAATGTCTTTGAAATCAAATACCAGCTGTAATGTGCCAGTTAGGCAGTGGAGACTCAACAAGTGTTTCAGCAGCATATGCTCCTGGGGTGGCCCCTTGCTTCTTAACAGAGGCACAGAAAACTCCGTGGGGCAGAGAGGGGAATAATTATGTGTGTATGTATATCTATCTACAAATGTTGCCAGATCCCTAGATAGTGTAAAATAAGATAAAAAAACCTGAGGATCTCATTTGTTACTGTATGATACATCCCTACTTCATGGACTTGGCGTAGCAGCACAAAATCCTTTGTTAACTGTTTGCTGAAAAGGGTTTGGGGTTTGGTTTGGCTGGGGGAGAAGGGTGCTTTTTGATTGTTTGGGTTGGGTTTGGGTTTTTTTCTCCAAAGTAAAGGGTGCAAACATGAAACTGTCTATTGCACACTTGATAGCCGGTGTGGTACAAAATTTTTTAACCAAGTAAGTGTGTACTGTCAAGTCATTTCAGCAGCTCCCAGCAGAGAACAATACAACTGGCTGGCATGAATGTTTGTACATTTGAGTAATAGCACTTCTTGAAAAACAATGTCTTTTTCTGTATATGTCTTTCTTTTTATTACCTGCAGTTCTTTCATCAGCCAACATCTGCTCTTTGATTCAAGCTCTTTCCTTTTTCCCATGCTAATAGCTGTTAACATTGAACCTGCCTATTACAGTTCAGGCTGTAAACAGCATAGAAATATTCAGTGTTGCTGGTGTCAGGAATCTTTAATGTACTCTCAGACTTTAAAGGGTACATTCAAATAAATAGATCAGCCTTCCGTCATGTTTCAGCTTGACATTCCTGAGGCAGCACAAATAACCTGCTTAGTAAAGTGTAAAAATCATTGAAGCAACAGATGAAAAGTTTCTTTTCTGTAGTTCTGCTTAGTAAAAATAAAATCTATTTTCATAATAAATAGCAACACACCTTTATATAGGAATTTCTATTCAATCATTAAGGCTCAGCTTCTTACTCAAATCATTGCTCAAATAGACTTCCTCCTGAAAGAAAGGCAGGGAAATAGAAGAAAACCTTTAAGATGTATCACCAATTCAAATCCATCAATCCACATGTGCCTGTGGCATGTTACAGGGCACGACTTTACCAGTTGTACGCAATTTTTCTTAACCTCCCCATTGCACTCTCCATAGTACCTTCTGCTTTGCAAACCTTGGTACTGCATCCGTTCAAGCAGGCCAGCTTATCCACAGTAATCTATGTTATTCCCTGTCATCTGGACTATCCAGACTCTGACAGTGACACTCGTGTGTCCAGGATGGCAGTCAAAGAATTGTTTTTGAAGTGATACATGATCAGGGCAGGCTCCTGATGTAGTCTTAAGATGAAGCTATTCTTATTGCTCAGGTTCGACTGCCATGTGCATGTTAAGTCAGTCAGATACCAGAGCTATTAAAAGCTAAATCAGCCATCTCTAAATGAAGTATCCTGGATACCCAACTGCCTGGAGAAGATGAAGACTTATCTGTGTCTTTGAGCCTGTGAATCTGAGTTATGTGTAAACCATAGTTGTTTCATTAATTTGAAGTAGAGGCTCGTCTTGGATTATTTCATGCAAACACATTCAGCAATGTGTAAATGTTTAGCACCTATAGAGGTTTATTCAATAGATGAAACTTATATCCACTCATTCATTCTTCATTCAGTAATATAGGCTTTAAAGGGCAACATGAACAAAGTCTGTTTGTCAAGACCTACTAGCATAGATCTTCTAGTATGACACACTGAACTGAGAATTGTACTATCTATACTTTTAATTGATCTGTGGAAAGCCACTGCTATCTCTGTTTCACGTTGCAGTGTCCTGATGGGTCATCATAATCCAGTTGCTGTGGAGTAAATGATGCAGTGCTGCCAGAGTCTGGGAACCAGGTGAAGAAATCGTTACCAGCGCTCACACTCCTGTAGCACAGGTTTTGATAAATGCCATTGCAGTTGGGCAGAAGTAATTGTAGGGAGCTGTTTTATTTTGTTTGTTATCTATGAGAATGTCTGTGACTGAATATTATTGCCAGCCTGTCCAGGCAAACTTTTTTTCGTGAAATGACAGAGCAGGCCAAATAGGATGCCAAGTCAGTCACATGCGTACAAATAGCTTCCTGCTGACTGCAAGGGCTATTTGTGAACATAGGGCACGCACTTACTTTCAGGTAAATCTTTAGATATCTTTATTACGCAGGCATTTAGGATCAACTGTCTTTTCTGTTGAAGTGGCTATTTCTCAGTTCTCAACTGACATAGAGTGGATGAGGTGCTGAGTTTCACGTGATGATAGAAAAATGAGTGCAATAGTACAGATGACCTGTTTAATAGGATGCGCCTTATTCTCTAAGTATGGTCAACAACACCGTTTTCAAGCAAATATTGATTAATATTAATTAATGTATCCTCATCTCAACTCCTATGAAGTAGGAAAGTTTGGTCCCTACCTCACACAAGTCACTCTAAATATTTTTTGAGCCTCAGAGTTGCAGTGTCCATTAACTAATTCCAAACCAGTCCTTCTTTCTCCTGCTTCAGGTACTGCTATTCCTTGATGCCATCTTTATTTTGTCTGTTATTCTTCTCTTGTTAAGCTGATACTTGGGACTACAGGATGCTACTGAAAAGGAATGCATATATAAATATATCACAGAATGGTTTGAGTTGGAAGGAACCTTAAAGATCATCTAGTTCCAACCCCCCTGCCATGGATTGGAATAAAAGAAACAAAAAAACCCATGGTTTATTTCTTCATTTATCAGATGTTAAATACTGTATTGATATTATACTTGTAGTACTTTAGATTCTATTTCTAAATTAATTAGGCATTACACTAGCAGATCATTCAAAATAAATTCCATTGTTCCTATTTCTACACAGATACAGATGGGCTGCAGTTCATACACTGACATAAATACACATGAACGTATTCAGGATAATAAAAGGTGTGTATATATGTATATACATGGAGAAACCTCTTTGTACCTTTATGTATTTGACAATATATTTTACACATAGTTTTACGTATGGTATGTATTATGAGCACTATAGAACAATGAATACATTACATACAGAAATAAACTCTCTCTATATATACACGGAAATATTATGTACACCACAAATCTCTTATGCTAATATATATATACCTACACATATTCATACATATTAAGAGAAGCATCACTTTTCTATCATTTTTAATTAGGATTTATAACGATCGTGGTGATAGACCCTTAACAAATACAACATGACAGGCGTTGCAGTTTTGGGCAATTATACTACACCTCAGGTGGCGTTAGCTGGCACTAAGCCAAATGACTATGAGCACATAAGGGCTCCAATAATCTTTCTGCAATGGTTCAGTTTTAGTGTCTTACTGCTACTTTGACATGTTATATGATGATACATAAAAATAAGGCAGTGAAATGGGTCTTTCTTACTTCCTCGGAATATGGGCATAGAAATGACATCAATCCAGTCAGTCAACTGTGTTCTGAGCTGTAAGCTTTTCATTTAATTAAAAAAGTATTAATAGATGTCACTGTAGTTCATATAGTTTTCAGCATGAGCTGTACAACAGAATAGACTGTCTAAAAAGCAGATTATTTTGTTTAGTTACACGTAAAAGTAAATCCAGGCAAGTTCTGGAAGAGCTCTTTTATCAGATCAAAACCTTTGCGGTGTTAGCGCCAATCAGGTGCAATACAATTCAGTTTCTTTTTCTTCATGTGATGCTTCTGGACCAAGTGTTCACACACTTCTTTGGAAGGCCACTGCTTTTACAAAGTACTTCTTTAAACTCAATTTTATAAATATATGACTGTCCATGACACTTTTGATATGGGGTTACATTTTCTGTAATTTTTTTAAACATTCTGAGACAAAAAAAGAAAAATTTCATGTGTTGTACACACCCAGTTCCACAAAAGGACCCATAAAGCAGAATCTCAGCTAAATGGGGATGGCAGCAACCTGACCTAGCATTTAATTCTCAAAATCCCTCACAAAATGCATTAGTCCACAATACTTAAGATTGTACCAGTATGACAAGGCTGTGTAAGGAAGGAGCAACCTTTCCTTTAGGCTGAGGAAATTCAGGGTTATCTGCCATCCCCCGTGTGAGACACCAGTTCGTGTGTCTCACTCAACTCCTAATTTGGAACCTGGGTTGGTTTTTAAAGTGAAGGGAATGTCTTGTCTTTAAGGCAGAGCAGGAGCACTTCCCTAGCAAGTAATACCTGTGCCACAGACTAATTGCCAATGATTGTGCCATGTGAGGTTTATAAGCAGTGAGCTCTGTCTCCCACCCTCTGAGTGCCCCAATCACGGGGCTGCAGTCCCAGGATCAGCAGCTCCAGTATTCCCATTTGGAGGCGTAGGCATAGGCTCTCTCTCAACATCATATCTCTATAGATCTTAAACTCCCTCACGTCCCTGTCATTCCTGCTCACAGATGACAGATTACTTCATTTTCTTAGGGAAACAGCTGTATTCTAAACTCCAGCTGTAATCCTGTACCTAAAACACACTGATGAAATGGTGGATTAGAACTAGGCCAACAAAGATATCAATCAAAATAGTTATTAACTGCCAATTACTTTGTTTGATAATTAACTAATACCTAATGACTTTCCTCATAGCTGCTTCCTTTAAAACCAATTAAATGCTTGAACAGGCCTTCCATGTTTAATAAACTAATAAGAATGATTCATTTCCAGGGTATGCATTTTTGAATAATTACCAAGCATCTGTTCTTATCTCTGGGTTTTTTTATTAAACCTCAGCAATCACTTTTAACAATAATTCATTATTTAAAATGCATGATCTTCAAAACTTGGCTATATTAATTTGTGTAGCTTCCTTTGAATAATTTTATTCCAGCACACGCTGTTTGTGATTTGTCAACACACACAGAATTTAATTCTAGTTCCTGGTAATAAGTTACTTTGAACTTAAAATTCCATTGTCCTGCAATGTAATTATTTTCTTATCTCTGAAGTATTACTGTTTGGTTAAGTATCATTCACAAACCAATGTTGATTCTGCACAACAACTCATCTAGTTTAGGATTATTTTCCAGCAATGGCCATAAGCAGGCACCTAAAGAGAAAACTATGTTCCAGGGCCACATCCATTTTCCACAAGCGTTGGTTCGAGATACATATCCATGCCATCCCGTATCACCCCTTGTTTGGGATTTGGCTCCTCCTGGCAATGTGTTATGGGTCTTGGTTCTTGCTTCAGAAGGGACACTGCGTCTTCGATCTTGAGCCACTTTCTTCTGGCCCTACCTGATGCAGCAGATCTCTGCTCTCTCCGCCTCCAGCCTTTACCCTTTCAAGCTGAACATGCTAAGCCTGCCCAGATGTTCAGAGTAGCACGTCTTTGCAGTGTGCACATCATCGCCACAAAACGCGCAGCAATGCCCTATGCACATCTCCATTTCCTTGTTTATCAGGGCAAACAGTTGTACTTAACTACCTTTTCCAAGGACTTTGATACGCATGAAAGAACACCAACCTGATTCACTTACACTTTCAAATGCAAAATTATTATCATTAATGCTAAAATGAAAACAATGGGGCTTAATTAATTTTTACTTCTTTGCACCACTTAATTAGTACGCTAATAAGAAAAAAAATCAATATAGATTCAAATAGTAGATGCTAAATAGTACATTTGTCTTAGAACTAACATTTGTAAAAGTTTGGCAAATGAACAGGTGTGCAAAGCATGACAATGCATAGACAATAATGATATGTGTTAGGGTAGATATAGAATCATAACATCAAGCACTAGAGAATGCGTGTTTACTCTTTTCAGAATAAAAATGCTAGATTTGCGATAACTAAAAACGAACATATGAGGTGTTCTTCTTTCTTGTATTTCCTGAAGACAAACGGCAGTTTGCTGCGGATACAGTGAGGAGGAGTCTTAAATAAGTAAGTAAGAGGCAATCAAGTCAGAAACAGGTCAGCTCAGGTTCCCATCTTATTAAAATCAAATGAATTTGGATAATGTGTTTTTCTTCTTGCTAGACGACGAGTGCTGTGCAGTCTGCGATTTGTCCTCTGAAAGCAGGATCACTACCAGGAGCCCATTAGGTCATCACCAATCTGTTCACAGAGAGGTTCAGTGCTGGGAACTAACCTAAGCTGACACGAGAACAGCTGTGGGTCCTAACAAGTGGATGGCCTGCACAAGCCGTCTCGAGCATGGACAAAACCGCAGGATTTATGCTTTTCTAATCGGCTGGTGTATTAATCCTCGTGTATAGACATGCAAAGGTAACAAACAGCAACACACACACACTTGAAAGCGCTTGCTGAGCTGCAGAATGAAGAGCTGACTGACAGCAGCTAGAGCTAAAAAAAATAATTCCAGTTATCATTACTTGTCTTCTTTTTCCCTAAGTGAACTATGTAATGATGCAGAAAGACTAATTAAGTTAATGCGCTGTCTTCAGGAATTTTCGGATACTGCAGATGTCAAAGTTTGTCCTTCATTACACAGTTTAGGATTTCAAAGGTATGTCTGCTATTATAGGAGCTCTCCAGTCCTTGTTAGCCTAGCAAGCATACTACTCTTAAAAAATTCCATTTTGACCTTGACAGTCAATTGTTTTTATGATTTATTAAATCAATGACTGAACGAAATATGCTGGTCAGAGTAATTGCCAGGTTTTAAATATGTGTTTAGTACAGCAGGGACAGAACAGCTATGGCCTGACTTCTGCTATAAGGCATTCATTTTGGAAACTAGAACTTGGAAAACTGGAAGGAAAGAAATTTGAGGGAATTAACTCCTAGAACTTCAAACAGTCTTAATGTCCTCTAACTGTAAATCCCTATAACTATAAAAACTATGCATACAGTTTAAGTCAGGACCCTAAGTTAGGAATTTGTATCGACAGAGAAAAGACAAAGGAACCTTCAGGAGAAAACAAATCCCATTCACCTTTACCAGGTATATTTAAGTGATAATTGACACTTCATTCCTTGGTGATGCCCACTTTTCTTTGTTATGGGTATGATTTGGCTCGGCCTAGACAAATGGCTCAGAGAACAATATCTATTTGACATCCAGGCATCTGAGATCAGATGAATCACATCTCATTTGGCGCCTTTTCCTCCGCAAAGGTGAAGGACTGGTCTTCTGTCAAGACCAGTTTAAGCAATGAATGAGCACGGAAGTCCTGGACTGACTAGTCTTTCCGCCAGGATGGTCACCTTCTCTCCCTCAGAGATGTGACACCTTACTGAAGAGGGTTCCCTGGGTGTCAATGTAAATAACCTCTTTATTAGGAACTCTTGGTTTTGCAGGAGTAGTGACAGAAGGAATCAAAACCGTCCAAGTGTCCCATTCTTCATTTCGTCTCTCATTTGAAAGGGACAAAAGGGCAGGTATGAAGGACAAACTTCTGCCTCTCATTGTTCATTGCAGGGTTGTTTTTTTCCTATCCATGCACAACTCAAAGAAAGAAGGTAGAAAGTAGCCTTGTTCCTTATTACTGCAAAAATATGTCCTCATTTGGAATATATATTGCCATTTCATAAGAAACGAAGAATGAAAGGTGTATCCAGGCAGCTTTCAATCAAATCTATATAGCATAATACATAATAATTGTATATGTAGTATAAAGATTGATGGGATAAAGAGATTAATAATTTTCTTGTAATTTGTTCGTGCTTTTTTCTGTTCCATAGTGTTTCCTAATATCCTTCTGTAACGTATATCTGACATATCAGGAAAAACGGAGAGCATCTAAAGCAGGTATTTATACCAGTTTATGCTTATTATTATTATTGTTATTATTACTATTCCCACTGCTCGTTGTGGTATTTCATGGGAATTTAGTATAAATCCATTAGAAAGGACAGTGAATCCTGCAGTAAATGGAGGTCTAACAAATCCAGTTCTCAACTTAGTACTTTGGGGAAGACTTAGTTTAAAAGTTAATAAACTCGCAAAGCCAACAGCAGTGAACAGCAGGCTAACTACAATAGGAGCCCCGGGCTTCTTACACACTTTCTCTAATCAAAAAGACCCAATTATTTTTCAAGTTGTGCAAAATGTCATCTAATTGGCTGCCTAAAAGTTGTGTAGACTGAGAGAAGTGTAAAATTAATGAAAACTCTGTTTAAAAAAAATGTACGAAGATTGTAATACATTGTTATTTTCCCCAAGTGATGAAGCTCAAATCCTTCTTCCTATTTAGAGCCCACAGTAGGGTATAAGGGAGAGGAAAAGCTACTTGCAGTTGCAAGTTGAAAAACACTCAAATTGAGTATTTTCTTGGTTCCTGTAGCCAGTTGGCTAATCTGGGAAGGAAACGTACTCTGTCATGCGTTCCATGGTCACTCATTTCCCAAGCATCCAGACTAAGGACCCATCCGGCCAGTCCTAGGCATCACAGTTCCTCCCATGCACGGCATAAAAGAGGGGGTTTAAGCACAGGTTGGAGTTAAGCTGCAACATTGAAGCACCCTCAGAGCTGCAAGTAGAGGAGAGTGTTTCGGGCCTGCAATTTAGTTCAAACTCCATGGTCACTCAGCAGCAGTTCATAAACATAGACATCCCAAAAGTCATCAGTGTTTCTTGACTGGTACTGATCTTAATCATAGGTTGTCATTTCAGGAGCTCAGTAAAGGCTGGTCATAGTTGTTGGGTTTTTTTTCACACACCACGCCCCTGCCCTGTGTAAATTTTTAAATCTATGTTTTTGTCAGCAAGAAGACACTCCATTATTATGTGATCTTGCTTCACTACTCTTCCCTAGCATTTTTCTTGGCAAAATAATAAATCACAACACACAGGACAATGCCATCTCTGCTTAAAAATGCAGTTTAAGAAACAAAACTTCAACTTAGATCAATATGAGACTTGTGTGTGTCCCATGAGCATTAGTTGGTGCACAGGGATTAAAATATGTGCAACGTGATGAAAGAATTCGCAAACCTCAACCATTTGTGTAACAACAGAAGATGTATTTTTTTTCTAAAGTTGCTTGCCATTTATTAAAACTACCTGACTTTTTTTAGCATGTAAAATAGAAAAGGTTTTTTCCTCTTCATTAAAAATAATCATCTCCATTGAAAGGATGTCCACAATGATTGCAGTAAAATTCATCATAAGGAGCAAGAGGTGGAAGGCACAATTGTGCCTTAAGAAGAAAAATGGGTTTAAGACTTTGCACCATTTAATATATTTGTTTGTTATTTTCTCTAGTATATGTTTAACTTGAATGCTTTATGATTGCACAGGAGATTTTATAGCACAGAGCTTCTGCAAAGCCTTGCAGAGTACTAAGACAAAATGAGTTTCATTTGAGAATATCGAATCTGAGACACAGTGAAAAATAAATCATTCTCTCCCTATTTAATCTTTTTCTTCTGTGTCTACCCTATTCACTTCAGTTTTTTCTCTTCTGTATCACAGGTCTGTTTCTCTAAATAGCAGTATAAGCCCACCCGAAGTCGAGTATTCTCATTTCTGTGAAAGAGAGCATGATACAAGCTTCAAATTCTGCTTCTTGTTCGTATCGCTAGAATCAAGTGCCCTCTTAATTTCCATTGTACTTTAAGCATGGCTTTGGTTTGTCATCTGTCTTCCTTCAGTGCAGTAAGCGCTCTTTCGCCTGATGGTTCCTTTGAGTTATTTTAAGCTTTTACTAACTGAATTATTAAAAAACAATGAAGTTTCCAACATTACTGTATGGGGCGATGGCTGTGTGGTGGAGTCTAGAGAGACCTGTGGGTGCAATGATTTGACAATAGGATTGTTTTCCTACGTCACTGGGACTAGGAAGAGTTCAGCTATCAAATTAAGCCTGGGGAAAGGCTACCTGATGACACACCTAACAATGGAAACAGATGGAAATAAATAAAAGTCGTTCTCCTCGTGCAGCAAAAATAGAAACATCCCACCCCATCAGTCTCAGTACCTCATGGGATTAGACAGTCCTGTGACTAAAGAAAAAGTGGGGCAGGCATCCAAGTTGGTCCCTTCTTTATTTTCCAATTGCTTGGGTTTTTTTTTCATTTTTCAAGAGAGGAATTCCACCTTTTTCAGACCGTAAAAAAGGAAATGAAACTCACTGAACCCGCAGAGTGCAAGGCATAGTTACTGTGGCAACAATCCCTCATTTGACAGCTCTCAGGACTCGCCTTTGCCTCCCGTGACTTATTTACTGTTTCAGCAGCACAGGTAACAGAAGTGAGATCAGCAAGTTGCACAATGATCGCTCATGACACAAAGTGCAGAAATACAAGTATCAGAAAAGTTTATTTGTGCAAAAAAAAAAAAAAAAAGGGAAAAAATGTAAAGATTAAAGTTCAACTGACAATATTATTGAGTCATTACATAAAGGACTGGAAAATCTGTGAACAGACTACAATTCATGCTGCTCAAATAACTGTTCCGCTGTTTTCAAGCAGATTTTGTTAAATTAAAAATAAGGATGGACAAACTCAGTTTTCTGTTTTTAATAATTCTTTCATTCTGAAGAAGGCTGGACTAGATGATCTTGAAGGTCTCTTCCACCCAAAGACATTCTGTGATTCTCCATCTAAACCGAGCACCTGCGCTGTTACTGTTTTTCTTTAATCTTACAAGCATATACATCAGAATGACACACACTATTTGATTAGACATACATAAAGCCTGTGTTTTTGTCCATCTTCGAGACGGCTTGTGCAGGTCATCCACTTGTTAGGTCCCACAGCTGTTCTCATGTCACCTTAGGTTAGTTCCCAGCACTGAACCTCTCTGCAAACAGATTGGCAATGACCTAATGGGCTCCTGGTAGTAGTGATCCTGCTTTCAGAGGACAAATTGCTGGTTGTAGTGTTGCTGCTTTATATATATATATTTTTTATTTTTTTTTGAGGGGGAGACACAGACATTAGCAAATTCAAGCTGATAAATCCACCAATCCGAGCTGAACTCACTCAGACTGAATTTCCTCTTAATTGTTTAGTTGCTTCAGGTACTTCCTAGAGCAAGTAAAAATAGGAATTTAACAGGTGGTAAATTGTGTTTCATTGGTGTCTTCCAACAAGTAGGAGGAATCAGAGCCTAATTAGTGAATTGCTTCATAGGCTAAAACAACGACATCAATTATAAAGGACACTCCACATAGGCACGTAGCTTTAGATCATTACAAAGCTGTCCTCATTAAATAACAATGTTGGTTATTACCAAAATTGGAAAGAAATGATATGCTGTAACAATATGCAAGCCACTGTGGCAATTTCAAAGTACCTCTAGCTTTATTGATTTTAGGTTCTTTCAGAATTGCACAGTGGGAGTTAACTGGAGAAGGGGTGAATTCCACATTGCCATGACAGAACGCATCTATAGATCATCAAATGACAAATAATGGTACGACCTTCATAACTGCCTGTTTGAGCATCACTTTTGCAAAGTCAGCACAGGCATTAATAGCACATCAGTAGGATCTTCAGTTACTAGAGATACATATTTCTAAAGCTATTAGAAACTCTAGCACAAGAGAAAAAAATCCTGCTAGTCAAGATAGACTATGGGCAAGGGATCAACTTTTAGATTTGTAAGTATGGTTTTGATAAAAGAGGAACACAAAGTCCTGACATGTACTAAAACCAGAATGAATTGAGTCAAACGACTGAGAAGCCCAGTCCTACGGAGTATTTAGGTGCCTATGAAAGGGGTTTTATAGGTGTGTAGCCACCCAGCGGTATCAATCTGAACCTGGCAGGCTCAGAACTCCTTCAAGAATTGTGTTTGGGGTCAGATGGGTTTCTGGGATGCTTCATGTTCAACAGTAGCAATGAGGTGTATGAATGAGCTACTGGAGGTTTCCATCCTCATTGACTCCAAAGAAAAATTAGCTGAATGTTTAAGTCTGGCCCTGGATCCTGAGACAAGTGTGGTAGGTGAGGCTGATGGAGGTCCGTTGTCACTGGCAGCAGTTCACGATGCATTTTTAATTTTAAAAAAGCAGGATCAAGAGTTTTACCTATTGCAATTAGGAATGCATATTATTTGCTTGAAATGCCAACTACTCATCATGGAACAATAAGGCATGAATATTCTTTTGTAATTTTCTTTATCTATCTATCATTCTCTCGAGATAATGAAATATGCTCGCTATCCCCTCTTTGGGTCTCCTTAATTTGGATAAAGTTATAGGAAAAAGAAATACATGAAGAGCATTGTTAAAAATAGAAAACAACTTTCTGTGAACTCCTCTCATAGATTCCAACGCAGACATATTTTACACAGTCACAGACATATAAAGAGGTATATCTTTCATTCATAGCCCTTTGAAGTTTATCATCATAAGAGAATTTGTTACATGCAGATGTTTCATTCTGATTCCTGATGCTTAAGCAATCCGTTTTGTCTTTGGAGATACAGTTGTGATTTTTCACAGAAAATTCAATTACAACGATGATTCCAGATTGGATTGAAAAATTAATGACAGGAAAAAATTTATATATTGGTATTTAGTATACTTTTTGATGTTTCAAGATCTGGAGAGACCCTGTAGAGGATTTGAAAGCTGGTTGAATAAGTAAGTCCCTGGGTGAGCTGGTTCCAGCCCTGAATGACTGACTTCTTTATTCTACCTGTTATCTTTGCAGAATATTCACCTTGCTTTTGGCATTCTGATTTTCTGATCCCTTCAGGCAGAATTAGATTACTGACCTCATCACTTGGAGTTTTGTTTTATACACAACAGCAAGCAGTTAGATCACACACATATAAAGGATTGGCAATGAAGTTGGCACTGGGGGAATTTTATTTTCCATTTGTTTTTCATTTTCCTTTTATTTCTTTGGTGAAACAGTTTTTGCTAAGTTATGGGATATGAGTAAAAATGGAAAGCTAGGTGAAACAGTGGTGAAACAATGCAGCTATTTCCTTAGAAAGAGAGGAAAAAATGTGCAGCTATATTTCTCTCACTGTATATTAATCTATTGTTGAAACTTGTGTCTTTGAAAAGGAAAAATACTAATTATTTTATAAATACAGTAGTCTTTTGGTTTTGGAGTTGCGACAATCTACATATATAAACAAGACTTAGATGTGCAGTGTAAAACATTTACTAGAAGTGAGTGAATTGTGGATGGAATAGTTGAAATAATTACAATAAAACAGTGCTGCTTTATTGTCTTCTCAGGATTCCCACTGAGCTGCTCATATACAAGCATAACTAAAAATATAGCTTATTTGGAAGTATTGTCATGGCAAATTGAATCCAGATTTCCTGTTTCTGTGAGCATCCAGACTGGATGGTTCAGAAAGAAGTGTGAAGAAGTAAAAGCCACTGTGTGGTCATCTTTACTCAGGCAATCTCTTCCTCATATCAATTAGACCAAAAATGGCCTTAGATCCTTAGACACTACAGACAAAATTGTGTTGGCAGATAATTGTGGACAAATAAAAGGAGAGCAGGAGTGGTATCTCAAAAGCAGGAATAAAACAAAAAAATATATATTTAACTCTTTGTCTTTTCTCACCCCTCTAATGACGGATGTTGACCAAGTGCTTTCAGCATTAAATTAACGCATCACATGCTCTGATCAAATGGAAATTCCTCTTCCATGTATCACCTAAAGCAAGACTGTCTCATCTATAGCTGAGGTTCTTCAGCTGATATATGCATCCTACAGCAGGGGCAACAGAAACACAGATAAAAACCTAACTGCCAAGGGTGTAAACTATTTCACTGCAAATCACTTTAGCAGAAACATTTTGCTAATGTGCTTCTCTCACAGTTTTTGTCCCCTGCCCTTCTTCCTGACATTTCAGCCATCCAGCCTTCTCCTGGCAACATAATCTGTGAATGTAAACAGTACAAATGAGCATAATGTGAAGACGTCGTCTCTACAAGTAGGAAGAGAAGGCAGAAGGAACTGAAATTTATTTATGTTAAGGAGTCTTTAAGTATGACAGAAGTAGTTGTGTCAGTAACCTCTCACCAACCAGTAAACAGCCTTCACATTTTTGCCCTAATATGAGCAACACTGAGAGTACAGGCCCAAGTCGATACTTTAATCCCAATTTGCTTCACGTTAACGCAGTATGGGAACAAGTCCAAGTTCAGATACAGGCATTAGGACTGAGAAACAAACATGCACCCTTGCTAATCTTTGGTACAGCATCAAACAAGCAGCTTCCAGAAATTTTCCATCATTTAATCAATCTGTTCTCACAGCCATCTATGTCCTTGATGGTGACAGAGAGAGAAATCAGTCAGAAGACCTTGCTAGGGGAGCCCAAATATCACAAGAAAGATTTGCTGGCATGCTGGTCATCTCAGGCTGCCTCTGGCTGTCTGGACAGGAATCTCATGGTGGCATCACATGGCCAGCTCACTGAGAAATGTAGAAGTCAATTGGCATTTTCTCTTGTATTTTAAACATAAGCTTCCACCTCTAGCACTGACACTCTGACCTCAACCTTGCTTCTTGCTGCTTTATTTAATTGATTTTTTTTTCTATGCTCTTTCATTTCCTCAAGTATTATAAACTGGGGCATTTGCTGAATACATTTGAATTAGATTTCAAGTGCTTAATGATCCAAAGTCAGAAAAATTCTTTTACTAATTAGTAGTCCTTTTTTTCTGAGATATGTCACATAAATGGGTAGGAATACTTTTGCTAAATATCAGAGGCGTTTTCCTGATTCAGGCTAAGGACAAAAGTCTAGCTTAAAACAGATTTGAACAAGAAGCACACAAAAGCAAAAGTAGGGTTTGTTTTCAGATTTATTATTTTTTTTCCCACAAAATTATGGATTAATAAAGTACAATGAATAAGTATCACTACCATGATGTAAAACTTGTGATTAACACAGAAGGCATGGCAAGTACTAAAAAATGGATACCAGGGATGCAAGGACCTCAGGACAGTAGTGTTGGAGACTTTAATGACTAATGAGTTGGAACTGAAGGACAAGACAGGAGGGAAAAAAAAGAAAGGCGTGATATGCCATTTGACTACAGTTACACAGAGAAAGAAAAAAGATCACAGCTACAAATACATTCCTGGGTGAGCCCATGGTGCTATTCTTGTAGGTGATGCTATTTCTGTGTAAATTAGTCTCTTGACAGAAAAGTTGGGCTTGGCTTTTTGTACACGTACCACATCAAAGGACCTGGTACATACAAATGCTTACTAATGTCCCTGCAGCATCACAGCCGTGACAAGGGCAATCTCATTTCTTAGATTTTTAGTACCAACTGCACCTATAAAAGATTAAAAACGCCCAGAAGGTTCATGACGCGTAGCATGGAACCAGTTTGAAATCCTTGCTGTCTTTTGAACGCAGTCTCGTGACACTGTGTTTAATCTGTTCAGAGAAGAACAAAAGATGAATTCACTTCACGGTATCTTCATTAGCGTGCCTCTGTTTCTACCTGTCTGTCTGTATGTATGCACATATTTTCCTTTTCAGGAAGCAAGTGCAGTGAAATCCTCACTCAGCACCCCAAAGCAAGTACTTAACATTTAGCCATGCTAATTCTGTCGAAATTAATACAGCTTCTCAAACATTCTACCTTACATGTTTATTTAGCAGTTTTTCTATGTCACTGGCAAAAGGTCACCGCGTTATTAAGCAGATCATAGTTGAAGCGTTTCGGAATAATAACAAAACCAAAACCAAAAGTCCCAGTAGCTCAATACTGGTTTTGTCCAGCTCTTCAGACCTACGGCCCTTTCTTTACCGAGAAGGCTTAAGGGTGCCAGTTGTCAGCCTTGGGTCCCTAATAACTTGGTCAGCCACAGGATCAAAAGTTTCTTGCCTATTAAATGGCTAAACTGTGCCACAAGACAATTACAGGGATTTTGCTCCTCCTATTGTCATCGATCAGATTTCTCACTGTTGGATTTCCTGTGAGGTAGACTGATAATAGGAAGATTTTTTGCTAGAAATAAGTTATAAAGTACAGAGACAAAAAGATGCCAGAGAGGAAGAGGTGTAACCAACAAACTGTGCTAGCTAAAGTTCCTAAGAGTTAGGAAAAAGCCCAGTTAATTAGGTGGAAAAGGAGGAAAAAAGTTGCAGTTTTATCCACTTAATTAATTTCCACTGGTCCTCCAGGAGGTTTAGAGATTTAGTATTAAAGTTAAAGAAAGAGAAAAAAAAAAAGGTTATCAGCAGCTTCATCTAGACAGATTTGACCAGGACACAGATGAAAAAGATCCACGGCAAGGTGGAGTCAGTCTTATGAGAAAATCAATTAAAAAAAAGTAGATTTGGGTATCTTTTGAAAATGGCAAACTTAATTTACGTGCATATTTCTCCTCTAACAGCTCTATGAATGACATTGCAGGGACTGACACTGCTCCTCTGAAACATAATAGTACAGGGCTACTATAAACACAAGGAAAATAGACATGTTGTATGCATTTCTAATTGCAAATGCCCATTATATTGAACAGCAGTTGCTGAATGTTGCCTGAAACCTTCGTGTCAGTACAATCAGTATCCAATTTCTATACAGGGAATAGCTAAAAAAACCCCCCAAACGATGAAAAACATCAAAGGTAGGGTCATAGTGCTGCTATTTTCTATGGCTTTTCATTACAAGCTTTGTAATTTATTGTCCATTATTTATGCAATAAATTAAACTCTATAAAATATGTCAGTGCAGGACGGCCATTGCAGACCCTCTGGCATGTTAAAGGACAATGTAAAAATGCACAGTGCCCCGAAAACCTTATCACTGATTTTCTACATTTCCTGACTTTTCATCAGTTTGACAGTACCTGAATAATCAGTTGAACCGAGCGAGCATTCAATTCATTAATTACATTATTGCATCTAGGATCAAGGAAAACATATTTCCAGAATTCAATTTCCTGCAAAGGAGGCCATTTGCCAAGTTTGAGATATGCTAATACTTGTGTTTAAAATATTTGCAAATGATTTTATGACCATTAATAACACTGCACTTCATCCCCATGCAGATCACCCTCTGGAAAAGAAATGCCATCTGTTCCTTTCAACAGTATTTTAATAGTATTTATATATGGCTCTAAGGAGGTCCTTCGGTAAGATTAAAATCTTAAGAGTTGTCACAAAATGGATTAATTTTTGTTGCCGTTTTCAGATCTCATTATATTTTTGGCACAAAGTAAAATGGTTTTCTGTCATTTTCTGTTCTTTTTTACAATTTTGTCACTGATAATGCTTTGTAAAGATAAATTTACATCAAGTATTGAGCCATGTTATAATTTACTCTTACAGCAGGACAGCACTGATTAGAACTGCCAGTTCCACAAAAACAGTTGACTCCTACTCATAAATATCACGGGAGGTGGTATAAGTATTGCTTATTTCTTGTGGTAAGATACAGACAATTTGGAGGGAAAAAAAAAAAAAAGGTTGTTTGTTATTTAACTTGAATGAGACCACATTTACTGATGCTTTAAATTCCTGAGAAGGTTTCCATTTAAACAGAGTGGAAATATAAAACAAAATTGCAACAATGCAGAAAAACGTAATTTATGTCCTTTTGCAATACTGAGCAGTGTAACATTTAGAAGCCTCGTAAAACCTAAAAGAAATGATCACCATAATTTTGCAGATACAAATTTGGCCAAAGATGGTTGGAGTGACTGGAAACACAACTGTTCTTTGACATAACTGTAATTCTCCCCATCCCCTTACCAGTAATCACTGCTGCTTCAGACCCACTGAGCTGAACCGGCCACAGGAGCGCTCCTACCAACTAGTCATAAATCTGAGCAAAGCAGGTTAGGAAAGTCCTCCCTCCACCACTATGTGAAGCTGGTTCAATCTAGGTGCAATGATCTGAATCTGAAAGCGCTTCTGCAATAAACAAAATGATCCTGGATAATTACCTCAGGGCCAATTGTCTATTTGCTTTTCCTGGTTTTGTACCCTTTGTACACGGGCATAATGCACATTTTTTTGGCGAACTTCATTAACTTCTGGCATCAGCAGTCCCTGCAGGAAGTAATGTTTTCGCCCACCAACAGCTGTAAACAGAAAAGGATGCCTACCCGTGCTGCAAACTCGCGTTAGCTATGCCCAGACTGCACGTCCACACATCTGAAAGCATCGTGGTCCCCTTTCACTTTGTACATGTGAGGTTCCTGAGGAACCTCTAAGGTCTTGAGGTGGGATATTCACTGTGAGCATGCTGAAAGGTGGCAGGTAACGTATAGACATAGCTACAGACCAACCACTGCTCTACAGAACTGCTAACGCTGCACAAGAGAACCACGGGGCTTATACCTCCTTACTGTATGGATTTTCCAATACCATGGCTAATTCTTCTCTTGCAGAGAATTCAACTCTCACACTGTTTTCCTTAATAATAGACATAAACCCATAAATAACGAGTTGCTGTGACATTTATGACAAGATGAGGTGGATGCTGAGGGGCTACATGGATCCAAGGGGAACTTGGACATGTTCAAATTAAAATGTGATCCTGAAAGTCCTGGGCAACAAATGATAGGACTCTAGGAGAGTATTTGTGGGAGAGCTTCCTATAAATTTTGCTTGCTATTCTACCCTTTATGATTCTTGCTCTTTTAGCTGTGTTTTGAGGCACGACATGGGAGCAATGGTTTTGACTGACCTAAAGCAGCTATTCTTACAGTCTCACGTTCTGTTTTAGTCTCACAGTTTAGTCGTTATCATTCATCAGATCCTCGCTCTTCATTACTGCTCTACCTCACACACAAATCTGCTCAAAGAATAATTTTAAATTTCTGCTTACTCTCGTTTCTCACTTCCTTGGGGAAAAAGAAAGCAGAGTGGGAGTGAAACACATTTAGCACAGATGCTGTCGTAACAGAAGCTAAGCCATTTTGTCCTTGATTTGAGGTGAAGGGGAAAAAAAAAAAAAAAGAGAGCACTGAAAGACTTGCCTCTTTTGAAATCAAAAATAAGATCTAAAATTAAAATTACCATTCAGTTTGAATAGTTGAAAGCAATAACCAAGAACCCCAAAATAAAAGTCTAACTTTGGAAAATCTGTAAACTCTCTCTGAGGACAACATATGGTGCTTAAAGGGTATTATGACTGAAGAAAGCTAATATAAATAGAATTATTTGTGTAAATAGCCCTGTCAATGAAGTACTTCCAAACCAAAAAAGTAATTGCTTGAGAAGAGCATTCCATGTTCTTCTTCACTGTGACCTTGTCAAACCCCTGAATACTTTACCAATCCAAATATAGTATTTATTGCAAGGTACAACATAAAGCCACTAATGCAGATTGCCAGCACAATAAGATGCCAGGCAGAAAACACTCGAAAAATGTTACACCTGGATTTAAAGTGCCACAACCCATTGACTTATATATGCCTATAAAATTCTAAATTAAAGGTACATGCTTAAGGAGTGAGTTTTGGCATATTGGAAAAATCAGGCTACGACACAGAAAATAGCTGCTTCCCCACCTCCCACTTATTTCACAGCTGGAATAATTCACTTGAAAATTTCGCTATCTGTCTGTGCCAGGCTGGATATTTTCTAACACATACACACACAAAAAAAAGTCTCAAAATTGATGACACTGGAGAGCGGACTCCACTGCATCCTTATTCTGCATCTTACCGTCATGATTTCAGTATGTATGTAATATTTCTACATGAAATCCTAAATACTAATCTATAAAGTGATATGAAACTATTTACTTGAAACTAATCAAACACTTAATTTAAAAAAAATCTTGGCAAGATTGCCAAATGAGTAGAATACAGACGTGCCTGGCAAAATGTAAAATCGATGTATCGTCACTTTTTCAAAATTTAAATATTCTTATATACTTTTCTGCTTTCTGAACATGAAAATGCATCCTCCAGATACACACTGGCTTTGACCAGGAAGAAACAGTGTTTGTGAAACTAGAAAACTCTACAGTGCACAGTCCAGTTTAATAAAAACAAGGTCTTATTTATGCTATGCTTATATAGCATCTCTGTCGGGTTTTGGCTGTTTTGTTGTTTGGCTTTTTGTTTTGTTTTTGGTTTGTTTTGTTTTGTTTTAATCTAATACTGCAGCATCATGCAATTCAGCAAATATAAAAAGATAAGAAAAAAGCAGTTTTATTTGGCTACTTGGCACACTAAGCAGCATTCATCAAAAATTCTGAAAAAAAGTGATCTCCACAGACAACTCTAACATTTACTCCGTTGCTCCCTGTTTGTGAGTGGAAAGCAGGAGATACTGTTGAGGGACACAAAAAAAAGTCATCACCACCAATTCCACAAGCCCCTGACGAAACCTGGGCGGGAAAACTAGAGCTCTGCATTCACCTCTTTTCCCTCCAACCAGGCAATGCCTTATGAAAGCAATAAAAACCGCTTTGAGAACTTCTGTAATTGCTTTTCCACTACATTAAAGACGACTTCAGTGGTGTGTTGGTTTTCTTTAAAATTAATATTTAAAATCCATAATGTACAGTCTTACACTTAATACTTCTGTTTGCTACAATATTCCATTAGCCCTTGAAGTAACACGAAAAGTTGACTTCCTATATAATCAAACTTCTCAGTACAACACTGCAACAGTATTTGGTTCTCATATATGCACATAAAATGATTCATATTTTCAAGTAATACCAACTTTTGTCTTAAGAAAGCATACTTCTTAATGGCTCTAAGTAGTTAGGTAGTTTGCCTACAACCTCGTACCTAGCCCCAGCGTGATCACCTATTTTTAAATAATATGATTGCTTGAAAACAGTAACAAAGTTGCTTTCATTTAATATGTTCACAGTATTATGAATTATTCACAACTGCTCCCTCTGATTTTCTTAATTTCGCTATGAATGGATGTTGGAACCATTCTTTCAAGAACTTTTTCCTTTAAGTAACTATTTTACAGTCAGTTCCTGAAATAGCATATATATTTTTGCCATCAACAAAATATATCGTAATCAGTTTGGGATTTTAGTTGCATTAATTATATTAGAAATCTGGCATGGAAGTTCCTGGTTTGAATTATATAGTGTAAGAGTGGTGTCCCTCCAGCTAGAATTTTAAACTCTAAACCTCTTCTAGACTTAGGTGCTTTAGTTTGTCAATTTGTGCAAATATTATGGCAAAGGAAGACATGTCTAGTATTTGTTGGTAGTTTATTTTAATGACACTTTGAAGATTTTAAAGCCATAACTTTGTTCTTTTCAGAACATTTACCTGAACAACCTGACACACTCATTCTTGCTTGTCCTTGGAGATGCTTGTATCCAAAGTATATGTCCCCGCACCATACAAAATCCTACACCTCATCACTTTGTTGTTAGACTCTAAAAAGAAAACAAGAAGGAGTTTCCAGCTCTTCTCAGAAGGCAAGATAATTGAGTGAAGATCTACATTAACTGTAACAACTCACACAACTGATACATGAGTTGGACAGATACATTCGGAGAACTGTGTTAAGTATGGACACGTAATTGGTAAATGTTTGAAAAAGCTTTTACATTCTTGGCACATCTGCAAACATCTTGAGATACTTAAGACTTTGGAATATCTGGGTGTCCGCAAGTATTGGATGCCTTGATGGATGTGGCAAGAAAGGCACAGGAACTTCAGTTATTCATTTTGTACCAAGAAGGCTATGGGTGCCCACCTTATATATTTCACGTGCATCATCGGTGTGTCTACCTGTCTAGCAAGTTTTATGTAGATCTAAGCATGTCATTGTGAATGATGATTATTTCTAGTCCCTTGGGCTTCATACAAATAAAGGATGCTTAGTGTCTTGTGGAATGGGGCTCCAGATGTATGCAAAATTTGCAAGTGTGAAAAAGCCACAGAAGGTTGTTACGTAGCTGATTTCTTCTAGTATTTGACATTCTTAATTTAAATAATGTTTGCAAAAAAATGGTGGTTACTGAACTGTTATGGCTGACAAATCTTGTACCCTTCATAAAGTGTCTCTGTAATCAGATTCATGACAAATTTAATAGGTAAGACTTTCTGCTAAGCATTGTGGTCTGTCTCTGTGTTCTGTATGGTTGAGGGATGTTTTTTCACTCTTTTTTGGCCATATGGTGTATTTGACTCCTTTTTTTTTTTCCCCATTAACCTTTCAACAATCCAGATAAATGTAGTTCTATGCAACTGCTGGTCTCTTGACCCTTAAACGCTGCCACCTTACAAAGCAGTATTACAGTCTGGTTCCAAGGAACCCAGCTCTTCCTGAAGCAAGACATCGAGGGCAGTCATAGTTGTTGTAGGGCTGAGTCCTTTACAAGGTTCAGATGGTAAATATTTAACTACTCCTCTTTGTTGTCCGTCTTTCTGCCTTTAACAGTACTTCACAGAGTGATATTGTCATTCTAGCAGTAGGCTGTGACAAGGCTGTACCATCTTTTCTTTTCCTTTCCCTTTTCATTTTTCTGTTTCCTTTTCAATTTGAGGATACTAGCTGCGGCTTATTAAAAGGTCATGTTACCAAATCTCTTTGCTTTAGCTCTCATAAATTCTCCTTCCCTGTAAAGGTATCAGATTTATTTCGTCTTTTTATACAAATAGTAATAACGTTTACTAATAAACATAGCTGGTTTTACTGTTTGATTAGAAACAGGGTTCTTAATATACTTTATGGCATTATATGAACGGACAGTATGTTCTACTTCTTTGTCAGATTAAATAAAACCTCCTTTCCTGAAAGATTTGCTATGCCACTTAAACATTAAGGACAACTCCTATGGAGAGTTCAGGAATCGTGACATTTGGGTGGAATTTAGGGAACTAGGTCAACATGCAAAATTATAGACAAAACCAGGCACATTGCCATTGCAAAAGTCAGGAACGGGACCTAATTTTCTTATGGCATGAGTTAAATGCTGCAGCTGAAGGGCCAACAGGATTTAGAAATACGGCAGAGGGAAAACCTACATCATCCAAAGGAAGTACACACAGCAGATATCGGTCCCTAAACAGCAAGTTGCTTCAAGCAGCTTGTTACAAGGTGGACAGCTCTTACAAACCTTGAGTTACACGCTCTGGAGAAGCCCTAAGCTGGGGTACCCCTCCTAATGACCAGCACGTTTTGACAGTAATCTATGTTCTTGTTCATCCTTAATTCATATTGTCCCCTGTTGCACTATTTCTGTCCTTTTCCTCTTTTGTTCACATGAGCAATAAGCTATCTAGCGTAACAATGCAGCAAACGAAGCAGCACCCCTGGGGGAATAAACCAACCTTATTTTCTATTGGTCTGTGTCCTTTGCAAATTCCCTTCAGTACATTTTCAAAATTAATCTATTTTGGTTACGATTTTCCTGGTGAAATAACGCAAGTTTAAAGTTTGCCCTTTGAGAGACTCAGAATCTTTTGTTTCAGATGATGGACCGCTGGTTTTTGTCTGCTGCTCGTTCCTTTTTGTAATGATTGATGTCCAAAAGCTCCCCAAATGGAATAATTTAGAAGAAAAAAGAAAGGATTCCACAGACAAATGTTTAAGCTAAAATGACAAACACAAGAAGTGTTTGTCTCAGTTCGTACAAAAAAAAAAAAAGAAGGAAGAATATAAGAAGCTTTGTATTCTCTTGTATTAGATTTTGTCTACCAGCTTTAAGACTTTAGATCTGATATGGATCCCATTCAGTAAGATATTTAAACAGTACCAGAAGTCTTTAAAGTAGGACACACAGGGCTTGCTCAGTGTTATAAAAATCTTAGCACAAAAGATAAACAATTTTTGTCCTTCTTTTTCTTCCCTGTTCCATGTTCTGTTTGGCCTCATCTTCCATCACTGGACATAATTATTACAGTACTCTTTCAACTAAAAATAAACGATACAGAAGTAATGTAATAGTCTGGTGACCAAGGTAATGACAAATGCAAGGTTTTTAAGAATGACCATTCACTATGAATTTCGCTTCTCGTATATGCTGTGTATTAGACCTTGTCAGTAAGTAAATCTTGTTATATCAAGAAATCTAATCATTGCCAGAGTCCTTTTGAAGCCTTAGAGAAACTTATTAGCAAAGGATTTATGAGAATTCTGAATTGCTTTCGGAAAGGTACAACACATTTGCAGCCGGGACCCAGCATGTAGAACAGCTGTCCTGACAGTGTCCTTGTACTATCGTGGCGTCATCCTAGCAGCTCTTTAAAATCCAAAAGCAGCTGGTTCATATTTAATTTTTGTACTCAGATGAGTTATCTGCATTACATTTTGGTGCAGGATGTTTCATTTATTATTTATTGTACATAGATGTTCAAAAAAACCAGCAACTTTGTGTACGCCACAAGCCCCTCACCGCAGTATGAGCTGCTTACAGGTAGACATACGGACATACATTTTTGGTAAACCACTTTGGGTAGATTAAAAAATAAAAGCTGAGTTTTTCTCTGTGAACGTATGCAAAACTGATTGAGCAGATTAAATCCTTGAAAACAACTGCACTTCATACTGGAAAATTGCCATTACTGTTCTACTAGTGCTCTGACAACAACCAGTGTATATGTAAGCTGAATGCATCACTAACTCTGACATGCGAAGTCATTCTCTTCCCCTGTCACAGGCATAAAGCGATGCTAACAACAGCCAACACATGTCAGCCTTGTTTTGTTAAAAGCAAATGATCAGCATGAAATACTATAATTACTTAATTTTGTTTTTGAAGACGAGCGTTTGGTACCAACTATGAAATTGGGGAAGAATGAATCAAAAAAAGCCTGTTGCCTCATCACTTGTTGCCTCAGAAATCTGAAGACCAGTTCCAGTTGTAAAGAAAAACGGATTTCAGAGAAAATAATTCCACAAGCAAAATGGTGATGTGATGGAATTTGAATTTTGCAAATAGCTTTTGCATTATTTACAGATATTGACAACACATCTGGAAGAAACAGGGATTTGGAGGATGAACGTTTCAGCTTGTAGAAAAAAGAAAAACCTTAAGTTAGCAAATTGGTTGAGGGGCAGCTGAAACATCATAAATTCTGTACGAGCAACACCTGGCAATAACCCACACTTAAATAAGTTCTTGAAGAATTTTAAACAAATTCTTGTGCTATTTTCCTACAGTGGCATAGGAAAAAGGTGGTTGTATAGCTGCATTATATTGATTTATCAGTGCTCCTGTGACAAGCACCCATAAATTCCAGACACGCTTATGGATACCAATTTCCCAACATCTCCTGTGCGATTTTTTTTTTTTCTTTTTCTCATATTATTAAAAAAATATTAGCAATACATAAAAGCCATAATTGCAAAATCATGGTTGCAAAATCAGGGATGCAACTTCATTTTCCAAGTTTATGAAATGAGGTGTTTATGTTTGCTCTTCAATCTAGAGAGAACTCAGTTCAACAAACGGAATCTAGAGGAACTGTTCCTTTTTTTTGTCAGATGGTACACAAGTATCAATCCTTAAGATGAGTCCAAATAATTTTATCCTTTTCTTCAAATACAGAAATAAATTTAAATTTCATAGATAATTCATATAAATAAATTTCATTTTGTTTAGCATATGATAAATTATGATATAATTGTATAGTAAACAACAGGAATTTATCATATATTCTTAGGAGACACAGTTCACATCCTAGGAACTAATATTTCAGGATGTGGAACTGAAAACCAGCCTCTTGGTTTACACAAAGCGGTAGGCTTATGTGATAGCAGGGAATTCTGAAATTCCTGGTATATACAAATCTGTGCTTTCAAGCTGTATTTCTGGGCAAAGAGCTTCCCTATGTTAGCATCCTGGCTCTCATTTTGAACTAGGTTTTATTTGCTTTTAACAACAAAATATTGCTCATCTCATCTGAGATTTGTCTACTACTGGTCATCCATCCCCAATCTCAGGTGAGAAAATTACTGACCTATAATTTCATTTTTGCATGTACATGAACTACCTAAGCTACAGTTGTTCTTCGAGTAAAATGGAGGAAGAGAGTAATTGATTCTTTGAACTGTAGATTGCAAACTGCATCAATTTGTCCAGAGATGGGCTTTTATTCAAGGATTATTCAACCATTTAAGAAAGAATTTGATCTTTTTTTTAGTTACAGAAATCTACTTTCTAAAATACTCCATTAAAATTCACAGAATGCTTGAGCATAAATTTCAGGGATATGTATTTCCAGGGATATATATCTCTCCAGCTATATTGCTGGGAGAGATTAAGCTGAATATAGTGTTTTAAACAGTTGTTTTAAACAGTTATTTTAAAGTTCTCAGGGAAAACAATATTTATGGTGCAAGAAAATATAACCTGATGGTGCAAATCTCAAATGTCCTTCACTCAGCAGTACAATGTGTATCTGACTAGAGCAGCAGAAGACCAAGATGAAATTTCCTGGTGCCTTTCTACAATATTGAAGCCCAGCATGACTTTTATTGTTGAGTCATGAATATACTTCTCAAAGGACGAAGCTTTTTGTCCTTCTTCCCTTGAGAATAAATTGCTTACAGGGTTTTCTGGTTATTTTATTCTGGCAGTAGGAAATTACAGAAAATTTTTCATCTTTTTTTCCTAACCTTGATTTTTTTTTTTCCATTTCTGAGTCACTTAAAAGTTTTAATTGGCCCAGATTATTTTTAAAGAAAAAACAAGAAAACCCTAGATATATGAAAAGAAATAGAAATCCAGATGCTATGGAAAAAAAAAAAAAAGTGTTTAGCAACTGATGTTGTTTTCCTTGTGTTAGATGTTCCTCTGAGGAATCCATGTGGAGTGACACTGATGCTCTCCCTAGAACATACTGCTCCTCGTTTCATCTCTGCACTGACAAAACAGTGCTTAAATGCCTGCACAATCTTCTTTAGGGAATGGAAGGCATTAAGAAAGGAAGAAAGAGACACTCTAATTCTCCTCCAGAACAAAACAAACCCGAAAATGATTCACTCTTTGAAAGAGCTAACTCTATCCTGAACCTCTTTCTGCACAATTGTTTGAAGGCCAAAGTGCTGGATGTCAAAGCGGTACAATTCCTGACAGGGGACATTACAGCGGTTGTTAATCGCCAAAGGGCTTTCGACAGGCAGCCCTTAGAAAAGATATACACGTGCACTATCCCTGTTACTGCCATGGCATGTACCAGATAAAATTTATTGACCCTTAGTTGTTAAAAGCCCTGTGATCCAGAGCCTGTTATCTGTGTGCAGACAGGAATAAAGCTGGGAGACGTGGTTATGCCTTTAGGCTGATGGGCTGCAGGGAAGCTGGCAGGAGCCGGAGCTGAGGAGGGACATCTCCCCTGTGCCTGTGCATCGGTCTGCTGGATGAAATCAGAGCAGGCTGGATCCTCAGCAAGGAAAGGAAACGTCTGATGGAGGAGCACGTATTGAAAGAGGCACACACCATCAGTGAGAACCCTGGGGTTGCGCATGAGCTAGGATTACATTTCCCCAGCTCAAGTGTAGATATTGCTTAATATTAAAACAAAAAGAGATATATATAGTTACTGCAGAATAAAATAGTTCCATAGTGTTTTGATAGTCATAATGCTTCCTTCAGTTCTTACCATTACAGAGATGTGTAATTCACATTAAATCTGAAGCATCATTGCTAATGATTTCCCAGCCTAATGTTTTTTAGATAATGTTTAGATAATATTTCCCAGATAATATGAATTTTCTAAAATTTAGAACTATCGGTATTTTTACTGGCCTCAGGAAAATAATCTAGATGCATCAGTCGTCTTCTACCTCCCCTCTCGCCATAAATATAGGTGTTTAGACAATTCAGCTTTCCTCAGAATGAACACCTACCTTAGGGAATTGAATCTAGATTCAAGCTAAATAAATAAACCTGAAATCAGTGAGAAGCTAAAATGTTAAAAACTTAGCTAAACTCAAAGTCTATTTTACCCAGGTCCTGAGTTTTAAGCCATTTCCTTTGTTACTTTAAAAACATATATCCTTCATTAGCTGTTGGTGATATTCTTACTGTCATGATACGCTAGTTCATTTCTGTGCCCTCTGTTTGGGACTGGAATCACCCCACAGTCTGGTTACCCACTTCTAAGACTGAAAGCTCTTCCTGACTTAGCTCCTGCCATGATGCCCCTGAGACTGACCTCCCCCTATCTTCGCTCTCCACAGGGAAAGCAGTCTTGCTGCAAACCGGCTTTCTTAGAAAGTAGTGCAGAGCTAATAAATTCCATAATTTTTCAAAGCGATTTTAGTAAAGTTAGTTAGTTCAAAGTTTTAAACAAAAGAAAATCAGGATTTTCTTTTTTCTTTTTTTTTTTCCCAGATTTCAGGGTTTTTGTAGTTCCCTGTAACTATTTCAGTGATCTCATTTGGATTTTCTTCCTCTACACTCCCTTGACCTCTGGCCAGCTCCGTGGAGCTGAAGCCAGATAGCTGGTGGCTGGTTCCACACTTTGTGATCCTCCCCAGCAAAATGTGTAGTGTATCAAGGTTTATGTGAAGTCCAGCCTAATACAGAAAAAAATCCTATTATATTCAAAATTATTTAGTAACATAGACATTTTCTAGTATCTCCTCATTTTCTCCAGTGTTATGTTGACCCTTGGGGTTCACAGTGCCCAAGAAATTTGGAGAGGGAGGTTATCCCATCAACTTGTTAGCATCCTGAGAGCTTTGCTGGGAGGAGCATGACATTCATGGTGCAATTTTATTTCTCTTCAGTTTTGGATCTACCCAGGGTTATTATTTCCTGTTTTCTTAAGGCAGTCTGCTCACCTGTACTTTTTACTCCAGTGGATCCCAGCTACAGCTTCATGGTCCTCACTCCTTCACTGTTAAAGACGCACAACAGCCTCCTTGGTTATCAGAAAAGGTCTATTGCTTGTTATGCAGGGACTGCGCAGGCTTGCTAAGCCTTTACCACATTTAGTATGCACAGAGATAAGCTCAAACAAGGTAGGTAATAGTCTTCTGACAGACAGACAATTGCTATCGCAGCTGGAAACAAGCTAAAATGAACTCTGGCCAAGGTGAGTTCCAAGGCCAGCGCTGGTCAGTTAATACACAGCATGTGGCATTTAGTAAAATCAGAAACAGTTGTATTTCCTGAGCTACAACAGCAACTAGCACCCAAATTTTGATCTGCTTCCATTCTGTCAGATCTCTCTACAGCATTAATGTTAGACAACCAGGCTTTTGGTGCTGTAAGAGCACTGGCAGATGGAGAAACAGATGTAAAAGTGGTCAAAGGCAGAAACAAATCAGGAGTTAAACGAAGGGAGAAGCACATTAAAGAGATTTTTGACACTTATAAAGCATGAGAAAGACACAGGTGTTTATCCAGTTTAGTTCCCGAGTCCTGTGGGTACATATTTATAGCTGTTAGATTTCAAAAATAAATGTATACATCTGGGAGTTTGCTACAAACCTACTGCATATACTTTTTCAAAAAATGGTGATTTTTTTTTTTCCCTCTGAGCTTGAGGACTGCAGCACTTTCATTTTCCTGAGTTAGAACCCCAGAGAAGGTAAAACCGTAAAACCATGCAGTGAATAGCAGATGTGAACACAGAGAAGGCAGGTGGGGAACAGAGTCAGTTATCTTCAGCTCAGGAGCTAGTTTGCTAAGGATTTGGGAAGCTTTCAAAATAAATAAATAGGACCAGAGTATTTGGACTGACACACCACAATCTACTGAAGCTAATTCATGCTGACAGCGGATACCACACTTGTCCAGTTTTCCTCTTTTTAAAGAATATTCTATTCTATTTTGTAGCTAAGAACTGGTTAAATTGCTCTTCTTTCTGCTACTAAATATATACATAGCTCTAAAGCACACCTTACATTAGTTGCAGGCTTGTATACTAATACTTCACCAATGTTAGACAATGTCTTACCACTGAATTCAAGGGATGAATCGGGCAAATAGAAATCAATTTAAAATCTCCCATTTATTGGGAGGTTTTTGCTGGCATATTTACAGAAAAAAAAACATCAAAATATTCCAAAAAGATGAATTAAAGTATCTTTTCCAAACAAATCTGCCTCCCAGCTTGGTTAAGGTAACCAACTCTTTGTGTATTAAAGCACACAGGGTTTATGAGGGATGGAAGATACTATAAACATGAGAGCAAAGGCATCAGGTACTCTTAGAGAAATTACAGGGAATTCATGTGGAAGTGGATCTCAGCAGGAACAGCTTTGAGCAAATACAGGATCCCTGTTAGGCCAGAGCCAATTGCATTGATTGGTGTGGTTGTTACTACAGTAAACGCTCTTTGGAGTCCTCCCTACTCAGTGCATCACCAGTTTCAGTCCCCATTTCCAAAATGAAATGATGCCATCGGCTTCATGGGCAGACCCTGTCTTAAAGATTATGGAAATCACACAAGATCATGAAATAGCATCATTAAGGTCCTGGACAGTGATGTGTAATTTCAAAGAAAAACAAATCTCTGGAGTGCTGGTTCAGAAAGACCTTGGAAACAAACTTCTAGGAAGTCATTTGTGTGGTCTTGTTTCCTTGAGTGCTCAATGCATTTTTTTTCCCTTCAGGTTTTGTGAATAAACTTGGTTTTCCCTCGAATTCTTTCAGCGCATGTACTGACAACTGAACATTTCACATGAGCTTGTTTAGCTGGAAACTAAAATTTCTTCTATTGACAGATGAAGACTGTTATTTATGGTAAACTAACATATATAACACTATAGCTAATGTTTCTCTATAAAGTTTACAATACAAGATAGTGAAGCTATTTTTATGTGAATTACATTTTTAGAATAGATTTTAATACTAAAAATATTTAGTGTATGTGATTTTCTGTGAGGAAAAACTAAAACCGAAATCTGACATGACTTAGACACCC
Organism: Baryphthengus martii; assembly: GCA_013396935.1. Lineage (NCBI taxonomy): Eukaryota > Metazoa > Chordata > Aves > Coraciiformes > Momotidae > Baryphthengus > Baryphthengus martii. The sequence goes on from VWZK01012360.1 coordinate 424,766, forward strand.
CGAAGGAGCCCTTCAGAGAACGCGTAACTAAAGAGATGTGACACAAGTCAATCAGAGATTGACAATACTTCTTGACAGCCCTAATTTTCATGAAATTCTCTTCCAAGACCTTTCCAGTTATTATTAAAAGCCTGTTTTACATACTACATTATTAAAAAGTGCTATTTAAACAACAAGAAGAGAGACGGTAATTATGCTAATACTTTACATAGAAACTTCTCAACGTTAATTGTCAAGAAATGCGTAAACCAGAGTAAAGTAAATGTAAAAGGCATCTCAGGTCCCAGTAGATTACAAATTTCTCATAAATAAAGCTCTTTTTTTTTCCCCTGTGCTTTCTTCAGCCAAAGGCCCTGTGGAAATTTGGGGTTGAGTTGTGGAGGGGTTATTTTATGATTCCTGTGTTGGAATTGGAATATTTATTTTGATTTTTTACAAACTATCTTGGGGAGTTTAACTGCAACAAGAACTGAGGAGTTGATCAAAACTTCTTACGTCAAAGTCAGTGAAAAAGGAAAACAGAACATGGGGGAAAAAAATGAAAAATGGAAAAAATAACAAAAGAAATTATTTGCACCTTCAGTGCCATTTGAAACAGCTATGCCATGAGGACTGCCTAGCACATTTTCATTAAGTGAAATCATACAGTTTCCTAAATAACTAATTCTGACAAAAATACATCTCCCCACTCCTTCTTATGAAAGTTACGACTTAAGAAATTTGAGAAAGCAGCATGAGAGCAAAATGCCTCCATATAAGAGGATTTCTTTGTTTTCTCCTACTGATTCCTTGTCCTGTTAAAAGTACTCCCACAGCTACTTCAAAATCTTTCTTTCTGTTTCTCCAAGATGCCCTTAATTTCAGTCTTCTGCCACTTTTATGTCACCACATAGCTGCAAGTCCAGGTGTCACCTCAATGGTTGGGAACAGAGCAAGACTGCTTAAAGTATAAAAAGACGGCTTGGGATGCAGCAGGAAACTGCTGACAGACACCGAAAAACAGAGAGAAAATGTTTTAAATATCACTTGAAATTAAAAGGAGCACTGAATGGGTATGTTTTTTGTCAATTTTGAGATATTTTCTCAGACACGTATATGTGGAAGCATAAGTTTTACTGGTTTAAAATTTCTGAAATTTTAAGGCAATTTCATTTACTTTTCTCCACGCTATAATGTTTAACTTACACATACGTGACAATATTCTGAGTATATCAGGACTAAACCGGCAAAACAGAGGCTGTCTTTTTGTCTTCCACTTACCTATACAGACATTTATACCTCAGTCAGTATTAAGGTAAGTGAGCCTTTCAGACTACCATTAAATATTAAGCAAACAAAACTGACAGACCTAAGCTTAGAGGGACAGAGGGTTCTGTGCTCAGTAATAGCAAGCAGATGGAAAATCCTCGAGTTATTTTTGTAAACTCTACCTTGAAATACACGGAACTAAGTTTTGCCCTTGGTTATGCACGTCTAACTTCCCAAAATTTCACTTCTATTTTCATGTCTGAATATATTAGGCCAGAATTGGACATTATTCTTAGTCAGGAAAAAAATTTAACAGTTTCCCTGAAGTGAAACTGAGACTGATTTGTTGGCTTAAATGAATTTGTCTGTTGGTTTTATGAAGAAATCTTGAGATAAAGAAAATCAGATGGTAATTCCACTAACGCAAAATCCTGGTGATTTCAGCTTTTTGAAGAGCCAGGCAATAAATCATTTACTTGGTCAAAGAACTAGTCTGGAAATGGCAAAATCCTCAGTTTTAAAATTTTAAATGTGCAAGATGAACTTCACCAGGAAAACGCTCAGATAATCCATATGTCACTGTATTTAAGGTTAAGTGACTTCCCTTAAGTCTAAGGAGATGCCACTGTGATGTTCAGATCATACCGCACATATTTTGGCAGAGGCTTCCTTAATCCAGGTTTTGAATTGCAAATGCCGTTGTAACCACTGAAACTACGGCAAGGTATTCGATGAGTGCAGGAAGATGTTATATGTCTCTTTTTTTAATCGATCCTAAAAGCATTAAAAAAATACAAACGATAAGGCAGATAATATCTCATCAGGATCAATGCATTTACATAGGCTGGCCTGTAACACTTGCTGAAACTTAATGACAAAGACAAACCTAAGTACGCAGTTTATTTATATCTTATACTTCATTATATATCCATGGTATTACTATTCTGATTATCTCCACTGACTTCCCATAAGCCCATCTCTTTATCATCCAGCTGAGACATCTGGGGAAAAAAACCCCAACAATAAACTACAAGCATAAAAAAAAAAAAAGAGATGAAAGGTTTAGTATTCATAAACAATGCCACTATGTTACAATAAGTACCATCTTTTGATCACCCTTTTTCATCACACATAAAGCACAATGCACCATAAGCCTTTGCTCAGCAACTGAATGTTTTCCCGTTCTTTCGAATACAAAACACAAATCACACATATTCATAAAAGTCTAGGTGTCTTCGTGTGTTTTGTTAAACATAAACCAGACCTACGGCTATCCTACTTTCAGGAACGCACCTGGAAAGATGAGCGCTGGAGCCTGCAGAGTTTGTGTATAACATGGTAGCTTATTAGTGGGAGTAATATTCTTCCTTTATTTTTCTATATTCTGGAGGAAAACGAGAAAAAGAAAATCACTTACAATTGTGATATACAAATTATGTAGACTTCAAAAATGCTTAAAACACACTGCAGTTCTAAAATACCTGAAACAAAATTCCTAGCAAAATGCATGGAGCTTTATGTCTGTTATTTGTATATAAACCTGCATCAGACTATATTGTGGAAACTGTATTAAAAAAACAATTTACAGGCAGAAACATTTCAGAAACAATTACATCCCAATGAGATTAGTATTTTGTGGCAGATTACTAAGCAAATAATTATCTGACCAAAAGATATATTTTTTTATATATATATATGCAAAATATATATACATACACATATTTTTATACTCGAATGTTGCTTCTATTTATCTGTTCATGAAGAAGTTCCAATCACTGGAGCACTTTAATAAAATGGGAGCGCAACTGGCGATGGAACCTTTTAATTAACAGAGAAAGAAGCAGTTTAACAAGCATTCCAGAATCTGCAGAGCTACATGTTCTTAAATCTAATTTATGTACCCATTTAAGTATATGCCCTTTTATATACCCTTTGTGTGCTTAACTGCTTAAAACATTTCGAACAGGCTGTAGCAGCATTTCGCCAAGTATATTAGCTGTGAGTAGTGTTATGTATCTGGACTTCTACTATTTGATTAAATGAACTAAATGACACTAGAACAGCAAAGATTAAAATAGGTCTTGCGTGTTTTTTCAGAATGGTGCTGCTGAGTCCCAGCATGGTAGTGTTCATACTTATATTAGTCTTTCCTTAACGACAGCAGCAAGAGATTCACTATTAGGAGCTGCTTTTATAATGTAACTAACAAAAAAAAAAAATCCTCTCATATAACGATGCTTTCCTTGGAGAGAAAAATCAGCTGATATTTACTTTAAGAACGATCAGGAGGCTTCACTTTCCTGTGGACAGTAAACACATCTACTTTGAATCAAATATGTGTTGCCAGAGTTGCATGGCTTCTGGAGTGGGGTTGTCTCACAGCTGACTTGGAGAGTTGATGGAGTCGTGTAGATGTATCCGCACATCTGTGGCAATGCATGGTACAAGTGCACATCAATATGCTACAGTGAGCCTGCATTTGCTTACTCTGTTTAGGAAACACTGTCCTTTGAAAAATTGTGGTCTCTCCTTGCCTCCTAAAATGCTCATTGTTTGCCAAGTACACCAATATACACAAGACAGGCAAAGAATTCTTCTGTCGTGAATACTAGGATGTGAGAGGAAAAAAAAATCCTTCACCTGGACATGAATAGGTGTTTAGATAAAGGAAAAAATCTAGTCTGAGAAGGTAACTCCTGAGCGTGCTGGTCGCTGAATGCCAGGTGCTGAGCAGTGCTTTCAAATCAGCCAACATTTGCATAGGGAACGCTTTGCTGTCAGCTCACTGGTACAACTTAGGAACTGGGCACATGCCTATTTCTCTTACCTGTCTGCAAGTTACATATATGTCCTCTGTATATGCCTGTATATAAATGAGTATAAAGTGACAGAATATAATATATACATAATATATACATAACATACATTATACTACATAATATACAGAATATAATTTATATATACAACATATAATATAGAATATAACATACATGAATACAAAGCATATCGAGATGAGTGAAGGATTTCTTACGGCAACATCTACCAAATTATAACACAACATCTGAGGCTGACTTTACCTTGCTCCTGCAAGATGGTTTTGACTCACTTTTTATCTGTCATTTACACCCAATTATTTTTACATGTCTGCAACCTGCAATTAAAATGAAAGAGGAACTCTAGAGTATCTGTGATTTATTCACTAACAGATTAAAACATTTAATATAACATTTAGTCCATTATTAAACAAAACTATTAGTCACAGTTATTACATAGAACTAAAATTCTTGGGTCAAAATCTTTTACTAGAAATGCTGTGTGATTTTGATGACTGTTCCATACACGATTTAAAAACACTACTGAAAGATAGGCTCTATTAAGCAGCTTAGTAGCCACTACTTTATCCCTTAAAATTGAAGACTGTTAATCCTTAGCACAAGATGCAGATAGGGGCAGAGAATCCTAAAATACTGAAAATAAAGTGAGTCAGGTTACATGAATGTATACCTCTAAGTCAGATCTGGTTTCTTAGCATGGACTGTTACCCAGACAGAGTACTAGGTTCAGGGCTCCTTAGAAGGCTCATCTGAGTAGTCCCACCTTAAAGTTGGAAAAAGGCTGAAGGCTTCACTTCAGAAACACAACTTGTGTGCACCCAGCCGAATGGTGACCATGAAGAGAAGAGAATAGCTGACAACAATGAAATGTCATACTGCGTTGCACAGTGAAAAATAAGAAATGCCATTCACTGGATAATAGAAACCTAAACTGGGATGAGGACAAGGACAAAGGTTACCTTGACCATGAACAGTGAGACTGTCCTGGTATTGGGCTGCCCTGACCCTAAACCATGACAGAGAGTGGAAAAAAAAAAAAGCAAACACCAATGGAAATTTTGTGGCTTTTTTGTAGAGGGATTAAAACTTAACACGAGCACTAAATTCCACTAAGTTACAACACGTGCAAAAGAAGATGCAAAACGTCAAACATCAAGATGGTTCTGAAGTAATTTCCGTTCCTTTCTCTACAGTTCTCTTCAAAAAACCGTACTTTCACACAGAGCTAATGCTGTGTTTTCAGTATGTCAGAGGACAAAATACAGTATAGCTGAGTTCACTTAAAAAAAAGCATTTTTGCATCGATATAAGTTGGTGTAAGTGCAACAAGCGCCTTTTCCTTCTCCTTTCACAAACTCAATGGGAACCAAAGCCACAAAGCAGCATTTGTTACGGAAAATGTGCCTCAGGGAACCGCCACAGTGAGGCCTGCAGACTCTGCGGTAGGCCTGAGATCCTGAAAACAGAGCCATAAATATTGTGCCTTTGCATTTAGGACTTCAGAAGTAGGTGTTTGTGTATTTCCTAGGGAATTGATTTAGCTCTGAAGATGGGTACGGAAGATCCGTTTGCTTTAAAGGCTGAAGCAAGCAGACAAGCTGTGGTTCACACTGCAGTGTCACTCCCTGTGACTCCATTGTGATTACAGTATTGAGTATTTTTTTCTATTGTGGGTTCCTTGCTGAGAAGCTTTTCTTCAAAACCTTAGGGAAGAACATCCTGCCATTCTATAATATAATTACTAAGGTAACGTGGCTTATGACATAGCTACAATACTCTCAGTGTCTAAAAAATAGCATATCTTGCTAAAAAGATTAACCTGAGGTGAACAAAGCATGTGAAAACGACCAGATTTTTTGCTCCCAAACAGAATGATTCTGTCCTCCACAGGACAGAGTTTTGTTAACTAAAGGCAACTGTATTTTCCCAAGCAGCGAAGCTATATTGCTTTCTTGTTTAAAATTGTTTTTTATTGTTCATTAAATATTAAAAGTATTGTGCCCTTTAAGACTTCTGCAAATATTGCTTCCTTCTTCAAAGCCCCTGATATTTTTGGTAGTATTTTACAAAAAAAAAGAGGTAATAGTATAATAATTTCATGATAGAATGCTGCTTGTGCATAGTAAGCTTAGCAGAATTGGCAGGGTGAAGACTGTCAAGTGCGATCCATCCCAGTTAACCCAACATAATATGAAATTCCATTAGAGAAAACAGCATCCTAAAGAGAGGACACTTAAATCATATTCAGAGCCTCTAAGACAAGACTCATTTATGACATTCTAGCTTAGTAAAGGCTCTTTTGAACACCTGTGAACAAGCAAGATTTTTTTTTTTTTGTAGGATTTTGTTCAGTCAAAGGAATAGAGTTAAAGCCATCCAGATAGGAGAGAAAAGTTGGTGAGTTTTTAAAAGAGCTTTCTGAGAGGAAGAGAGTTTGCTGCTCTAACTGGATTTTACTTTTTTTAAAAAATTATTTTATTTGAAGCTCCTGAAGAAGGAAGTGCTTATCTTGAAGGGTTCATGCACACACTCCTAGAAATCTCTCTCACAGGTCATTATTCTTTCCAAGTACTGTATCTTTGTAGAAATATATTAACTTCCTTTATTCTTTTTGTGCTGCAACTTGGACTGGCTTAGTCAAAAATGTCTTTTGCTGGGTTTTAACATTTGAAAAACTGTATTCCCCAAAACAATTATAAACTGATAATTCATTAGAAAATGTTATAGATATAGACTTGCAAACTATACTCAGGAACAGAAGCTCTACAGAGTCCTTAATCCATTCGATTCTAAAAATTGAAGTGATCTTCTATTCATTCATACCACAATACATTAGTTAAGAATGAAACAGTTTTGCATTGTATACCACAGAAGTTGCATAATTACTTTTTATTACTTAAAACGTTTTTAGAATGTTTACTTGCATTGGAAAATTTCAAACAAAGCAAACTACAGACTTTTCTGTGTGTGCTTGATGAAGCTCAGTGAGGATTATCAGAAGGTAACTGGAAAAGAACTAAGCTTTAACCAACGTTATAAAATTAATGGGGAAAAAAAAAGGAAAACATTAAAAAAATAATCTCCTCTTGATATGCATTATTGCAACACCCTTAGTAAACTAAGAACTAGATCTTTTTTTTCTACTATCTTGGCATTAAAGATGAAGAAATAATAATAACATCTATTGTCCTGATACGTTATGTTATTATATATCAGTTCTTCTCAGCTCCACTAGTGGAGTCTGAATAGAAACTTATTTAAACTTCTTTCAATATTTTGCTGTATTTTGCCTTTCAAAAACTTTATATGGATCCGAATGTGTCCCCTGACTGCTATGTTTAGTGGCTCCAACCACAGTAAATACAAGCAATGAGAAATATTCCAGCCATACTCCATCACACAGTCTCCCAGGTTTGTAGTAGTGTCCAGTGAAGGAGGGCTTCTTGTGCAGTATTAAGGCTAAGTTCGCACACAGAAGTAGATCTCTAGAGTGAAAAAGCCATTGTGCAAGGAGCTGATGGCCTCACTTCAAGCTTTTTGGCAGATTTTACTTCTGGCCAGCCTAGTGATGTAGAAAGGCTGCCTGGGAAGGGCTGACAGTTATAAGGGGCGCTCGTGGAGCACATCTTTTATTTTACTTCCATATGCCAGGAATATAGATTGTGCTCTACAAAGCCACCCCTGGATATTCAGATATTTACCAAAGCACGTTTAAGCTGACGTGACTGGGATACACTGTAAGAGTGCGCTGCTAAACCAAACTAGGGCATTGGTAGAGACACATCCCAAACTGATACCATCACCAGATGTCAAAATCAACTTGGACTCAGCAAATTTTTTTGGAAAGCAGGTACATCTCTGATCCAAATGCATCTTGACTTTCTGTTAATCAGCCTACCTTGCTCTTTGGCAGACTATATGGAGAATTGCACAGAGTCCCCCTCTTCCAAGGTGTTTTTTGCATAGAATTTCAGGATCTTTTAAAGATCTATTCCTAAATTGAAGCCCTGAAATCGTCCATAACATTTCATTTCTGTTCCTCATCCAGATTTCCTCAATGTCACATTGCAACCCAGAGTTACAGAGACCAAATTCTTCCATTCTGTAGGATGTCGCTATGTGCAAAGGTCTTGAAATCAATATTGAAGAGAATATTAAATCTTTCAGTACTATTCCACTGGAGCAAATACATGTTCATTATTCACCTAATGGCTAATAATAAGCAGTATCTTAACAGAACCTTACAGATCTTAATTGGAACATACACATGTATCCCTATTCATATTTAATTTCATATTCTTTTTCTTTCTTTTTCAGACAGTAATTAAGAAAAGAACCATTGAATAAAAAGGTATTCAACAGAACATTAATATACTTTAAATACAATGATCTGCACATAATATGGACAATCTAGACGGAAGAAAAGCTGATATTCATCTAGCTCATCTTGGATTTACTTTGTGATGGTTATGGACACAACTCTGCTGGATACTGCCACAGAAACTACGGAGAGCACTGGGAAATGAGCCATGGAGAGGTCCAGAGAGGAGCAGAGAATCAGGTGATGAGGAATATTAGAATGAATCTTGTTCATGGATCATGTCTTAAAATTGCATATGAACAACTTGAACAGTCTGAGAGATGTGTGTTGCAAAGATTACCTAGACATAGCTACCAAATGTGGGTGACAGGGAAGGGTTGTTTGTGAAAGTTATTACTCTGATTAGCAATGTCACTCTTCATCTTAAGTCTTTATTAACTTCTATGTGCAAATTCACACTGATTAAGGGAAAAAAACCAACCCTGTGGGATAATCTCCCCAGTTGCCCCAGTGTCTTAAGTACTATTTGATACAGACGTCTATTTGTAGGGAAGATCTTTTTAGGGTACTGGGATGAATATCTTAAAAGCTTTGATTGTAATTGGTAATTCAGATGACAGCAGCAGTTATCTACACAGCCTCAAGATCCACTGCTTTACATCTCATTTCTCAGGATCCACTGCTTTACATCTCATTGCATATACTCCAACAGGATAATAAAAATCTCAGTTCCCTCTTCTGTCTGGTGGATTATTTCTGAAGTGGGATAGGTACTGGCATACCAGGTCTCTCTCAGTATTGTATCTTAATGGGGCGGGAATGCAGGGAGCTTGTAGCTACCACGTTTGCCTTAACAAACACCTTCTTAGGATTCCCACTGGCTAAACTACGAACTGCTGCTCCTGCTGAAAAACAAAGAGAGACTCAGATAACAAAATATTAATCATATTCCTATTAAAGAAGGAGGCTAGGTTAATTTCAGAGGGTCATTGCAAACTAAATCATATTATTGCAGATGCAACGCAGGTATCTGGCTTCTGTCTGCTTTTCTCTAGGAATACATACTAGACACATCCCAGACTTCTGTTTTCAGCAACCATTCCTCCTTAAAAACATCCACACACCAACATGCATGTGTGTCTTTACACGCATAGTTATGCACAAACCACACGTTTTTCTTCATCTCCAATGACACAGACGACATCTTCATGTAACACAAATTATCTATCATCTACAACCCTATTCATCTGAAGTGTTAAGAAGGAGGTTAACACCGAGAAGGAGGTTTATTCCCTTGAAGTTCACAAGCATAAAATAGTTGCCCCATGTCTCCAGAAATTTTGCAGTCTGCAGACCCTGACCCAAAGAACGTATCATATAATCTTTTTGGTAATCAGTGAAATAAAGATAGCGAAAATTACCCCATGAGAATAACCTTCAGCAACACTTTATTACATATGACTTCAAGGAGTCATCTGTACAAAAGAGTAGCTGTCAGTGACATATAATAAGAGTTTCCTTACGTTAATAAAAGATAGTATATCAGATGATTTTTTAATAAAGGCTCTTAGTTCAGCGAAGTCAAATATAGGACCTTCATGTACTTTGACAAATAGTGTAACACAAGTGTCTTGAGCACTGGGATATCAATTTATGATCACATAAAGGTTATTTTCCACTCTTGATATGAAAATATGATCCACTGTCTGTGCCAGGTGCCCATGTAAGTGATGCAGTCTATTCACTGTGAGGAACAGAGGTAGCTCCTTTCTCTTTCTCTGGATTGCAGATAGAGATACTTCTCTTGAAATAAGGCACTCAGCTAACTTTATATGATATTAGACAGGCTTTTACTGAAGCATGTAGCTCTTGTACTACAATGGACACAGCTGCTTGCTTGAGCAGCCCGATCAATTCAGGATGCAATTCTTGGACTGGCTCATTGATCTGATTAGCTCTTGATCGGCTCAAATCAGATCCTTTCTTTGGTCTATAAACGTAAATGAGCTCTTTACTTTGTGATATCCACAAAGTAAATTTATTTCAAAAAATGTACTTCCTTCTCCAGACACTCTTTTCTACTGCTTTTGCTGACTTCTCTGCTCTCTTTGACTGTGGAGACACAGCCCAAGTAGCCACTATCTAAATTGCTCTTTTAAAGAATTTCTCAAAGCCTTTTATTTCCATCTTGAGACTTGCACTATTACAGCTCTGCATTAGCATATATACTTTATATTCATTATAACTTTTTTTTTTTTTAATCAAGTCTCTAATATTACCAATGAAGGGATGAAGTAAAGTGGGTTATTAGAATAAGTTATCTGGTACCATCAGTTTTAAACATATTGTCTCTCTACAGTTTGAGGAACACTTGAGAGCAATAGCTGTTTGACAAGACAGACAGATTTCTTCATTATTACAGATAATCCCCAATCCCACCTAATCTCTCTGTCTGTTCATCTGTGACATTTAAAAAGCTCCAATCAACATCACATCTCAGTGCTAGTCTTAGCACTTCTCTAAATATGCGATTCTCTACCTCTATTCCACTCTTGGGAGACCCTGCCTGCAGTACTGCGTCCAGCGCTGGATCCCCCGGGACAAGACAGATGTGGATTTGTTCGAATAGGTCCAGAGGAAGGCTACAAAAATAGTCAGAGGGCTGGAACACAGAAGGCTGTGAAGAAAAGCTAAGAGAGTTGGAGTTGTTCAGCCTGGAGAAGAGAGGCTACAGGAGATCATTTTGCAACCTTTCACTATATAAAGGGAGATTATAAGAAAGACAGATAAAGATTTTTTATGAAAGTCTGTGCTGACAGGACACAGGGCAACTGTTTTAAACTGAAAGCGAGTAGATTAGATTAGATATATGGAAGATATTTTTTATGATGCGTGTGGTGAGATATAGGCAGAACAGGTTGCCCAAAGAAGCTGTGGATACTCTATCATTGCAAGTGTTCAAGGTCACTTTGGATGGGGCTTTGACCAACCTCATCTGGTGAAAGATGTCCTTGCCAACGTCAGGTGGTTGGACTAGACGATCTTTAAAGGTTCCTTCACACCTAAACCACTCTGTGATTCTGTGCTACATCACACGAATGATGGCTGGTTTAAGAGCACATTCAACCATGAAGTGCTCTGGCTAAGTCTTTCACAAAAGGCACTTAAAGCAAATAAATACTTTTTTCCCCTCTTAGCTGCTGACTGTGTGCTCTGTTAGTTTATTCTAGAGATACCTACCAATTCCTAAAAAGAGTGTTAGAACAATTCACGAGAACTGAGACACAGCAGGACAGGGTCTTTTTGGGTGTTTTGATGGTTTTTTTTTCTATCATTAAAAATAATTCCTATTCTTTAGCGTTTTTGAATAAACCAGATCTTGACTTGAACTCAATAGCTTGCTGTACAGTTTCTTGTCAAAGAATTGCTTATTAACATTGATCTCTCACCAATTGCTCAAACTGAGCACCAAACCTGTAAACAGAAGCAAAGGGTCTGTTCTGTTAATCTACACGTCTTTTAACCTGGATGTAGCTCCTGGTCATGAAATCATCTTTCAAGTAAAAGATGCTTTTTTCCAGAGAGCTGACAAGACTTTAATTAGAACATTAACTCTGTTTCTCTGCACTTTTCTTGTGCTAGAAAGTACTGGAACAAATTGAACTCAGGCTACCTACTGACAAGAATGCATTTTTTAATACTTCCTTTTGTTTGTTTGCTTTAAAAATCCATTTTAATCATTTTTCATAAGTAGTCTCTGTTGCTACATCAAAGCAAGCATCATTCTGATTACCAAAACAGACCATTTTCCTTTTCTGTCTCTCTGAGAGAGCAGAGCTGAAAACATATCGCCACCACTCTTTTTGTCTCTTTGGAAAGTACCAGCATTTTTTTTAAAAAACAACAAAATGACAAAACCAAACGATAAATTTAACATTATTAAGCAAATATAAATTAAATGAAAGCAAATTGCAAAAGGAAGGCATTTTTCAAGCTTCCTTTTATGCCATAACTGCAAAACAAGAGAAAATTATAGGGAACCATCTTCCTTGCCGAATATTCACACTCTCAGAATCATGATGGCCAGAAGATATGGGAAACACTGATTGCCGTAACATTTTTCAAATAGAAATGCTGACAGAGAACAGCAATTTCTTCCCTCCAAAACTATATTATCATTTGTCTAACCAGGAAGCTTTCTATTTTAAAGTTAATGTTTCATTAGCTTTTTTCATCAGAAAAAGTACTGAAGCATAAGTGTACACGTAACCTTTGGGCTTTAACCGGCATATTTTTTGTGACATGGTACTTTCAATAACGTCTTAGACTACTGCTAGTAGAATCATGGCCAAGATTGGCAATAAAAAGCTGAGAGTGGAAAATGAAAATTCACTCCATCTCAGGAAACCTATGGGACAAATTGGATTTAGCTCAGATAGGAGGAAGCAGATGAAGTAACCTTGCCTAATATTTTCTGCACACCATCAGAAAACCACACCCATTCATCTTCAGAGACATCTATGTGCAAGGAACATAAATAAATTAGGGAAATAAAAAAGAAAGAAAGAAAGGGAGACTATTGCTATAGACAAAATCAGCCACTGCACTGGAGCCCGGCTCGGAGTACACATCAGGAAATTGTGGGAGATGCATCTTAGGTGAATCCTAACACTATTAGGCAATACTTCTTTTCCCCAGACTAATCTCACTGTTATTGAGTAATATTGAATAGCTATCTCTGCTCATTAGGCCAAGTTTGCATTTAAACCACAAATAAAAAACCTTAAGAATAATAACAGCAGTTTTGGTGGGCTATGAACGAGTTGGTGACTATCGTACTACTGAGTGGAAGCAATCCTTCCCTGGAGAAGAACTGCATGGCACTTGTATCCCAGTATGTGTTGTTGCAGGTAAGAGAACCTGGTAAATAAAAGTAATCAGCATCAAATAGAAAGTTAATTAAAAAGCAACACAAACTACGTGGACTTTAAACCCCAAAATACCTAACTGAACAATGGAGCTGGTGTACATGGGATCATGCTACCAGATATTTTCATAGGATTTACTTAAAGTGCTTTCTGCTATTGGAATGACTGCTTTTAGAACATGATAGTACACTCAATACAGAGAAGGACAAACAATGATTTGTTACAGGATTTTTGTACTGGATTTATCACTTTGAAGATCCAGATAAATTTCAGTCTTTAAATAAATCTTCTTCGCCTAAAAAACATATGACATTCTGCGTATTTGCCTGCTCAGATACTAAATCATCAAAACTTGTAAGCAATATCAATTACTCACAGTGACTGTGGTACAAGCATGGATGCCCACAGTTATTAATTTATGGCATAAATTCATCCAGCTGAGAAGTCTTGCAAGAACAATAAAGTCCTGCATGTTTTGTTAGGAGATTTGCAGTGAGCTCTGGACAGTCGTTTACTGTTAGCTGGACTTCCAAAACAAAACCATCAGTATCAACTTACAGACAAATTCAGATCCATTGGTGAGCACAGTCATTTGTTAAGAACAACTTTCTTGGACCTCACAAGTGATTAAATCACGCCAGGTTCACATAATTCAGCTGTCCAACTCTCTCTGACACCCTCTATAGCAAATTCTATCTACACAGATCCTGGTTCATAAGGAATACATACATATTCAGCTTTAATCTCCCCCATGTCCTATGGCAGTAGTAATTTTCTCCTCACAAATTAGGCTACATAGACTCTGACGATTTTCTTCTCCAGTGGAAATTCTACGTAAAAGTAGTACCAAAAGCATCATAGAGAATTAAGAAAAAAAAACCTGAGCAAATGCCCCTAACAAATGATAAACCACTGCTATCAAACCACTGTAATAATGACTACATCATATTGCTTACACTACATCATGTGTCCCAGGGCTACTAAAATTTTAACAGTATTAAAATTTCAATAGCTCCTCAATTAAAGTCTTAAGAAAGGAAGAATTGGTGCAGGTTTTAAAGTGTTTTTTTTTTTAACCTAGAAAGGGGTTTTCTTTGCATGTTTTCTATCCAGAACCTAGCTTGAGGAGTGCTGTATGTGAATTGTGGGGAAGCTACCCCACATTCAGTTCCTACTTTTAGTGCAACCAAAGTATTTTCTTTTTGCTTTACAGTAAAGATTATACAAAAAAAAATAAACAAGGAAATGGATAATTGTCCTGAAGTTTGTTGACCTGGGTCCACTAAGTTAATACTCACAATTCAAGCATGGAAACGTTTCATTCTATTAAACTGAAGACTACCTTCATTCGCAGAAGTGCTTGTAGAATTTAAGGCTATATAGGCAATGCCATTTCTAACCTTTCTGTAACAGCTGCAAAGGTTCCTCCCTCACCCATATATGATTAAATAATGGGCACAAATACAGCAAAAACTACCCAAAGAATTTTTTTTCCATTGGTAGAAAGATGCGAAGAGCAGAGTGAACAAGTTAATCTTGCCTGTATTTACCTGTATTCCAGATAGCTTCGTATCTTCCACTTCTCTGTGACTGATCCCATGTTTTACTACTTTTCAGGAGTATCTTCAGCACAAGATGACAATACAGAGGACCTGCCTAATCAGGTAAGGCTGCTCAGATTTACAGTAATTTATTCCAAGGGCAATATTGTTTACTTGGTAAGTTCCCATTAAAGAAACAATTGCATAGCCATGCTAAAGACTCTATGAAACGGAGTACTAAATAAATGAGAAATACCTTTATGCAAAAAACCCCACTTCTTTTTCTTGATACAGCAATCTAGACGCTTTCTAAGTTGTCTTAAAAAATATTTCCTGATATTTAAAATAAACCTGTATGTTTTTACTTCTAATAATTTTATTTCATATGCTTTTTTATTCCTTTATAATATCACTGTAAAAGTTATTTTGAAGTCAGCATTTCCAAGTATTTCTTATAATAAGGGATTTACCTTCATCCATGAGTATTTCACTTGTACTTAAATTCTGCATCCAGCTCAAAGAATTCATTTCTTCTACCTCACCTAAAAGAACAAAAGCCAGAATAAGACACGGAATGTTGTTAAATCATATTTAAGAAAAGCAGAATATATATAAACAAATATATTTAAATAACTATTTCATTTATTAGCTTCTAGGGTCTCCTTGTATTCGTTCATTAAATAAAGCAATTAAAAATTATATCATATAACGTCCATATCTTGAATTGAGTGGCATTAGCTAAGTTGCTTTTTATGGACTTTAAAACACCTCTTCCTTGCAAAACACTATTTATTATAAATCTGACCCACTGCAGATCAAGTTGAAGGGGAATGGCCTCATTAATTTCCTAATATAGTTTCATTGCATGGATTATAACCATGGAACAAAAGATACTGGTACAAATACGTTTGAAAAGTGATAAAAGGATAAGATCACGAACGCCACTTACTTTAGAAGATATTATCTTTGCAATCAATTGAATCCTTTGATACAGGGAAATATATTTTCTTTGGTTCAAACTGTCACAGAAAAAACTGCACTCACTCTCGTTTGATATTCAAATTCAAAGCAATGCTGTGTCTTACATGAACAGGTTGCATGATCCAGTTTCATGCATCCAAGCCGTCCTAAACAAGAGTAAATGCAAAATCACAGTTTGCAAATATTCCAGAAATATGTTAGGATAAATACAATAAATGAAACATTCACATAAATCTAAAGAGAAATTAAAATACTACTGAGTCTAGAAGCTCAGAATTAGAACCAGACCTTTCAAACTCTTATAAATACAACCACAGACCCTATTATTACAGTCTAAACTTGCAAAAACTATTCTGTACATTCTTACTGAACATTTCTAGCCTTTGCATTATTCCGGTATGGCCACATTAGCCTAGCAATGCCTTCAACAAACTCATTTGCCTCTCTACTTAGATGCAAGAAGAAATAATAATGGTATTTTGAGTATCTCCCTAATTTTAAAGACAGATTTACAGTATTTCTTTTTTGTACCTGTTCAATGGAAAGCCACTCAAGCCATTATTTTTGAAATGAACAAACAGCAATGGCACAACATAGTGCAGTTGTTCAAAAAAATCAGGAGACTGTAGGACACTCTATGGGGAAGAGAAAGAATATAAAATAAGAACTATCATATTTGAAAAGAAAACTTAAGCTAAGTGTGTCTGCTCTATTCTTGTCATTAGTGTATACAATAAAATAATATCCTGGTAAGTAAGACAGTAGATTATCTCGAGTATGTTGAAACATTGTTTGGGAAAATGCTAGATATGCCATCCACTTGAAGTACTGTCAGCCAAAAACAAAAGTACTTCACAGGTTGATGAAAATGTTAAAAAGTCCACCAATCCTTCTTGAACAATATTGTTGAACAAGGATGTTTCCCTTTTTCAGCTACACTCCACTCAAACTTAAAAGAGATGGCAAAAAATTATATGTATAGCCAGAAATCCCTTTTAAAATCCTTAGATTAAAAGAAATGGTTGAATTTGACATTAGCATAATCTCTAATTATGAAAGTCTCTTAAATCAGTAATATTTTTTTTGAAAAAGTTGTCATAATGTTAAAATCAGGGCTACATTGTACTGCTCAGAATCTAACAGATCTACAGTTCCCCTGGGAAAACTGGGAATGGCGTAGCTCCTCTCCAGGCATCCAAACAGGTGCCAGAAGCAAGCAAATGATGCATTCCATTCCTCCACAGCACGCCTGGCATTTGATATTATGGCTCACGGAGCCCATCTCTCTAATGTCCTTGGAGCAATATGCCAGTGTAAGGGAGGGAAGTGGGAAGTATCTCTATACCTTAGAATGTAACTTTCTCTCTCATGCAAGCAAGAGAAAAACTCACATTGTTCTTCCAGATCTTTATACCATGGAATGACTGTGCTTCAGTTTATTTTCACTGTTCACCATAAGGTCAGCTACTGCTGGTGTCTGGTACGTCGTAACAACTGTCAAATGCTGACTTTGCAATGACTTCTGCGGTAGCTTCGTAGTTGAGCCCAAAGTGTGTGCTCAGTAAGCTGAACATTCCCTTCTGTTTTCACTAGATACGCCCCTAATTTTGCTATCCGTGGAGAGAAGACTTTTGCCATGCAGTCATACTAAGTCTAGTAGATATTCTTACCTCTACAAGCATCTCGCCGAGAACAGCGGGATGTTTTCACTAGATACGCCCCTAATTTTGCTATCCGTGGAGAGAAGACTTTTGCCATGCAGTCATACTAAGTCTAGTAGATATTCTTACCTCTACAAGCATCTCGCCGAGAACAGCGGGATGTTTTCACTAGATACGCCCCTAATTTTGCTATCCGTGGAGAGAAGACTTTTGCCATGCAGTCATACTAAGTCTAGTAGATATTCTTACCTCTACAAGCATCTCGCCGAGAACAGCGGGACCCAGGGCGAGACACACTAGCGCTTCAATAGCAGAACACTCATGAGGAGAGATCCTGCTACATGGAAATGAAAATAAACCTTAAAGTAACTGCAGGTGTGCAACTACTATGAACTCATTTCATTTAAGATCTGTGATCTGATCTGTGGATATTATAAAAATAACTATAAACCATTTTGCCTATCAACATCAAATGGGAAAAATACAAAAAGAGTCACGAAAGTATCCTTTGAACTAAACTATCTTGTTGGACACACCAAGAAACATGAAAAGTAATAAATAGGAAAAGGTAATAGTATTTTCAAGGATAAATTACAACGCTCGATAAAAGAATATTGAACATATTTTCTGTTCTAAGAGTAATTGTGAGACTTAACCTTAAATACAATTCTACCAAAACCATTTTTTAATGGAAAAATGACAAAAAGCAGATTTATTTATTTTTTTTGATGAAACAGAATGCTCAAAATATTGTGATTATTCAAAATATTTCATTTTGGTAAACAAAATATTTCATATAATCTTCAGTTTTTACATTTGCAAACAATGGAACCATATCCATACCATATAAAGTTTTAAAACTTGCAAAAAGGTTGGGTTTTTTTTGAAATGGAAAATTCTACTGCTCTTTTCTACGAAGTGAAAATGGAGCATTCTCATTTTTTACAGAAATTCTTTTCAGATCGTCATGTTTCCACAAAAGATTTCACTTTAAATGAATCAGCATTTTCTAAATGAGAAATACTCCATCAGAAAAATTCTGGCCAGCTCTACTCAAAACGACAAGCGATAAAATCTTTTAACGTATTTCACAGGGATTGCCATCAAATCAAATCACTGTAGTGCACTACATCAAAGCAGCCAGCGGTACTGCAGCCGAGCCAGGCTTCCCATCCACTGTCTGCCTTCCACTCATCATCTGTCATTTCGGTGCCCTCCCCCACCTTCTTTACCACCAAAAAATAAGGCACTGGAAGAGTCTTAAGATGAACCGCACCAAACCGAGAGAGTCAGAAGAAGGGCTGGCAGGAAGAAGAGTCTGCATTCGCAAAGAAAAACACCTTCGCCAGAATGGGACTTGTCCTGCTGAGGTGTTGGCTGTCCTACCGACTGAGCTGGGAAGCGTGGAGGAACTTTTCACATGCGCCACTATCAAAAAGGAAAAGATAAATCAGAAACGATGGTAAACTAGCAATATCGGATAAAAATAGATGAGAAACACCACTGATACACCTAGAACAGATACCATATGGCATGCTGTGAAGTCTTGGAAGAGACTGCAGTCCTGCAGCTTCTAAGTAGAGGTAAGTAGAAGAAAAAAGTCTACTCAATTTCAAACTCATGAAATCTTAGGGCTACATTTAAATAAGTTGTAAGAATCTAAATCCACTGATTTGGTCTAATGTCAACTTCCAAGCCATGCTGTTTAAAAAGGGCATTAGCAGCACAGTTCCCATTAAAAGGAGCTTGAAATTTGTACATTCATACTGAGTATGAGGATTGCACCATTACCACGTCAGAATGCTTTCAGAACTCAGCAAACATGCAACAATGCATTCCTTTATAATTCTTACTTTAAAATATGCCCTGTAAAGAGTATTCTCCCTCAGCTTTCACAGCTTTCAGTGGTATGCTATCTTTCTCTGCCAGCACTATACATTACAGTGGCGTTAATGGCAAAGAGCCTTTAGGTGAAACATGGAGTTAAGTGTTAACTGTTGTCTCCTTCAATCATTGCTCTGGAAAGAACTTTTGAAACATCTTAAAAGCTAGAAGCCCAAAGTCTGTTTTATATTCAAGCATGTTTAAATTAGAAATCACATGAAACGCTCATTAGCAGCAGTTTCCAGGCTGTGCTAACCCCACCTGATGACACATCATCCCCTTGTTATTAAAACTAATCAAATAACAATTCAGCCATCCGGTCTCCATGTCTCTGTATGATGTATTTGTTGACTTACTGGTTTTCATGTTTCTTAACAAACTGAAGCACTTTAGCCCCCCTAATGCCAAGTCTTATAGCAGGGAAGCTTTCGTCTTTCTTACGTATTCATTAGGGCAGTAAAGGAAAATTTCTCCCAGTTCTTTTTATCTATTTCTCTCCTGTGTAATGCAATAAACCCTTCCAAATTTTCTGAATTAATCCTTTGCTTGGGGAAGAGGGAACAAACCAAAAAAACCTGCAAATCCTAACACCTATCAGTGACCTGAGACAAGTTGCTTTCAGCAGAATCCGAAACCCAGTTCACCGAGAGATCTCCGCCTGCCTAATTAAACTGCGGACAGCAAACTCTAGGCTATAGCTCTGCTCCTCACAGAGCAGCAATTCATCATTTTGCCATGCAGCTCATGCTGTCAGGCCAAGCTTTTGTCATATGTAACATGCCAGTTTTTGTTTTGATAGGTGACTTTTAATTGAACCATAATGCCATTGCTGCCAGAGTTTGAGAGGACTGAAGTTATAAATCATAAATCCAGATCTATAGCACTTATGCTCTTGGAAATGTGTGAATGTTAAAGGAGTCTGACACTATTAGGTTTTCCAAGAGAAATGAGCTACTAGGAAATGATATGTGCCATGGTATAAAGACACATTAATTATGTATGTAGACTTTAAAAGTAGAATAAATGTAACAGGTGGTGCAATAAGCCACCTGATGAGCAAGTTCTGATGAATGCTATCGGACTGGTTATAATTTCTTTAAAGTATTTCAGTTTATATCCTTGCAGATCTCATAAATTGAGAAATGCTTCAGTAATTTCAAACAACTGAGTAAAACGATAGGTAATTTGCAGTCAGTAAGAGCTTTTTATGGCTACTGCAATTAGTAAGTGAGCGCAAGCAGAAGTCTTGAATAATAGCTCAACTCATAGATATAAAAACCAATAAAATTAAGGAATATATTTAACATTACTAGAGAAAGAAGTGACAGGAAGAAAAAAAAAAACAAAGCCAGATTAACTGTCAAAACCCATGAAAATCTTCCGTTTATTGACACAGACTTTCCTAGCTCTCACATGACAAAAAAGGAGTATAGTATTATACTCAAGGCCCTATCCTACCATAAGCACAGCTAACCATGGTAAAATCTCTACAGATGTATGGAAATTGAGCAAGAGGAGAAATGTTCCTCTCCTTTATCAAACACACACACAAAAAACAAAAAAAAAAATCTTTTTTTCAGCTGCTTTCACTGTCAATAAGAAATTTTTCAAGAACATATTATGTATTATAAAATAACGCAAAGGCTTGTTAAGATCATGAGCTTCTCAGTTACTTTTAAAGAAAGAAAAAGAAAAGCTATGTTGGTAGTAAATTGCTTTTACCAGTAGCGACTTTGTCCATTTTCCTCTTCTACCTATTCCAAGGCACCAGAATTTTGCAATCAGCAGCTCAGACAAGGCATATACCAATGAATCTTTGAAAACTAGGCCCCTGATCAAACTCAGAATGACATCCAAAAATAGGTCTTCCTGATATTCATTGATGTGAAGGGAGACTTTTCTTTGCCAGCCTTTATTTTTCTCACATACAGGGATTTAAATCACTCTCTAATCTGCTAAGTAGCCTATCAGATCTCAAAGGCACAGGGACACTTTGCTGCCCTTCCCAGCCAGGCCTTGGTTTTGTATCACATTTTCCTTTTCCTTACTGTATTTTCCTACCGCTTACATGGGGGTAGTGGCTTAATTTGCTGTACTATAATTCAAATTACATTGTCTTCTACCACAGTTCCTAAAGACAGTGATTTACCTCCTGAACAACAAGTCACCATGAACCCTTGTCTAAGTCCCATTTTAATCACTGGATTCACCTTGAATGGGCCTCCTGACCAAAGCAGCACCTAACTCACGATATACAAGGAAATTACAGAATTAATTTACCTGAAATTTATTTTTTTTAGAGCCCAGGTATGTCAGTTGTGAGAGCTCAGTCATTTCCTCATTTTTGCCTGATCATTTTCACTATTACAGGATTTTCCACTTGAATAATTTTTATTGGTATCGTACACCTATTACAGTTCTAGAGAAGTATTTAACACACACACACACGCATTATGAAGCCACATTATCTTTCTGCATTTTAGGTTAGATTGCTCCAGTCCATCCCTCTCCATACTGCAAAACTGTTTTTTCATAGAGCCGCAGAAGGTAAAAGTCAGTTAATTCAGTTGTTCCTGCTAAACATTATGGAAATAATTTGGAATTAACAATCATTGCAGAAAACAGTAGTTTCATTATGTTGTTTCTAATTTGAATCGAAAGAGATGCATAAAAGTAACAAGGCTTTGACTTTAAAGATCATTTCTACCTTGAACTATTTTAGTGGAAAATTGGTGAAAAAAATTACGTGAAATTAGCCTCAACTAAATTAGCTGTCATATAATTGCTTGTCTTTTGTACGCCTTCTTATTTAAAGAAAGTAGTATCTAAAATTATTCTGCATTTCAGTTTTGCAAGCTTCAGGTCGCAAAGTCACCCTCCACACGGCTTATGTTATAATTGATAACTGATGGAGTATCACTACGTTTCTAATCTTCCTGAAACCGCAGTTTTGAAATTAGAGACATTTATCACTCCATTTAACCAGCTACGAAGCTATGAAGAAATGTTTAGTCAGTATTTCCAGAATTCAATCACACAATCACAACATGTTCTTTCCAACCATTAACAGACAGCTCACTAGCTTTGTCACTTAATGCAGCTGAAATGCAATTGACAGAATGACAAATCTTTTTATGAAGAGCTGGAGTCACATCAAATTAGTCACACAGAGATGTTAGTAACATATAACCTGCAAAGATGTAATGTCCTTCTGATTTTATACTTCCCGTGTTGTTATTCAGTCACCGCTGCAGAGATATGGATAGAATGTCTTTTTGATTTTAAACTACTCCTGCTACCATTGCTTTTATAATTAGTTTTAAGATAGGGCAAAGAATTCGCATAATATACGAAGCTGAAGATGTGAAAATGTATCTAGCAAAACCTAATTTACACTATTTATTATACACTGACTTTATTATATGCAGAGCTTTCTTTAGCTTCAATCTCCAAAATCAAATCTCAAAGGCAGGATCCTTGCAATAGATGTTCCAGATGGACTATTATATCTTGATTATATGAGAATCTTATTCAAACCTGATCTCTGAGAGCTATTTAGTACTCTCTGTTGAACTGATAATTTGACTTACAGTATGAGTGGCTTTGCTCCAGAACAAATCCATAAACCAACAAAAGAGAGCATAAAACCCACACTACGATCCATTTGCCCCACCAGCAGTTAAAACACAGTGTCCGTCTCAATGGTATTGCAGGTTACTGGAGAATAAGTCTTTCTGGCTTCACTGCATGGCCAGGCTCAGATTTTGACATAAAGATATCCGCCTAAGGACTGAAAAGAAAAGAAGATTTTTTTGTTAGTTGAGTTTCAGAATAAAGGGAAGGAGCGTGCCTGAGGTCTCTCATTACTGAATACAAAAACTCTCACTTTAAAATACACAGGCATCCACCATTAATCAGAAGGAAATGGTAGAACTGCTTAGAACAGAAAATGTAAAATTAGATTCTTGTTTATTGTGGTTGTTATGATCTCAACAGTGACTGAAGTACCTTTAATTAACTTACAGCCATGCCAGTCACGCTTAGAGCACCCCTTTGACAACATAGCACTACCAAAAATTCTACATTTCAAAACCAGCGACTATCACCTAGGTATTTAACCCAAGAACTGCTTGAGAGGGCACTGCTCTATGTGCATGGGCCCACACTTGACTAGAGCAGTCAATCTGCTCTGGAATCTGCTGTCCAGACCAAATTTGTGGTTATCCAGACTGGGCTGGATCACGCCCTGCAGAGCCACACATGGGCTTTGTTCAGCACAAAGCATCCTGATGGACACAGCTTGTCCACGGGCAGTCTTCAGGACATGGGTGCTGCAGCTTTCAGGCAGCAAATGGAGTTGAACCTCTCTGTCCTGTATTTGAAAGAACTGGGAATGGTTATTTCCAAACACTTGCAAATGTTTGTGCAACATGTAATCTACCACAGCTCTTGTTTCTGTCTTGCAAACACAAGTCTTGCCTTTGCTAAGATGTTTGAGCTCCTGTGAGCTTCAGTTTAAAGTGCCAGACATCACTGTGTAATATCTTAAGGGCAGAGAGCAGTCTGGGTCCTCAATCATGCCTACCTCACTAGAGGTCTGCGGTCTAGCCTTTATAAAATCTCTTAGATATCAAGCTCTGTGATCTTGGTGATTTTGGGGCAGCCGTTTGGCAAACTCAGACTGCTTTTGTAGGACATAAATCCTACGATTTGCAGTAGTTTTTTCTTCTCCCTCAGCTGTTTGTTCCCATATCTCAATCATGCACTTTGGACCGCAGCACCAGAAAACACCATTAGCTTCAGCCTTGAAGGATTGAGTTTGAGCACTGAGTTCTCATACATGTCCCTTTCTTATGTGAAATGCAGCACTCCCCAATATATCATGATGCACTTGCTGTCTGGAGAATCAGTGCATCACAGAGAAGAAATAAACTTACCTCACAGGGTTTCCAGAATGGGGGCCCTGAGTTCAGTGTATCTAGTACTTCTCATGGAAACTGAAGGAACTGCACACATTTGAGATCTCTAACTGTTGAATTTGGCTGAAAATGACAGAGCAAATAAAAAAATATAAAAGAGGATATAATTGGTTTACAGACTAGCTGACAGAGAAATGGTTTAACCTTATTATTTTGGAAATATGGCTCTGGTAGAAAATTCTATATAAGAAGAAATATGAAGCTTGATACTGAGATACTAACATTCCTTTACTGCTTTTTTTTGAAGTAACTAACCTAAAAATTGACCCCAAGTTAATACGTTGTCTCTTGAAATATAAGGATCCAGACTTGGTTATTCTTTCTCAACTTGCTATTGACCTGTGCTTACTTCAGTAAGACATCTAAACTTTACCTTACTCTACCTAGTAAGTATTCAATGAAAAAAAAAACCCAACTTCACTTAAGGCATTGATTTGTCTTCCATTGAGGTATTCTGGGCCCTCCAAGTAGTGTGCTGACTTGATGACTCTTCCTGGACTCTTACAGAACGCCTCTAAGATCTCAAGACAGTCATAACTTGACTTTGAGGCTTTACTAAATCCACCCAAGCTGAAGGCAGAATGTGTTGCTGCCAATTCAAATTATTTTTCTGCTCCTGTAAGTCAAACTACAAATCGCTACATGTCAGTATAAACAAATACCGGTATTTGTTCATGAAATACGGGTGCCTCAAAAGTTAATTTGTATTTGTACACAAATTTGATTTCTATTTGTATGTGGATTTTAGGATAATGTTCTTTCTACTCTGCTTTTAAATTATTTATTAACTGTTTAGATAAGTAGTCTCATCTTTTCTTTATTCCCAGAGAGGTGAGATCAGGGATGAACAAAATGCATTTGCCAATAACTAGCATTTATTTTGGCCTAAATGAAAGTGCATGTTTCCATTTATCCTTCTGTATGGCATTGTGAATTTGCATAATGATGCATGATAACAGTTATAAAAAGGACACTCTGTCATCTTAAAGAAGTAAAGCCAATTCCAGAGACAGCTGTGACTTCAGAAGAGTTGAAGACAGTCTCTACTGCTTTAGACTTCTGTGTACCTCAATTTAATAAATTACCAACACTGTTAGTAATCTCAAAAAAATATTAGAATTTTCCATTCATAATATTTTACACTTAAATATAAATTCAGTATCTTTAACTCTCCATGAAACAGAAATGTATACGCAGAACATAAGACAATGATTACTCTTTCTCTTTTTTTCACGTCATCATTCACAGAAGCAGTATAGTCCAAATGTTTTGAATCAGATTTCTTTATCTCTGTGCAATGTTTATTTAATCTCACTGCTTCCTCCTCTACACCAGCGAAGATACTCTGAGCTTGCATAGGTGACAGAGAATCGAGTAAGGACCACTGCTTGCCAAATCTCCCCTTTCTAATTACTAATGCTGCTCTTGTCCACTCTTGGCCATCTCTCACTTCACATAACTGTTCTTCTTCGTGGTCATCCATTTTCTCTACTGCAAAGCACACTCTTCCAGTCCTTTTGCTACCTCAACCATTCAGTGAGCTCTTGTTTTATTTTCTCTTTTCTAACCACAACACAATGTAATTTTCTCCTATGTTCTGCATGTAGTTTTGTTACATTTCATTTCTTCTTCCCACAATCCAAAATATTCAGAAATTGAACAAATTTATTGGGTAATCTTAGCTAATACCATGCCCCTATGCTGGAACTACTTTCCTTGGATAGCACTGAATCCCTCTTTCCTGCACACGTTTATGGTTGGCCTTCTATCATGGCTGTTTGCCTCTTATCTTTTCCTGTAGATTTATTTGCATTTTATTCAATTCTTTTTTTTTAAATACAGCTAAAAACGTAACAGGGTATTTTCAACATGCCAGCCTCTCATTAGACATCACATGGTGATAATCATTCTCCCTGAACAGCAAGTTATTTACTGTTATTTGCTGTCCTGTGTTGAAAAGCTTGTAAGTGCCTGAGGCTAGAGACTTGTCTTATATTTCAGTCACGTTATTTACACAAGTTATTATTGTTAATTATTTAGGTAGTCTTCCCATTTCTTATGTTCATCTTCCCATCCACTCATCCAACACTCTGTAACTATGTTCATTTTCCTTGTCAGTCCCTTTGACTGTGACAACCTCTCCTTAAATCCTTGCTGCGACTTTGAATATTTTTCCTTAGCTCATCTTATTGTCACAACAATAATAACCCTTTTCACTGACAAGGTTTAGGAGAATGAAAATGCAATAAAGAAGGAAATAAGACTAATAATTTGAGAAAGTACGTTGTGTTGATCCCCAAGAGCTGCTTTGTCTCTTAGTAACTGGTAACAGGAATTAAGACAGCAGGGAAAATCACTGGGAGCAAAATAATATCAATGATAATGAAAGGTTTGTGTAATCCCTGAGGGAAAAAAAAAAAAAAGGTTATCAAAACAGGGTAATATTTTTTTCTTTTCACTGATTGTTTTTTTTTTTTTTTGGTATGGCACTACTTATGCCATTTTTACAGGGAAACAAACCTCAAATTTTAATTCAGAATCAGAATTTTCAAACATCTAACTCAAGAAAATGAAGGAGGGAACTGCAGAAGAAGGAAACCCATTTCAAAATAAGGCCTAATCTATCTTTGTGTGTGTTTGTTTAAACATTAAAAAAAAAGAGAGACAACATTCTATAGAGAAAAAAAGAAACCACAAAAAAACCCCAAGAAACAAAGTCAGAGCATAACACTATGTTCTGAATTTTTATCATATTAGTTTACAATGAGCCAGAAAAAAAATTCACATTCTTGGAATTTTGCTAATGTTTAACTCCCATTTCTGTGATGTAATGCACAACATAAAGCATGAGTACATTTTTAAATAACAATGAAATTCAGTGTCTATTGTATGTCATAACGCAGCACACAAATACGATATGACATACTACATTAACCTGCCAAGATACCATAATAACTATTACTATGTGTTTTCAACTTCTGATTTAAAAACCACAAAGAGTTACAATTCAAGTCCTAACTGGATAAAAAATTACTTTTATATCAGTGCCATCTCTGGGGATACGCTTAGAATTGAAACGCTTGTTTTTTGAACACTTTGACATTATTTCTCATTGAAATGAGCATGAGAAATTGTTCATCAAAAGCAGAGAGGAAAAAAAAAAAAAAGGATTAGCATTTTAAACCTATCCCAGGAGCTTGACTTAAAATTGAGGTAATTTCATAGCTAGCTAGAATTTAACTCCTTATAAATTCTAAATGGTATCTCTCATATTGCTCACACAACACGAAGAAACACTATTAAATATATTTATTCTCTAATGACCTCAACTTTAAATGGAAAGGCTGATACTTCCATAAAACAATAAGATTTTTTTCTTCTGATATTTTAATATATTTATGCAAGAAAGTGATTCTGACAAGGCTTTACAATTACGTTATCATGCTACCACAGTTTCTTCTGCTCTTGCTGTCCTTCCAGATTCTTTTTTGTACTCCTCTCCCAGCTTTCTTCTTTCTTTCCGTCCTTTCTGACTCCCTTATTTCTTTTCCATATTTTTATAATTACAAGTAAAACTCCTATAAAACTTAAGAAGCCTTCAGATAGATCATTACTAATATAATTACACTATGGAGAGCGTAGTGATGTTCGAATGTAAATTAGAGTGAGTTTTTACAGTTCATTAGAAAGACTCGGGGATTGCATTTAGTTTAATCAAAGCTTGAGTGCTCCCAGTATACACAGCACATACCTAGCGAAAAAAAAAAAAAAAGCATTAATATAGACTCAGAGATTAAAGATGTATGTCAGGCTTTGCATCCATTTAAAGGAATCCATGCAGGGTGCAGCACAGACCCCAGTACCTAACAGCTTAATGGAGTTGAACGAAAAATAATTGTAAGTAATTTATTAATTTGAAAATGAATATACATTACTTCACTTTCCTGTTTTCCTTCTGCAAGTATTTCTCCCATAGACAAACATATGCCAGAGGAGATGCTTGTCCCCTGTCCTGTGGCTTTTGCCAGACCCCCACCACAGATGGCAGCAAGCCCTCAGTACCTGCTCCTGCATCATTTTCCACTTCATCTGACCTAAGGTCATTTCAAACGTCTTTGGCAGTTTAGTTGGCAGAAGAATGGGTGCTCCGCTGCTGATTCAATGCAGGTTCATTTCCCCATGGCAAGCACTGGCACTATTTCTGGACTCCGATTTGTCTTGGCGCTAGTGAGAATGGCTCTCAGAACCCAACCTCCTGGGAGACCCAGCTCCCTGCACCCTCATGTGCTGATAGCGTACAGGAAATATGTATCTCTCCTGCTCATGGGAAAAGCATATATCCTCAAGATAACCAACCATACTACTGACTGCCACTCCTCTTGGAAATTATCTCTGTGGAAATTTCCTAGGATCTCTCCTTGGCTGCTTGTTTTCCACTCAGATTTACTTTGTGATACCTACAAATGTTCTGGGTATTAATCCAACCGATACGACTTTGTTTGGTGTTAAAATTTAAATGCAATTGTCATGCCACATTAAACTACCTGCTCTAGAGAACTTAGTTTTCTCACAGTTATTTTTCTCAAATTAGCTTCAGATGTTTTTAAAAAAAATAAAAAAGCCAGGTGCAGACAGATGATCCTTCAGACAATGCAGCAGCTCGGCATGCTGGGCCTTACTGGGGCATGTCTGCACACTGCTTCTAGATGGGGAATGGGCAGCTGCTGCAAAGATCACTCTTTAAGGAGACTACACTAGAGCTTATGTAGTTCAGGGTGCACATGTGAGTGTACAGACACACCCCACAAAAATATACTGAAGAATTTGCAGTTTAACATGAAAAGGTACATGGTACAGGGAGAGATGGTTCATGTCAGAGAAGGCATATGGTCCTGGGAGAGTGAGAGTGATACTGTTCTACGTCCACGAACGTGTTGCAGCTGCAGCAAGAATAGGGCAGCAGTGCCCAAGTGTTTCCCTGCTGTGGCCAGAGCAGGGTCTGGAGGTAGCACAGCTTCCTGGGCACCCGGCCACATCGGGCTAGCAGCACCTCAGCTTTAATCATCTGTACAACATGGGCTGGGTTTCACTGCTTGAAAAACCCTGGTGGGGGTTTGTGTGTTAAGTTTTTACTGCCCTAAAAATAGTTCATAATTGAAAAGCTGGCAGATCCTTTAATTACAGGGGAGCAAATAATGCCACTGGAGGAATGTAAATAGAGCCTAATTGTTACTTATTTCATTGTTAAAAAGCCAGCTGACATAATGGCAGACATGGGTAATGCCTGGGTCTTAAGCAGCAAGATCTGCAATCAAGTCTTTAAAATGTTCCTCATCTGTCTTTCTCATGGGACTTTACATGCAAAGTCTTGCCAAATGAATGAAGAAAAAAAAAAAAAGAGGGTAAGTGTGAATATCAGAAAAAAGAAACCACAATGAATATATCGAAAGTACTATACAGGGCACAGTTTAATTGAATTGTGATTTGTTGGTCTTGTAAGCGCTCTTCAGAAAGGAATGTCACGCTAATCAAAAGCTGTCCAACTTCACCGTATTTTTAGCAGGCAAACTTTAAATAAGACAGTTCAGGATTTTGATTTCTGAGGGATATTGGATTACATTCACCCACAGGGCATTTAAATATAAAAAACTATTTATATGCAAATTCTTTAGTATTTCATGTAAAGTGAATTTTTATCAATTAACCATTCTATTCTATAAGTTATCATGTTGATAAAATATCTTTAGTAATGGTAAAATGAAGGAACAAATATAATCAGTGCAGCTTGGTTAGGTAGATCCGAGAATTTCCTGGGGCACTCCCGTGAGTTCTTGAAATGCGGAGCTATAAAGTTAACAAATTGCCTTTCACAAAAGGACCCAGGAACAGAAGTCCTCAGAAAAGGCTTTTTTGATGACTCTCACCTTAACTGGAGAGATGACTAACACCAGGGAAAGTTCAGAATGTGTTATTCATAAGTCAAAAGAAATGAGAGTATGCTTTTGCTGCAGAATGAAATCCTTCAATCTTCTTTTTTTTTTTTTTTTTGACTAAACTCAGGCACCACAGCCCTAATGTCCAAATTTTAGCCTGTCCCTCTTTTGTCACACAAGATCCTTTAGATAGCCGTAGAAGAAAATGCTTCACCATCAGACCACCTCTGGCTGTAGTGAGGGAACATTTGCCATTACCAAGTATTCCTTTCGATAGTAGTTTATATGGAAATGTGTAATTTGGGGTGGGGGGTAGATGTGCCTTGCCAATTCTATGTATTGTGCAATACTAACAGAGTCTGAGAGGGGGGTGAAAGGGGAAGTCCTCTTCTGGAGAAAGAAGGAATCTCATCAGGAAGATCCGTGCTTCTGGCCTTTTATTTCATTCACCCACTGTGAAATGCCTTGGCAAAACTAAATACATATTTGTGGTGCCTCTCTTTAGAGTTCTGCCAGGAGATTTTGAGCACCAGCACAGAGTACTGCCATCCACGCTGGTATTAACATTTCCAAACATGAAACTCCACACCTCTAGAAGCAAATGCCATCATCTCAAGTCTCCTTGCAGCCCTCCAGTGTTAAGGATTGTTGCACTGGATGTCTGGAATCCACCCTAAATCTTCTCTTCAGGATCAAAAATATACTAAGTCTCTTAAAAAACTTTGACTACACTTTATTTTTATTATTTTTTTAATCTTTCCTCGAGTTTGGAAGGCAACAGAACAGTAACCCCAGTGCTGCCTTCTGAAGTTTTGCAATAATCCAGCCAATCAAGATGAAACTAGTATAATATGATTAGCCAAAGGACAGAGAGCAGCCTAGCTGATGAAGTGAGAGAGTTTGGTGATCACAGATCTCACCCTCATCCCTGGGAAGTTACAGTCATGAGAACCGATTGCTGTGAACATGCCTGCCGTGGTTATTTGTTTATTTAAACAAATTAGATGTAATAAAGCAGTTCTCTCTTTTCCTGGAAACAAGTTAGTGTTTTCTTTGGATCGCTTATTCCTCCAAGGCTGAATTTGGGGGCAGTCTTTTAGAAATAATAATGTATTACAGATTGCGCTGGGTTTGGAACGATACACAAAAGTGACCATTTCATACACCATCTATTTTGTTTAGCATACACTACAAACGAAAACAGCACCATTTATTTGAGTACCAGTAGCTTTTCTGGTTAATAATATTGCACAGAGAATCAGGTATGAATCCAAGCATACTTGTCTGAAAAACATACAAGTTGATTGATTTCTTCTAAATTGACATAGGCCTTTTAGGAGGTTTGAGAGAACAGGCAGGTGACTTCACAAATTGAAGCTCATTAAGCAAGAGAGACATAACATTGTTAGTATTTGGTCGGGGATTCAATTGACCAAACGAAAGAAAAAGGTCTTCTCTGCTAATTCTTAACAGTGAGTGATCAATGTGATGTTTGAATTTACAGTATTTTTAGTAATTAACCTTTGTCCTAGCAGGTTCATAACTGACTGCAACACTCAGTGTCCCTTACTGCATCCAAATTTTTCTTACAATTTGCCTGTCTCCTTCATCTATTAAGTTGTCCTTTAAAACATTTAAGAAAAAAAGAGAAAAGCTTTTTTCACCAAGCAGGCATTATCACTGATTGGATTCTCAAGGTGAGTATTCTTTGATATCTTTTTCCTATCTTTCAGTTGCACATATCAAGAACAACCATATTCTGCTGGATTATTATAGTCAAGTCAAATAATGCAATTTGTAGAAACATATTCAACGAGTTCATCATTTTAATGAAATACATCACTATTTATGATTTCTGTATATCTGTGTTGTATTCATGGATTCATTCATTTCTTCTAATGATATCCATTCTTTGGAAGCAGATTTGCCAAGTGATTTATTTGATGAATGCAATCTTTTTGTTTCTTCTAATTTTCTACAAATGGTACACAGCTTAGTTCACAATTCACAATCATTCCATTTCCCTGAACAGAGAAATTTAATCCTATCAATTTCTCCTGATCCTTTTGGTTATTTTCCTACAATCCTAATTCTTCATTTGATCGCTAAAGCAGCAGTGCATTTTGTTCCCCTGATAACCCAACATTTATAGCTTTTAGTATAAATGCATAATCTAACATGAGCTGTATTACTGATATTATTTTGATTGCAGAAGTTCTTTCTAGCACTCCAGGGAACAGAAAGGAACCTTTTTAATAGATAAAATACAACTCTAATTAACCTTATGATCACAATCAGTAAACAATACGGAAAGGGCCGAGGCTGAATTCAAACAAACTCATTTAATTTCTGTGAGATCTGTTAAAAATCCTTAAAAGGTCTGCTCACCATGCTCAAGGGAAGTTCAACTGAATTTTAGTCCACTTCTGATTTAAATTTATAGTCCTGAAGCTACTACATTGTACTACATAAAGAAAACTGCAAGCTTGTAAATAACTTGTGGTGTATAAATAGCAGGTTTTCAAAATTCTTATAAAGTCTCCATATTTCCTCTAAGGTGTTATCAGCTATCATCTATTAAAATCATCA
The DNA here is from genome assembly GCA_013396935.1 of Baryphthengus martii. Classification (NCBI taxonomy): domain Eukaryota; kingdom Metazoa; phylum Chordata; class Aves; order Coraciiformes; family Momotidae; genus Baryphthengus; species Baryphthengus martii. The sequence continues at coordinate 457,665 of VWZK01012360.1, forward strand.
TGGACACGGAACTGATGAAACGACGACTCACTTCCTAATGTGTGAAACAGGACAACATTTTGAAATCAAACAGAGATTATTTTCAAAGGCTTTGTTATGTCAGAAATAGAAAGCCATTTACAGTCACGCCAAAATAGGCACATATAGAAGTTCTTACAATCTATGCTTTCCTATCAAACAGTATCATAATGGCAAAAAAAAGGTAGATGAAAAACAAAAATCTAGTACCATCACCCATGTTTTAGAATTCCTTCTTTCTCAGCATTAACTAAAAAAAGTTGTCATTTGGAATTAGTTTCACAAATGTGTACTGAGACAGGACCCATCATTTACAGATTTTAAAATATTTCTATCTTAATTTCTAGCTTTCCACTTTAGATCAACTTTCTTTTTTAAAAACTTTTTTTAAAAAAACAGAATGAAGAATATTCTGATGTGAACTATGCCAGTTCACCTCTGGAGTGATTGAGGTAAGCAAAATGTTACTCTGGACCTTTCTAGAATGAATCGGAGCCGAAGGTATCCCAGTCTTTACTTTAAGTAGACACTTGTAATTTAGAATTATCATTAGTGAATTAGCTATATGCATGCTTTTAATAATCAGCCTTATTAAGGATAAAAGCTTATCTCCTATTCTCAGATGTAATTACAACGTACCCCTGATCTCTACTAAGTCTATAAACAGAATACTTGCTTTAATTCTTGACCCTTGGGATCAAAACCAAAATCAGAGATTAAATGAAGTCAAAAACTTATCAGTATCCCACTATAATACAAACTAAAATACAGAGAGCATCCACAATTACTTTGTATTCAGACTTTGCTTTGTATTGTGTTCAAACACTAATCTTTTCATTTACTTTAAAAGATTAATGCAACAAACGGGTGACTAATTGTAAAGGGGCACAATAAGGTTCAGGTTAGTGCTCTTTTGTATTAGAGAAAAATAATATGTTTGAGATATAGAAATTAAATTTTCTGCAAGAGGTCAGTATGGGAATCAAATGAATCCTTCTGATTCATGCAGAGTCATGTATTAACCACTTGAGATTTGGAAAGGAAAGACTTACAGCTTTTTTTCGTCCTGCACAGATAATTTTCTTTAATAACTAAGACGCTATTTTGTCTTCAGAATATCAACTTCCCAAATTAGTTGATTTCTGAAGGTCCTTCAGAGCACAACATCTATGATTAAACACTTTCTAAAGTTCATTCTACTAGTAAAAGTGGAAATTCCATTATTTTAGCAAGAGTAGACATGTCAAATTTATCAAGACATGATACGACTGAGGATGGAATAGAGGTAAAGAATCTATGTAAGTGATACTCACAGGGCACAGAAGTTATTAGAAACCTCATTATTGTGTGGTAATCAAACGAAAACTGTAGTTATTGTGATTCTTGTTACGCCTAAGTTGTGAAGAATTACTTTCAAAACTTTTAAAAGATAGCAATCTAGAGGCAGCAGAATCATACACACATGATTCCTTTGGCTTGGCTTCCTCAGGAGAAAAGCCCCAGTTTTTGACTTACATTCCTCAGGAGTGGTGGAGATGAAAGCCATGAGCAGAGTTACAGCCTCTCCATCCCAGCTGCAGCAAAAGAGATGACAGCCTGAGGAGCTCCTCCGTCCAAATACAGACTCCAGCCAAACCTGGGAAGAAGCACATGCAGGAGCATCAGAAAGAACTCCAATATGATTCTTTGAGCTAGGGGTTAATGCCACAGAGAGAAGTATTGATTTGTTACAGTTCTTTCACGGTGCCAAACCATATCCCGAAAGTGGACTAAAATCTGAATGCCAGCCAGTTCAAACAGCTAAGTGACTAACTGGTTGCTACTTTATGCACTTTTACCGCCACAGCTTTTCCAGCTGTACTCATGTACAGCTGAGGATTGTAAAAGTAAGCTACCCAGGCTGCCTCTGCACCTCTTGCTCCTCACAGCCATGTCAGGTTTTTGGAAAATTACCTCCAGTGTGCGGGGAAACAGGGACCTGCTAGTGAGACATGGAGGTAGTTACTGCAGAGAAACAGAACTAATGTATGTGTGCTCCATATGGGAAACACAAGTGGAGCTCTTGGTAGGATCTTCTCATCATGATCTACCCAAGCTTCTGGACAGTCACACAGAAGAAATAAAGCGATGACAAGCAAAGGATTAGCACAAAACCATGACCAAGCAGATAAAACTTCTTAGTGAAGTCTGACGCAGAATTTTCCAAGCCTGCAGTAATTGTATTCGGTTGTAGTCTCAGGATGTCTACCTTAGCGTGGAAGTACGGAACATGTTCAGTTTTATTAAATTACACATAATTTTAATCTTTGCTTCTTCAAGAAATTAAAAGAAAAACTGACTTTTCTATATTGAGAAGGGATACTTTTGTTCTGGTTTTGATATCAAAAAGTTCCTGCAAAATACAAATCTCATGCTTCATTCAGCTACAAAGGGCAAGCATGGCCAACAAAAGGGCATAAAAAATATAAATTATTCTACAGCATTATCAAAGTGTCTGAATTATTCAACTGTCTCATTCATGATTTTGGGCACAATTAAATTCACTAATAGGATAGCGGCTGAATAACACCATGCTTCAGATCACTACTTGAATAACATTGTATTACTCTGGCTAATACTATGACAGCTCCTGCCTAGAATACATTACTTAAGATCTGAAAGTTTTGACCACAAAAACATCTTTTCCAGAGCTTCCAAACAAATAAAATAATAATACAATAAGAGAATGAATACAGGTCTAAAAGTTAACATTTCAGAACAAGTGAAAATATTTCTCAGTTAATTTAAACATTTGTCTCTATGTATCTTTGACATTTGGAACCAGAGGAAGGTGTGTTAAGAAGTAATTGCATTTGCTGCCTTCCAGATATCTTTTATTGGCTCTCAAGTGGATCTGAATTCAAGAAATGGCTCTGAATGTTTGTGTGCATGGGGAAAATATTTCTTTTGACATTTTGTTCTCTGGTAATATTTTTATGCTTAGGTGTATATAAATAAATTCTTTGGAAGGCAGACTCTTTCAGTACACATCTTAATGAAAAGGGGACAACAAGGTAGCTCTTCTGATTTTCTGTTTATAAGAAGAAACAAGCCAGCTAAGGATCTTTGACATATTTGACCTTTTTTTTTTTTAAGAAAAAAAAAAGATACCTTTATTTTAACCTATGGGAATTTTGTAACATTTTGATTATTGCTGTGCAAAGATGAAGCTAATCACAAAAATCACTAAAAAAATCACAAGTACTTTGAGACACAATCCAACAAGCACGATAATCAATTCGCAACAGATTGGGTCCCTTATAACACTTACGTAGACGGAGTTATGAATGGAAATCAGATTTTTCTCCAGACTTGGACCCCCTAGTACAATTCTCAGAGGGACAGTGTATAATATGGCTTTAGTGACACGATTTTCAGAACTCAGTTGTATACATTGCTCAAAATGCTCTACTCAGTGACGAGAGATGCACTGATGAGCAGACTACGTGGCGGCCAGTTTGGGTGCTTGACCTAGGCATCCAGGGCCATTTCACACAGATGCTGTCCCAGGAGGGTGAGCACGTTCTGTCACCTCTGTGTTTTGGCTCCCAGCTCCTGGAAGATGCCTGGGACGCCCCAAGGCATGTGAGAAACTCAAATATTTAGGTACCTACATCACATCAAAGGTTTCTAAAATTTTTCTTTTTGAAAAAGAAGAAACAACATTGTAAAGGTTGGGATTCCTTTAAGAGAAAGTCTATATGTTTTGGCTGCCAATCTAACATACCTGTAAAGCTATTTTTATAGTTGTTTATCAGTTGTTTTTTACAGTTGATTAGAGGGAAAATTAAATTGCCTAAACCAAAACAAAGGAGGACTGGCTGACTCTCCTCTCGCTTAGCAGCTACTTGCAGTAGGTCCATAAACGTCAACATAGTGTACGTGCTCTTTATGGACAGGAGCAATTCTTGAAAACAGAAGCCTGCAGAATGTGCTGTTTTGTCTTCTCCAGGAATAAAAACCCCTATAATGCGTGCAATTACTCTATCAGATTTTAAATCTCAGTTTAGTATACACTTTTTCTCAAGAAAATTGTTCAAGATTATCCAAAATACAAAGTTCGCACAAGTTCCCATGAAGGCATCTTTATTACATGACCTTATATCTGAGGTCATGTAATATTACTTACTTACTTTTCATTTTACAAGAGTAGAGTAGTCATTTCTAAATTTCTCAGATATCTGTAACTGTATATGTTTTTAGCTATTTACCCAAAGAATCATTGCAGATATGCAACAGAAATCCTCCATTTCTCTGTAAAGCAAACTCAAAATATGTTACAGAAAACGAAAATACAAAATGAAAATTAATGGAAATTTTGTTATGTTTCAAAAGAAGGAACAGCCAGAGTAAGTACATAGATGGCAGCAGGAAAAAAATATCGAGTCTAATAATCAGTAATTGAATTCTGTTAACGGAAAGGACTCATAAATAAAACAAATGTGACCAATATCCCAACATCTTCTGCTAACACATTTGGTTTGTACTGTATTTAGTACTCTAGATGAAAACTGTCCCCTCTGTTAAGCCTTCCTACTTTTTCAGCTTGTTTAAGCTGCAGAGCTTTAGTATGGCTTTGGTTCTATCCATCTTGCTGTCTATCTCTGCCAGTCTTCCTGTCCACCTGAGGAACCAATTTGAGGAATGTCTGCAATGTCTGGGCTAAGCTGGGTGACAGCCCTCGTTTGAACGTACATGATGGAGACGACTCTGCCAGAAGAAGGGCTACCACAATTTTTGTGCAGGATACAGCTCACAAGGAAGCAGAGGAAATTTCACCAGACGGCTGGCTCACGCCATTCTTCTATGCAAGCAAATATGACTCTGTTTCCATCACGAAAGACACAATTGCATTGCATCCCTGTCCCTGAAAGTGGAAAACTTAAATCCTTCAGAAGCAGCATGGACAGACTCAGATATATCCTGTGGGTGTGGCAGTGGGTTGGCACTGAGGAGGCAAATATGCATCAGACAGCGAAGATGACTCCTGACTAACCCACTCCACTTTACCTGGAAAGGGCATTATAGAGCAACTCCTGTACATCTCATCAAGAAAGCTGCTTCATGTGCTTCTCTCTTTCACGAGCGTCGTTAGCTGTGCCTACAGCAGGGAATTCCACTGTGGGACAGCGGGAGGGTGGCTGCTTTTTCTGCAGATGGTGGTGAAGGGCCTCGAGCTCTCCAAGCAGCTGATCTGGAGCCACTCACCCTCTCCAGTGCCCAGCCCTCATGGGCCACTGCCCTCACTGTGCCTTCTGGGCACAGCTCCAAGTCCTCCCATCAGCAAATAAAATCTGATTAGATGGAAGAAAAAAAAACAATCCCAAAACATCAAAAGCTATCAAACACAAAAATGTCACTGGAAATTCCTGAGGTACAGGAAGAGTACACTGGGCAAATACGTCTTTAGTTCTCGTTGCCTGCCCCTGTTCTGGCTTAGTGGGACCCAGAGTGGCTGTTCGTGTGCGTTTACCCAAGTCCTGGACTCAGGTTCCTGAACTGCACTCCCTAGTTGGGAGTGTGGGACAACAAAAAGCCCAAATCCAGCCAAGAGAAGTGGCAGACATTCAAAATTATATGCCAGCAATAAAGTAGCAGGGGATGGATGGGTCCACACTGAGCCTGCGCTAGGTCAGAGAGGAGATGAGCCAAACAGTGCCCCAGTATGCACTACTGGTGGTGCTATTAATATTTGCTATAAAAAAAGCACTCAGGACTTCCAACTCGTCCCCACGCGGACGAGGGTAGATGCCATATTCAATACAGCAACTCGCAGAGTTGTTATTCTAGTCATGATTAAAAAAATTCTGTTGGTCGCCTTCCATCCTAGTGCAAATACATAACACCTAGCATTATATGCCTCAATATTGTTATATTATACTGTAAAACAGCAGATGTGGATGGAATACGCTGGCACCTTCGATGCTGAAGTCAGTTTCATTATGTTTGCAAAAGGCAAATACAGATACATCAGTGTACTTTATTATAATGTCATATTCCTGACACTATAGTAAAAGTTGATTTGGTGTTTCCATTAGAAATCTCATTTTCAGAGGCTTATGACTCATCCATCTAAGTTTTTTCAGAATGAGATTTACCACAGAGACCTCAGTCTACTTATAATTCCTCCCTTAAAAAATTGGTCAGTATTGGTTATCCGCACATTTGAAATCCCAAAAGCTCAAATGAATTGTTTTCTTCATGCTATTTCATTTTTTAACATTATCAAGTATTTGTGTCCTCCTTTAAGAATAAAAAAAAAGCAACTAAGAAATTTAAGTTAAAATGTCCTTGCTTTCACATATATCACTTACTTGTTGTTTTTTTTTTCCCTCCATGTGTTTTCATCTGAAGGTTGAGAGCCTGCTCAGGAAAAACTGTAAAAATTCACCCTTCTACTTCATTTGTGGGGTGGTTGTCACATAGACACATGCAATTGACATTCACCCCTTTTCTTTTGCATCATCAGAAGATTCTGATCTTTTACACTACTGCAGACTCCACAGCTCTGAAGGTCTGAATGAGTATCTTAGCAATTTTCAAGCCTACACAAGCAAATTCACTGAAGATTTATACCGGTTTTGTATTCACTATAAAACATCATTTATCTAACTAGTCTCAGATTGCATTTTCAGAGTTATATATATGTTTTTAAGCTCAAAGTTTAACAAATCATTGCACTAATAGTTTCACAAGGTTGTCATGACAAACTTAGAACTGATTATTCTTTTTTAAATGCCTTCAGGTTTTTATCTGGGCTATACAGAAAGGCTGTTAGGAAGGTTGAAAAAAATCATTTCAGCTATTACATATTTTAGGAATATAGGCCTATTTCCAAAAATATGACTTGGACATAAAACACTGGCTATTGCAACATATACATTTCAAGGATCCAGCATCCAGAGTAGAAACCAGAATCCCAGCCACTGGGGAATGGGTCACACCTCGATTACAACCTGTCAAGCTAATGGAGAGGCACCTACATAAACAAGAATATTCTGCAAGGAAAGCTTGAAAGACAATCAGTAAGGGAACTCTGAAAATTTAAATGTCTTTTTTTTTTTCAGATCTAAAAAGCTACTCGAAATATTTGCTATTGCTGTTCATAAGGTTACACGTTAATTGAGGAATGTCTCCTAAATATTATCGTTCACTAGACAAAGGACTCGTCAGAATAAAGACAGCAATGGTTCATTCTTTCAAAGCAGCATTTCTCATCTTCTATAGGAATGTCCTAACAACTATGTAGAAAAGAGGAAGAGTTGACGTTTTTCCAGTTTCCTAGAAATTAGTCAGTAATTCATAATTTTATTTGGCTGCGAGATTTTAACGCTGAGAACTGAAGTGCTCTACCATGATCCTGTTTTTGAACTTCTGTACCACCATCACTACTTGGAGAAAATTTATCATCCTTGACCAGCTTGCTTTCTGTAACAAAATGACTAGGTCTGTGAATGAGGGGAAAGCAGGAGAAGCCATCTAGCTTCATTTTGGCAAAGCTTTTGAGAAAACATCTCTGCAGGGACACGATGGTCTAGATGGGCGGGCTCCTAGACAGTTAAGAATTATTTTATGGTCAGGCACAGGATAGCATGTAAAGGCTTTCTACAGTAATTTTTATATTATTTTGGAATTGCGTCAAAATGATTCTTTTTTTCTCTGTTCATTTTAGCACATTCAGGAAACAAAAATGCATAAGCTATACTTACTCACATGACACATGATCCTTTTTAACTAGGTAGAAAGTAAAGTGGTGTAGGAGGGAAGAAACAATGGTGAAAATAGTATCCCTCCAACATTCATCTATTTTTGGTGAAGCTGAAAAACAAGCTGCTCCCCATAACATAACATGTATCTCTTCAGAAAACAAGGTGTTTAAGCATGCTACCCATGCTTACTTATCACAAGGGTATTACCAGTTTCTCTTTCTTGATTTAACATCAGACAGCAGGTAAATGAGGTAAGATAAAAATAGAAAAAGCTCTTCAATTTTAGTACAGCCACTCTGTCACAGATTGCCCTATAATCCAATAGCGAAGGTTATAACGTCTTTAACTAATTAACACAAAATATAAACAATACAATGCAAAGCCATTTGCTCTCTTGATAAGATGGTGCAGGTAGGAATCTGTCTAGCAATTAATTAGCAAAATGCTTGAAGTGCAGGAGAAGAAACAAAAAAGAAACCACAACTTCAAGAGGACTGTCTGCTTCAAGTTAGCAATACCTCCATCAATGTTCCTTAACAGTGAGCAAGTTAAGGTTTATCATCTACAGTTTGCTTCACTGTGACTGCCTATCCTATGCTAACAGAAGCGTACAGAAACATAACACAGCAGAATGACTGTCCCCATTGCCGCAGTTTCCCAGTTTTTCTGCTCTCTGAGGCCTGCTAGAGAGTGGCAGGTGCAACCGGCCTGAAAAAAATCTAATAAAGGCCAGGGCTTGCCACAGACCTGATAAAGATCGGTTTGGTGCCTCACAGCCATTAACCGGCACCTCAAGGTGATCACCGGCGGGTCGGGGTCAAGGCTCTTTGTCAATCATAAGCTTGCCCCCAACTAACTGGAATGACCACAGTGCACACTCCACTAGGGTATAAATGGAGCCCTGCCAGGGAGTCCATTTTGAATTGGTTCCCTCAGAGCAAACAGGCCTTGCAGTCGGACCCTCCTCTTGGATATACAGGATGCTGCCTAAGGATACTTCCATGGATTAAGTGAGCCTCTCCCCTTGGGTGACTGAATACTACTTCTGGATATATCCCTGAGCGAGCCCTACGCCCGCACTCTCCCCAACTTTGAGTGAGACACCCCTTGTGTGGGAGGTTTTCCCTTTGTAAGTGCATGTGTGCTCATTTTGGTTCATCCCTCTACAAAGAACAGTCCTTAAAGCTTAGGACTTTGTGTAGCAGTATATTCCCAACTGACATATGAACTTGTAATTTAATTTTGTCAGAAGGACAGCCAAGTAACTTTAGTCACAATAAATCCCCACTTTGGGTAGCTGCCACTTTCTGGTTTGTGGGTGCCTCCCTGACGTATAGATAGAACGCAAAAGTGTATCCTGATCAGGAGGGGATGTGCTCACGTGACATCAGCTTGAGGTGGGCTGTCTGTGACTGCTGAGTTACCATAGAGGATTTCCCCATTTCTAAAATAAGCAGGAAGTGTCATGTCTTCTGCACCATGTTCTCAGAGTAAAAAACATGACAACGAACAAAAAAACCCCAAACCCCTCAAAACGCCCCCAATCAAACTAATAAAAAAAACCCAGTAACATACTTGCTTAACTCCTGCAAACATCCAACTAGCTCCAACACTAAGGCTGTTTATAAAAGTGTCAAATCAAGGAAATGAAAAGGAAATTATGAAACTGTTCTCCAAAGCACTTTCTAGTATGTCATTCCTTTTCAGATGATGCAATCGACCACAGTGACAAAATCACGTTTTCAAATAATATACTATGTTACAGATTTTTATTGAATAACTCCTCGTCAGATTTGTAGGTAGAACAGTGACAAAATAGCGCATGTTTAGCGGTAGCAGTATGACTTTAAATATTGATAAGAGTGTGGAAGGCTAGCTGCAGAGAGTGCAAGGAAACATTTTATATTCTTCCTTTATGTTCTTTCTTCCACTTATTAATCTTAGGGATTTATCGAAGGCTTAAAAATCTTAACCTAGAAAAATAATAGGGAAGCAGTGGCTGGTGATTTTCCTAGTCAGAGATTAATGAAAGTCTGCACTTGGACTTTTTAACTCTGCTCTTTCTTGAGAAACTGAGAAAAGCTTAGCCTTACTGGTTGACCGCACACCAAATAAAACTCAAAAATTAATTGTGATCCCACCTATCCTCCACATCAAAAAATAAAAATAGGCAAATGGTTCAATAGTACAAGGCTGCGATAAAACTAATCCTAAAACCTCAGATACAGAATTACATTCTGAAGCAAATCTTTATGATTGTTATGAAGCTATTTCTGCTGACCATGGATCAGGTCTCAATAATTTAGATACACCTAAAGATTACTAGAATTTTAGTTGTCAAGAGAAAAGTCAGGGCCGAGCTGGTTTTCTTATCAAAATGCACACGTGACAAATGCTTTTGTGCCCTTTGTATTTGAAACAAGAATGGTACAGAGTTACCAAGCATCATTTAACTGAAAGAAATTTTATTCAGTTAAAAAGAATTCAGGTTTACTGTGTTGCTCCTTCTCAGTTTTCCACATGTGAAAAAAGACCCAGAATATTTCTACATTCTCCGGCATGTAAAAAGCAACACATTTCAGTGAGCCTCATGTTTACATAAATACAGTACCATTCTTCTACTGCCTTTCTCTATGTTAGGTATTTCTTCTGAAGCAAAATGAACTTTGTTTTTTTGTAACAAAATGGAAAAACACAACTTTCCTGCCACACTTAACACGTTAGCAGCTGACAGTGAAACATTAACTACTGAAATTAGAATGGGAAAATTCACATTCAACCAGGACTCCACTGCCATTTTAGTGCCATGTCCTTAAACACAATTTCACAAACTTGTAAGAAACTTGTGCAGAGGCATGCTATTTTCTCTCCAGCTATAATTGAGAACCAAGCCTTTCTTTCTCCTCAAAGATGTGGATGGACTACAATGACATCAAGTAAAACATAAAAATTCCTATTAACACCTTTTCATCTGGTATCTTCTTCTTCCCAATAACTGCAACAATAGATGATGAGTTATTTTGGATGTTTTTGTTATATCTCATTACAAAGTAATTCTTCTTTAATTGGAATCACTGTAATATCACTATGTTAAAAGGAAGTTTTAGAAAAATCAAACATCAAAATACATTAAAAAATCCATACCAATAACTAAGACTTCTGTCTACACCCCTGTTTGTAATGTATGCTTAAAAATCTGAACTTAGAAACCAAAACAATCTGTGCAAAATATCAACATGCTTAGATTCGATAAAAGGCAAATAACACAATTTCTCCTTCCAGTAATGATTATGTTAAAGTCAGCCGAAGAACTAAAACCCATCACATCCACAGCTCCCTCCTTATGGAGGAATGGCATAATGCACAACTGTCTTTGATTTTCGTAGGGTACACTGAACTCTAAAAATCCTACTCCCCACAGAAAAAAAATGGTCACAATCAAAAGCCCCACTTCCAAAATTCATTCTGCAACAGCAGAACACAGAAATGCAAGAGATCCAAAGTTGCCTTGAGACTATCCTTTCTCATATCTTCTCATTAAGACTGCTGTGATTTCATTTAGGCTTTGTGCAATATTACATTGCTATGACACGATTAGCTCACTTCAACTGACAAAGACAGTATGATCAGCCAGTTCACCATATTGAGAAATCTAATTGTTTTTCAGGTTATTTCCATATCTGTGCCCATTCACCTCTAAACTTATCATGTCATGTTCTCATTTATGTTAAGTTATTTTAGGTCAATTAAAAGACTCTTTCCCAGTCTTCTTAGATTCTTGCTTGAGATCAGACTAAATCTCACCTTGTCTCAGCCCTAGAAAAATTGTCTTGCCCTTAATGTCAGAGTTTTTTAGATTAAAATAAAATGTCATACAGCAATTCATCAATGTGGGATGGAAATTATTACAGTCAACCTCACAATTCCTTCCCTGGCCTCAATATTTCTTGGGTTTAGTAGAGTATTTCAGTGTATGGTGTTGTACTAACGATAGTGATACTGGGTTTCCTTCAGATAAACATCTAGGAGTTATTCTACATCTGGATTACTTCATTCTCCAGACACATGGAAGAAAAAGACAGTAAATAGATTTATTTTATACACTGAAGACATACGTGATCTACTATCCTTCTCTCAGCACTACCATTTACATTTATACTCTGAGCCTTTTTATTTATTTATTTTTTTTCCAACATTGGTCTGCCCTGGATATCACTTGTGAGTTACATTCGTATTTCAGACTCCACTTGCTAGGTTAAAATCCTGTTAAGTTGCCTCCTTACGCGTTACCTTATCATATGTCCCATCTCTCAGGTGCCAAAAGGCAGCCACCGATAAATGTGTCTCAAAGAGAAAATTTTCTGTTTTCAAAATCCCGTGATAGATTTGGACTCCCAGACTTCAAACAATCTCTAAACTGCATGGCAGGTGAAAAAATGTGATGGCTCCCAGTGAGAGCTTTTCTTGATGAATGAACGAGGAAGCGCAGAACAACCTATTCATCCTTCTTAACCAGCTGCTTCTACATTCTGCATTCCCATCCTACTTTATCTGGCTATTACAAGCTAACAATCTCCTCTCAACCTGATGAAGCAATACATTTTCTGAGAAGGAAAATCACACCACAGAACTGAACTGATTAAGTTCTTCCATTAAAGAATATCAAAATATATGAAGGAACATTAAAAACATTACTTTAAAAAGGCTGCACCAACAGTGCACAAACCCATTAATGTTGAGTTTTCCACACGAGGTACCTTCTAAACCTATTCTGGAGTTGGAGATCTAGTAAGATTGTAGCCTGTGGCTTCAGATTTGTACATTCCCTGGAGCTATGTAAAATAAACATCATTAGAGGGAATCCAATTTCTGTCTAAGAAGGCCATGTGCAGCCATTGCTAAATACTGACATTTTTGGTCATTTACACACAGACTAAAAATGACATTAAAATGCATGTTTTATAAATAAGGTTTTGTAGTTATTCTGGTCTCACAGCAAGACTGAAAACAGCTTCCGTACGGTATAATACTTGATTCATTCTATTACAGAACATTGATATAAATTTTAGCTCTTTTATCATTCACAATTCATTTATCTTTTATCATTCACAACTCTTTCCATGGTGATTAAAGATTATATGGGAATATAAATAATGAACAGTCATTCGTTCTAGAAAAAAAAACAATCTTGTTTCTTAGGCACTCTAAGCTGAAGCTTAGTAACTATGTTTCACTGCTGATTAAAATAAGAACTATTTTGCAGTAATTGGCATTCTGTGAAATGAAAGTATAGCTGAAGGAAGGATTTTTTTTTTTTCTACTTTTTGTACTTTCACAAGCCATCCCCTTTGCTTTAAGGTCAAAAATAATTAATTTCAGGTCTTTAATAATGATTAATTTATTAAAGTGAGTGATAACATGAGATGAATCCCACTTATGCAACAATATATTACACGCTAATGGTTTTTCCATCCTCATTCATCTAAGTGTAGACCATGTTTTTGAAGAGTAATCAACTCGAGATGCCTCAGAAAAAGACACATCAAACTTTTCCGTAACAAAATAGTAAGTCACTTGCCTTTCTTCCCGTCTCATCCAAACTGCTTAAGATTATGTTTTAAGATATACGTATAGGTGACAACGTCTGTTAATTCTTCTGGCTTGTGGATCAAGGTGTCCAGATGGGGCAGTCCAGTCCAGAGCTGTACTCTTCCTGCTGCACTGACTGCATTTCCATGTAATTTCACCTCATCTCCTCGGATCACCTGAAAGCATCAACAGTTTATCCACATAAAGTATTTCTCATTTTAAACCCCTAAATAAGAGGTACTTTCCATTCATTGGCTGTCTTTGTCTTGTTACGCTCTCCCCAGACTAAGAAACAAAGACTTCCTCAGTCCCCCCAGTTTTACACAAAATCCAAATAATGAATTGAATGAGGGAATTATGATCCACTCTTCCTTTCTTATGTCTCAGAAATATCATTATCAATTTAATTCCTGTGATGTAGTCAAAGGTAGCAAGAAAGAGATCATAACAAGGCCAGTGCAGCTTTCTCTTAGGGGATTCTACACCTTAACTTGTTCAAAGCAGAACAACTATAAATTTGATGATAGTGCAAGACTACCATAAACAACAACAAAAGAGAAATTAAATGAAACAGTGAAGCTGAAACTAGGATTATTTGGTGACAAGATGGTATATAACTTTGCACTCCTAATTTCAAGACAATCCTAGGAAAGCCGTAAGAAAAAGCAAGCTTTACTAATTTTCTTTTAATACACTGTGATTGAACTGCTGCCATCCTATTCTTCAGGGATAACCTCATCTTACTGGTCCAGAGAGAAAGATTACCACATCTCCACAAGGTTTGTGGGTCTGTATTGACAGAATTGGATTTCTGCTCTCTTCTATTATCCAAACCCACTCTTTTTATATTATTTCTTCCTCCTTCTTTGCCTTCTCTTTAGAGACAATCAGGTTTAGCCAGCAAAGAACGATTCCTTGCACTGCCGCTGTGAATCTGTCACTAAAGCAAGCTAAAAATCAACGTCTGAAGCACCTTGATGCTCCTATGAATTTGCCAGTTCTTTGGCAGTCTTGTAACAGTACCCCCTTTGCTTCTGTTTCAGTACCAGGCTACCAGCATGAGTCCAAGAATAGAAGCTGTGTATCCCTCCATGTTATTCCTTAGTCTTCCTACTCTTTGGTTTGTCCATTTCCAAGGCGGCAAGACTGAACGCAGATACCAGCAGCAGCAACATCAGCTCTAGCACATTGACTGTCTTAGCGTCACGGCTTTTACCCCAGCATGACAGTGAATACCATCTGCAGTTAGGATTTTACTCTCCTCCTTTCTTTGATTTTTTTTTTTATTACTAAGCACACCATCATATGGTATGGACTACCCCTTCAGACAATTTGGATCAGCTATGCCACCTCCCAGTCTTTTACTGTCAACCTTCTCTCTGGGGGTGAGGAGGGGAGAGGAATGCGTTGACACTGTGCAAGCAGCATTCACTAGCCAAAGCACCAGTGTGTTTCCACACTATTTTACCCACAAATACAAAGCATGGCACCGTATGGGCTGCTATGAAAAAGTTACCTCCATCCCAGTCAGACCTAGGAAAGGTTAATGATTTTTCAAGTCTGTTAGCTTGCTATAGGAATTAGAAAGTAGAGACTAAAAACTGAATCTTGCGTAAAACCTTAATGTTCTCCACTGACAGAACAAAGCAAACATTTTCTCTGATACCCTGATCCTGCTTACTCTTTCAAAAGAAACCCCACTACTTTCATACTTCAGACCTCTTGTGCATAGGGCTTTCGCTATTATACGAAGCAGGAAGAAAGCAGTCAGCGGGACTCACAGTCTATCATCTTTTTAGAAAGAACTCACGGGCATCCGTGCAGATACAAGCAACAGTTTTCCCAGCACATCCCCAGGATAAGAGAAAAACTCATCACCTTACTAACTGCTGGAAAAAAAGTAAACAGAAAAGTAACTGCGACAGCATATTTTCTTTCTTACCTTAAATGTCCTGCCTTGGTTGTTTGGTAAGCTAATGCCAATAATTCCTTCCAAGGAAACTTCAAGCTTTAGGAAGTAGATTGGTTTAACTATTTAACAAGAAGTCCCATCTTAAATTTAAGCAGGGAAATTTCCGGGACAAAGCGAGGAAGACCGCCTCTCTAGTCATAAAAGCTGTTTACCATCCTGTTGTATTCATTGCCATTATTCTGCTGCTGTGCTCTTCTATCGTATTCTGCTTCTACTCACAAGAGCTTGCATATGATGAAGAATCAAGGCGTTGAAAAATAATTTTACAGCCTGAATTCTACAGCAGCTTTGTTAAGTGTCTGTCACCCATCATAATCTTGATATTCATTACCTTTTCTGTATTCTTTCCCCTCTTTTTTTTTCCTCCTGGGACTCAGCTAGGAAAAGGGATGGATCTCTATCAATAGGAGCAAGAGTTCCTTCAAAAAGAACTTTCTGTAGCTTTTAACAACACTTTAAACACTTAGAAATAGGGTTGATTAAAAAAACCCACCCAAACCAAAACAACTACACAGCTAACCTCATTTTGACATAACCCAACTCCAAGGATTTATGATCAAATTTTCATATGTATCCTCACACTCTGCTAGGAGAAGAGGAATCACTTCTACTCTTAAACAGGACCACATTTAATTTCACCTGCATTAAGTGAGGTCTAAATATCACTGAAACAGTAATGAAGCCATTACAGGTTTTGTATTTCATTACTTTGAACATATAGTATTTGTAGATTTCTTTATTTATCTGGAGCTTAGCTGCTAGCATCCACTTTTTTTTTTTTTCCAGCTAAACATCTGCCTGTTTTTTCACACCTTTGTCATTAGTTCTGCAATCAAATGAATACCCATAACACAGGATAGAACTGGTGATGAAGAAAGCTTCCAGGAAAGCCTCTAAGAAGAGCACAGGACTACAGTTGTGCTAATATAAACCCCTTAAAACACAGCTTCCAAGCTGTCCTTAAGCCATTCTGAGCACAGGTCACATTCTGCTGTCAAGTTCAAGATTGTTCATTATTTGATTGCTCAGTGTTACACTGTCATCACATCATTTTCTGTAGCATCGTACTCCTCATGTGACAGGAGCTCCACTTTGCATTGTTTTGTGTCTGTCTGACTTGGTATCCAGCAGCAGTGTTGCATCTGTTATTCCTGCTGTTGTTCCGGCTGTATCCCATAACCAATTGCCTTCGGAACAAAAAATAACATCCTAACAGGAAGATCTTCAGTAGGGCTACGAATCCCATGTTGCATCTAAAATGAGATGCATTTTAGAGACATATGCAAAGCTGAGGAAAGCAGCTTTTTATCCGTCCTTCTGTTGCTGGCAGTCTCGGTCCTCAGTCATCTTTCTGCCAGTCTCCTGCTTAGGCTCACCCTCAGGGCAGTTATCAGTCTCCCTGGCAGTTACGTTTTTCTGCAATGAGTGAAACCTCATATCCCAAAAATTAATGGTCAATCAATTAGCCACAGCTGGGAGCTGGCTCTTCAGTCCCTCGCTTGCTGTCACAGACGGAAGCACGCTTCACAATGTACATATTGGATTGAAATTAATCTCTAATTCCCAAGAACATTTCTGTAGCCTTAACTGAAAGCTGATATATTGTTACATTTCTTAATGAAAGCTGTGTATTTTTATTATCAGTTCACCTTATATTTGCAGAATAAAGTAACCCTCAGAAACTTTTCATTTCCATCAGTTAACAGCTAACAAGTGATCAACTACTGTAATATTTTTCTCTGACATTTCAATATCTAAAAGTACTAGATTGTTATTATCTTAAAACTGTAGGACTGAGCCATGTATCTCCTCACCATTTGCTGAGTGAAGATTCATCATTTGCGGTCTCGTCTTTATCTTTATCTTCCTTTACTCCTGCACTCACTTGGGCTTACATGAAGATGCTTTTGTTATTTATATATTTAGTGTTTTCTTATGCTTTCAACACTATGAAAAAAGTCATGCAAAACATCTGACCTTTAGAGCTGGGAAAATAAGAACATGCTACATTAATATTATGAAAATATTGTTGTTATAAAGTCCTCAGTAAACTGGATATACCAGAGTAAGGAAACAATTTCTTTCTTCTTAAATGTGATTGAGATTTATTTATGCAATTTCTCTTAATTTCAATAAGATTATTTTCCAATTAATTTTGCAACTGAATGTTTTTAGCCATAAATGCTTTTAGTTACAGCAGTTTCATTCAGAACACCAGCAAATATAGCTTTAGTAAATGTGCCTGTACATCCATTTTTAACCCTGCATCAAATGCTCTTTAGAAATTATCTCCATTTCAGCCCCACTCCTACCCATCCACTCTCCTGCTAACTCCTTGCAAGCACACTTTGAGCCAAAGTACCTCACAGATACATAAAGAGAGAGTTGGAACTAGAGGATCTCTCTCTGGATTCGTATCTCCACGTAACAGCAGAGTACAGCTACTCTAACTTTTTAGTATTATTTGGGGAGCAGGACACACCAAGGCTGTGTAGAGCTGGGAAGCATTTCTTCCTCCTCCTTTGTCTCTGCTCACATTAACACATCCATACCGAACACCGCTCAGCAGCACTGGTGGGACTGCAAGTCAAAGGGGATTAATTGTAGGTAACTTTCACCAGTACTTTTCTCCAGTTTCTTCCTCCAGGCTGAATTTATGCACTCCCAGGAGAGCACAATGCTGCAGAGCACAGCTCCTGACCTAAACAGTACCCACAACGAAGCTCTCAGCAAATTGACCTTAAATTTGCAGTTTGACTTAGTTAATCATTGACTTCACATGGAAATTAGATTGACTGCTGTCTTTTATTCTCCCAGAACAGTACACAAGCAGTATACTAACATGCAGAATACAATGGATACTGCAGTTCTCTGGCCACGTTTAGGTAGATTGGATATTGGCTAAAGTTTAGTCTGCTTTGCAACTGAATAATAGGGATCAAAAACCGTAAGTTTTCCAGTCTGTACAATGAGAAGAAGTTTTGGACGTAAAAGCTGCTCAAATAGAATAAAAATATCTACTTATTATAATCAAGAATCTACATTATTTTTCTATTTTTCTCTTACAACTTCCTGTCTTAGATTTCACAGGAAAACGACATTTTAGACTAATATTGGACAGAATATGAATACTTCCACACTAACAGGCAAAGAATTCTTAGTGATGGTGGCTGTTACAGAAACTTGAGAAATCTTATCTGTAGCTAATCAAAGCCATTTCCCAGGACAGCACAGCAATATGACCAGCATCACTTATCTGAATTAAATATTTGTATTACAGGATTTCTATGACATTATTCCTACTGTATGATGGTGTGCACGAAGGGATTAAGACTTATTGCAAAATTCCAAGCAATAAACTTGAACAAATCACATAATACAGAGGTCTAGATAACTTGCAATTTTAGAGTACTTTAAAATATTTTACTGCTAGAATTTGCACTGTTGATCAGGTAGCATAGCTGTCATTTTTGCTACTTCAATATTTTTGGGTTCAATATACTCTGAATTATCTCCTGGAGTCAGATAACAGTGACAAAATTTAACTCTCAGACAAAAGTGCTTTATTGAAAAAAGACTTAGATATCCATTTATTTGAGTACAACAAACTTCTTGGGGAGAAAAAAAAACCCAAACAGCTTGACTTTCATTACTTTTTGACTTATAAAGGTATTCATATGGCTCTGTTGTCACGTATAAATTCAATATGGAAATGAAAAGGCTTAAGAGGGGAGGGATAATGAATGCTTTTGCTAGAAGAAAAATCTTACGTTCTTCTACAGAGGAGTTCAGTTTCTTCCCATTGTCCACAATTTCATTTTAGGAAGTCTGTAATGATTTAAAGGCTGCCATGGTGAAGTTAACAAATCTTATTTCCTTCTGCAGGAAAAAAAAAAGCAAACAAACCAGTAAAAAGCCCACAGGATAAGAACAGCCAGTCTAATATTAGCATCTGATGGTTTCTCAGACTTTTCCAGGATACTGGAAATGCTTCTTTTCTCTAGAAAAGCAGCCCATAGAATTCAAGAATTAAAAAAACATAACCAAACCAACCCACAAACCAAACCTTAAATGAAGAAAAAGTTGAAAACTGAAACAATCTTCTAAATCTTATCATCAGTCCTCTTGGCTCTTCAGTCACTTCTTTACAGTCAAAAATCCCCTAAACTCAGAAACATTCTCAACCAGCTTTTTGAAAACTGCTACGTTTGACTAGTATAAAAACCTTTAGCATAGGTATTATTGGGCTTGACTGTGTCTAGAATAAGTTTCTCAAATTTTTTAAGAGGAACTCATTTGATACTAACCTTTGCAAACAAAAACACAAATAAGGTGGCACTCTACATTTTGATCAAAAAAGTCTCTTGCTATTGGCTTACCTAAGCTTGTTTTAACTTCTTTGAGGTTAAAAGATTCCAGACACAAATATAACTGATGCATAAATTTAATCCAATAAAGCAAACCATTGTCTGAGTTGTTTCATGCAACTCATGACACAATTCAATTGTCATATATGCTAAAATTGATTGAAATTCTGACTGTACTTGCCTTCAGAGAGACAGAGAAATTCTAACTCTTTCAACGCAGAAAAACAAATGTTGGGTGGTTTGGTTTTTATTCCTTGTAAGTACAGGTTTCATATTAGCAGTGAATTTCTAATCAACATAATATGATATAATCTCATTTCTTATTCTGAAGTAGAAAAATATACAATCTCTAGCAACTTCTTCTGAGGGCAAGTACAATTCATAATGAAAATTAATTTCATACTTTTATTTCCTATCTCCTACAAATAGCAAATACTTGTAACACAAGGACAGATGTTTTTAATATATTCTGTTATCAGATTAGAAACACAAGCAAAATGGATAGAACAAAATCCACCAGGATAAAGGACACAATGAGTAACGCTACACTCCTATTAGCATAACAAAAATGTGTAAATTATGTTGGTTCTGAGAAAATTGGGAATATTCCTTAAACAGAATCCAGATGGAAGATATTTGAGAATGTTATGAAACCTAATCTTCACATTCCATTACTAGAAATCGCTTAGCACTAAACAGTTGCTCTGAATCAAAACTCTTTGGAGAATATTGTAAGATGGAAAGTAAGGTGTATCTTTAGAAACCGTCTACCTTAAAAATACATTCTGTAACAGCTCTATTTTCTAAGTATGAAATTAGAGCTGAGAGATTCCTTCAATACTACCACTTGCCATTCGAAACAAGCAAATGAAAATACTACCATGTTTTAAAATAACATGATGGATAGCACAGAACAAATATATTTCCTAATACTGCAACAGTAAAAATGTGGCAACTGTTCTGGAAGGCAAATATAGCAAACCTTCATAACGTAGCCATGAAGTCACACTCATTACATTTATTTAAGACTACAAGTTCATACGCTACATTAAAATTCAATTTCCTAGTGAAGTATCATCATACTATTGCAATTTGATGAGAGTAATTTTTTTTCTGTCAGATTCCATTAGTATGTGGAAGATGCACGTGTGTTCAAGGTACAGCTGAAGTTAATCCAGGTAAAACTGGAGAAAATCCAATGTAAACCTGAAATTAATGTGGAGGTTGGGTCGGATTCTGGTCTTGCAAATATTTTTGTGAATTTTCAAAGGCTTAAGGGAAGCAGTCAGCTCATCTAATTTCTGCTAATTAAAAACTTATACATCATCTTTTCATTACTAAGCTCTCTTCTTAGTCAGAGGAGAGAAATGTGAGCACCTCACAGAAACAATTTCTCTTACCCTAAAATAAACATGGAAGAAGTTAGAGCACTAACAGAGGTAGAATCTGTCTCTTCAGGTATTAGCTAGACAAAGTATGCCATCAATTACTTAGGCTAGATTCAAATTTTCAAAGCAGCTAAATCTGGTAAAGACTAAATTCACGCTGATTCATAATAAGTATGTTAGCTCAGCAAGAAATTTAAAATATAATAATCTCCTATGTTTCAGTTCTGTTACTCCTTCTATACTGAACGGGAAGAGATCAGACAGAGACGGAAAATGTTTATCCCAAGGCTGTATTTATGAAACAAAGGTATCAGCCTTTATTTTGCTAAGCACTACAAGCTTTTATTAATCAATCTACTGTCCCATCTCCGGCATTTGTTCTGACCTGAATTACATACTGATGACAAGAATTGTCAGTTGTGTCCTGGGCCTCTGATCTAACTATTTGCACATCTTTACTGGAAATACCCTTCTCCTCATACAAGCAAGAGCAGTCCATGATTTTTTTTTGTGTGTCTGTCTATCTCTTCATCCTTCTCTAGCTCTCAAAAAAACCTTAAAAGTAGTGTCCAAGCTCAATTAAACAAAACACCTGTGAGACTGAGGTTTCAGAGATAATCAGTTCCTAAGTATTTTCTGAAAACAAGGGAACAAACCAAGGTTCTATATTAATTCCTTCTAAAGGCTGTAGCATCAATTGGCTTTTTGTGGAAGTCAGAAAATCTGAGCTAATCTTTAAATTCTTTGGCGATCATACACTAGTCTAATCCCTCATTAAAAAATTACATCTCTCTGGTCTCATCTGTATAATCTTATCTCCAGTTAGTAGGGATGGGCTTTCACAGCTCTCTGTGAAGACTAGAGACAATTTACTTGTTAGCAATGATGACAACACCAAACAATTCAACAAAAATACTCAGATCGGATGCTTATTGTCCAATTTTTCATTCACTTCATATTCAAAGCTGAACTATAATTTAGGGTAATTTCCAGTTTACATTGGCAATTTTCAGGTTGTAGTGACAAAGTTTAGAATCATCATGTTGATGCCTTAAAAAATGCAGACTAATTAGTGAGACTAGCTCCAGAGGACCACTTGCCTTTACAAATACAGTACCCTTCTTTGTCTTCCATTCGTATGTGAAAAATCTTGTCTCCAAATAGACATAGACAATTCAAATATTTTCATTATAAAATAATCAAAATCTGGACAAAGCTTAAATTTTCTATATTTGAAATAAAAGTATATTGAATAAGACAAAATGACCATTCTGTTTGGGATAGGTGAGATGCAAAGAATCAAAGGAACCAAGACAAAAATATTGGGAGAAACAAATTGATGGGAAATTAAATAAATTACAGAGAAAACAGTTTTTAACTCCTAAAAACTACATTTCACTCACATCTGAATTATTATTGCATAGAAGTAGAGATTCAAGCAAATGGTTAACAATTTAATTTAAAAACTCTTCACTATGAAATTAACAAATACAATTTAATTGCAATTTCTTGCATGATTAATAGGCTAGATTTTCATTCTTAATTCCATCATGCAGTCTGTTAAATATGGCCTTTTTGTTAATTTTTTTTTAATTTCCTGAGAGATCAAGCTGCTATTGCATGCAGATTGTGTTATCTAACACCTCATATTATTATTTCTAATTTTCATATCTTTTTGATTAACGGTTTACTTTGATCAATCTTGTGCACTAGGAAGACAAAAGCTGATCATCTTTATGCCCTCAAGTAGAACTTCTTGGACTGAGGGAACATGATGATTTGATTCAGAATACAGAAGTGCGCCGATGTAAAGTTAAGTGCATTATAAAATCTTAACGACTACTGAAAGCTATCCTGCTTTTAATTTTAATACTGAAATAAAAGTCACAGACAGATAATCAACCATAGGCACATCTGTTTGCTAGGTGTATTGCAAAGTGAGAAAGTACTTTAGCGATTTAATGATTAGCTTTTTTTCCACAGATATTAATGTTTAAAGGTGTTAATGGTTATGAGTCTCATACATCGCCTTGCACATGAAGTTTTTTCATCAAGATTTATTCTTACGCATGAAAAAATTATTAAGTGGTGAAGCCATCACTCTCTATAAGCCTTGATCCAGGGAAAGGAAATTTTTTGCAGTCCAACAAGATGTGGAAATCAGCAAAACCACAATCTTCTAATCCCTAAGATCTTGAAGGTTTCTCAAAAGCCACACAGGGTAGATACATTGACAGGACTGCTGCTAACGGTGTCATGTTCCTAAGCATGAACCCAAGCCAAGGCAGGAAGGACATCCAGCTGGGCAGTCTGGTTTTGCAGTTCAGCCTAAATGAATGAGACAGAGCAGTATTGACACGAGTGGTGTTCAGAAGACAGGCTGGGAACGCACACAGATCCAGTTTGCAACCACTTCTAATTAAAAAACAGTGGCGTAGAACTAGCAGCATTCAAATGGCTTCTCTTTGGAGATTCCTTAGCAAGATAAAGAACGTGAAAACGTGTAAGAGCACTAAGTCATGCCTGTGACCATACAAGCATCTACTTGCATGCCTTGGATACTTCAGACAATGCTAAGTTTATTTACACTACAGCATTATGCAAGGTGAGACCCCATGAGCTGAGATACAGACAGTTTGATAAAACAACAACAATAATAATATTAGTGCTAATGAAATGATTTACAAAGCAGGCGATAAAAGCTGGAAAGGCTCTACCTGAGCCCAGGACATCAACTTTCTCTGCTCTGGCCGCACTGAAGGAAACTGAAAATAGGTACTCCCAGCCCGGGCCAGCCCTCCCCTTACAACGGGACATAAATCAGTATGGTAGCAAATGTCCCGCTGGCTGGTTTGGTTGTCTATCCGTGCTGTGGCCCCTTTCAACTGCTTGGGCCAGCAGCTGCTTGTGATAATTAACCCAAACTGAACCCAGGACAGCTGTACTTAACCACCTCAATTTGCTCTCCCTGAGTTGACAAAGTGTTTCCCCTAAAACCACGCACACTGTGCTCCATCTTTTCAAAGAATTCTCAGCTTTTGGGAATAAGAGATGCAGAATGACAGCTGATTAGGAGATTGTACTGGAATTTTCAAGATAGGAGAGCTATACCTTTCATTCCCGGAGAAGTCTCTGACCTAGAAGCCACTGGTGCCCTGTAGAAGAGTTGGAAATTGGTACAGAGGGCAAAATGCATGCACCTACAAAACAGATAGGAAAATTTTATTTCCAATGGAACTGCACTGTTCACTTTTTCCTCCTGTTTTTACTGGTTGTTCAGTTAATGCCCAAGAATTATCTATGAAAGGAAGACTGCTAAAAAAAATAAATATATTCACAGGTGTTCATTTTTATTCATCTAAATATATTACATAAGTGAATATTTGTCTTTTCTAAGTTCATTCAACAATATCTACATTATTATTCACATTGCAAATGCAGACTTTCCCATTTTACTGTAGTATGCTTTAATTAATTTCTTTTTATTCTTTAACAGAAACTTTTTCTGAAAAACTTAGAAATCCACTTGCTTACTGAAAAGATTTTAAATATTTATCTTTTTTTCTACAATATCCTTCAATATCTCATCGCTAAATGATTACTTAAGTGATTTAAGACTCTGAAAAAGCATTTTCTAGCAAAATGTCAAATAATATGAACAGAGACTGGTAACAAACACTGCTAATCCAGCCTTACATACTTCAATATAGTGGATGCAATCTAAACAATTCTCTTTTAATTTCACCTTTCATTTACTCAAGCCTTTTACTCACAAACTTACACCATTTCTAACTTGTATTACTGCCAGATTCATAACAGCAGCTGCTCCAGATGATCTAGGTTGAGACAATTTCTAAGTTTCTTACAAACCTCATAATAATAAGCTCAATGTTAAACCATTTGAGCTTGAACCTCATTCCATTAGCAATTTTCTAAATACATCCTCGTGAAAAACAGCCCAAAATTACACTTCATAGGCAGAGACACAAACGGTAGGTGCACTGAACTGTAAATTTCTAGAGTGGTTAACTATGACAAGCATGGCTAGTAACTGAATTTCTCTTGTCTCTGCAAAACTTGATTTCAAATGATAAAATACTCAGTACTGTATGTTTATATTAAGCATTTACCGAATTATAAAAGCCTCACAAAACAAGATGCCCTTAAGGCAGAAACTATCTGTGTGGCATCACGTCAGCCCCTCAACATTACTTGAGTATTTGATGCCAGTATGCTCAAGATACACAAGCAGTGTGGGACAAATACGCATTTTGTGAGTTAAATAAAGCTTCTACTTTTTATCCAAAAAGTAAAAGAAAGGTAAAGACAGTCAGTATTCTGCCAGATATTTGATAACCCTTCTACCCAGTGCTGTGGACTCTCAACATGGATAAAAATGAACGTGCCAGAAAGATG
The DNA here is from genome assembly GCA_013396935.1 of Baryphthengus martii. Lineage (NCBI taxonomy): Eukaryota > Metazoa > Chordata > Aves > Coraciiformes > Momotidae > Baryphthengus > Baryphthengus martii. The sequence continues at coordinate 483,163 of VWZK01012360.1, forward strand.
CAGAACTGAACTGTGGTCCCTTCAGCAAGGCTGAAACTAGACAATCGCGTTTCACAAAAAAATAACTCAATTCCAATAATTCAACTTAGTTGACTACATGAATCAACAGTTTTGTTATTTCTGTAAAAAGCTGGTCATGTTTTCAAGACCCTAAGAAAATGACATTTAATCAAATCAGTTTCTTTCTAAATTTCTCTGCAAAAATAGCTTTCCTCAACTATAGATTAGTAAAATTGGGAGCAATTTATGGACATGATCACATTCCAGCTGCACCACTTTTTTCCGGTCACCATTTTCTGAGGGTCTGGTCTAGGAAAAGTACATGTCAGGCCAGCTTCTGATGGAGAGAGACAAAGAAGAAGAAAATATTTCTTTAGCAGTAGAAGGAAAAAAATGCATTAGAAGAAAAAATGTCTACAGATTCGCAGTGAAAATGAAAGATGCATGCTTTACTGTACAGATATATACACACACACATTTTTACTTTTATGCTTTGCTTGATGCAATGGTGAATTACAGTCTTTTGCAAAGAGAACTAGAAGGTTATGAATACAAAGAATGATATGTCCTTTAGAATAGGATTTGTAAAATTTTTGTTCACAATATGCAATAGGAATCTCTTTTTTTTTCCTTTTCTGTTGAAAGACAGAAAAAAAAGTTAAGTAAAGGTATCCAGAGATTTAGAAACATTTACTGTGTCAGACAATCCAATAGAAAAGGGCTCTACTGTATTATTACTTTTTTCTCCATTGGGGAGACCACATATGCATCATATTTTTTCTATGCTAGTATTTTTCATACAAAAGGCAGTAATACAGCTTTTGAAATTTGGCAGGTATTAAGATAAGGAATCTAATTCTTAATGTAACTCCAAGATTTCTTGAAGCTCAGCTGTGCACTGCATTGGGGGAATTACGCATTTATTAGTTTCAGTTCACTCTCTCCTCTGCACTGAAATTTTTGGCTTGGTTCTCTCTGTGGCTTGTTCAAGCAGGGATGATTTTTCTGTTGTTCATTTATTTATTTATTTCTAGTAATAACAAAACTATTTTGGACTCCAATTCTTTATGACAACTAACAGCCTAAAGCGCACGTCAGGAAAAGCTTACGAAGTCCAATAGTTACGTCTGACAATGCAAAACCCTTTCCAGGACAAGGAATGGTCAAACCTGGGGAATGCACAAGACTCCTTGCTGAACAACCACGACTGAGAAGCTATCAAGACCAGTTTAAATCACTGATTTTAATTGTCCCTCAACTAGTGACCTAGTTCCATGGAACATTAGTACTTTACAGAGGTCTTACCTCATGAAAGTAACCAAATAATGCAGACATCATGTCTGACAAAAGAGACAGAAAAGCCAAAGAAGAGCTTGAATATTCAACCATCACTCACATTAACGTTCGTTGTAAACACAGGATCTGAAAGTGATAGAGAGAGCCTGAATTAATAAGAAAAATGGCATCACTGGAAATAATGTTTCCCCAGAGCTTGTGCCTTCAAAGACTTCTCAGGTGCCCGTGAAGTGATGTATCTGTGTTCGAGACAGAATTTCTCCTCTTAATTTTTTAAGTCTTTGCCCAAATACCTACGTTGAAGACCTGAAGTTTCTAGCCTCTCGGAGTCCCAAGGCAGCACTTGTGCGTGTGAACAGAAAGCATTCAGAAGAACCCAGACATTGGTATCTTTCAAGAACCGCGCTCCAACGAACACTGGCATGTTTGCACCCTAGAGTATATTGCCCTTGGAGTTTCAGAAATCTAACCAGACAAGGCAAGGACACGCAGACTGATCAATCACAGTGCTGTGCAGGAAGGGACCAACTTAAGAGCAGATTATAGAGAGAAAAAGCTCTGTTAGACCTTTGAGGTGAAAATGACCTTCCTGCCTTTATTTGCCTCTTCTCAGATTATTCCTTTCCTGAGATATCATGGGGAACTTGCAGCATCTGATTTACTCTGTTGCTTAACAGATGGGCTCTGCTGGCAACTTTCATGGTCTGAGTGCCATTCTTGGCTGTTGTGCCAGAAAAAAGGCAATGCTCTTCTCACCTTGCATAGGGTTTTTAATTTGTCTTCCAGGTTTCTCTATTGCCGCTATTATATAAATAAAATCTATCCAAAGAGTTGCATCAAAAATATTTTGATAGTTTAAAATTACAAATCGCTGTTAAACATAAATACTTATGTATTAAAAATAAACTATTATTTTGATACTTTGTTTTGACCATTTGAAAGTTGGAAGAAGGAGGAAAAAAATTCTTGGTCCTTACCTCCAACAAATGAATGAATTCAAATCTCCCGTGTTTTGAGATGATGATTGAAATATTTTGTGATTAGACTTAAAATGAACAGTAGCTTTTCTTCCTGTGGCTGTATTTTAGGAAGGATGAGCCAAGGTTAGTTAGCCACCACTACACAGGGTGCGCACAGCCCTCGTCTTCTGCTTTGAGACGGCTGGAGATAGCTAACGACCGTCTGTGGAGCTCGTGCCTCAGGTTTACACAGAGGCCAGAAATCAGGCATGTGCCTGCACCTGCTTTTCCTAACAGATTTGTTCCACATCTCTCGGGGTGTTTTCGGATTATTGTTCCAAGGTACTTAACCATCTTCACTGTCTGTCTTGGCAAAGTGAGTGCCTCATGTAGACAGTGAAATTTTAAGGCATTGCAGTAATTGAGTTGGGGGAATTAAGACGCTTCAGGTTTTGCCCTGGGTCTGCAGACTGACAGGATTATCGCACCCTTTTAGAGACAGGCTATTACCATGTCTGTGTTCTAGCAGAATTTATACAATTGGCAAAAATATGTCTTTAGTCTTAGATTTATATATTACAATATTCCCCAGCATTTTTCTTTTGCTTATCTAGCTCCGTTACTTAGTTAATTTCCTGCTGAGCTGCTCTCATCTCCCCGGTCCAAGTTGCAGGGAGATCGAGAGAGAATCAAATCCAGCCACTTCACATGTCTTGAGGCCAAACATCTGCCTGAATGGGATACAAAATACGTTGAAATATTGTGGCTTGTTGCTCATGACTTGTTTTTTCCCCTCTTCAGATGCCTGTGATGCATTTAATTTCAAGTTACTAAAATGAATTTTAAAGGATCCATCTTACAAATGTTAAGCACGCCGCTTCATTTTGACTAAATTCTCTTAGGACCCAGCAAGTGCAAAAAGTCACTGGGAAGTACCAGACTGCTTCTCTAAATGAAAGGTCACGTAAATGTACAAAACCTCTCATTTTCAAAAATAAAAGATAATAATAGACCATCCAGTGTTCATGGAAGGTTATTATAAAGAAAGTTTTGTGTGCTTTTTTTTTTTTTGACTCAGCCTTCAGTTACAAATAACCTGCTATGGCACACACAAGAAGATTAACAGATGGATGGGTTACAGTTAGATCTTAATAATAACAGACATCATCCATGTCACAGCCTTCAGGAAGAAAAACAAAGCCCTTGTTGCCACTGTCTTCTGCTACAATTAAATGTTTCAATAGCATATGCGAAAAAAACAAAGCACGAGCTTTGGTGTTTGGGGTGTTTTTCTTGTTTTCAACCCAAAAACAAAATGGCAAGGCTTTCTATTCACTTAACTGAACCTTAATATATATTTTGGGTTTCTTTGGGATAATGCACACACCAAAACTCTAAAAAGAAACAAGGTGGACTGAATAAAGGAGGAAAAAAAACCCATCCATTCTGAGCAGTCTCATTAACAGGGGTGAGCAGTGCAGCTTTGAGCCTGCTTCCTTATTTGACCACTCTGCCTGGCTCTCTGCAAGGAACAAGTACCAGTCACTCAGAATAATGAAAACACTCAATCTCTTCTTCAACCAAAATCACATCGGCTTAATTTCACAGGGAAAGCAAGAATTATTAAACACTTTAGACAACTATGCAAATGCCCTTTGTTTTACAGTCAAAAAGCGAGGTATTGTCAGCTAGACTGTACACAAAAAATTACAAGGAGATTAGACTTTAAAAAGGAATTAATATGAAAGCCTTCTGTTCATTTCCACTTTCCTGAAATATGTACAGTTTTTAAAACACATCAGGTTTTCTGAAAGGCTATGAACAGACTAAAATACACAAAAAACCATAGTAAGCATAGTAAGAATTAAGATTTTTAGTCAATCTTTAGCACTAATTTTCCTCTGCATTGAAACAGATCTTATCTAAAAGAAAGTAACTTTACAAAAACAAATCAAAGGAGGCGAGAGAAAGAGTGAGATTAAACAGAAACTTCACAGAATGTGTGGATGGTTCAAGCAATGGAAAGTTAGAAAGCATGTAGTCACCATAATACAAAAAAGTATAAAACATTCTTGTATCTTTCTCTAGGAAAAAAAAATAATTGAAAAATGATTTTTAAGTGGTGAAATGCAACTTAGGCTATTAAGTGACACTGCACTCCAATCCAGTGTTTTTTTTTATATCTCTTCATTTTTGACTAGACAGTTCAAGAGGGCTTTTCTGCTGCTAGATGAACTAGCCAGGAAAAACACCATAATGTTACGTACACCTTTTACAACCTACATTTCTCCTTTCATTTTGGCATGGCCGCTTCACACAACACGCTTGTGAACAGCAGAATGAGATGAGATGACAAAAGAGCTTACAAGACTATTGCAGGCTAGGAGAGGAGAAGGAATAGGGTATCTTACATCTATTTGTGGTTTATGCTGCTGCCAATCACAGCAGCATCTCAGCATGACCTCCAACTTCTTTTAATACAAATTGCCTTGAAAGTGCTATATAAATTGGAATTAAAAGGGAGTTTTTCTTCATAGTGAACGTAAGTAGAAATAAACATCTGCAAAACAAGCAGATGAAACACATAACGAAGCCTCTACTGACTTCCGTCAGAAATAGGCCTTATTCTTCACTGCTTCTATTCCTTTCAGTTTCTCAGGTTTCTCCAGCGCTTCTCTAAATAGAATTTAAACGCACAGACTATTGATTCAATTGATTCTATTGGCTATTTCACGTCAACCTGTATTTAGAGGATACGAGGTGGGTATGTCAGAGTTACTTTCATTTTCAGCACACTGTGGCTAAGCAGTAACAGGGGAAAAGAACAGACATCATTATTAAAGAAAAAATCGTTCTAGTTTTGGGCTTCATTTTCTTCCCTTGAAGCCTGAGATTTATTCTTTTATAACATGCATTTTCCACTTCCATGAGTTTTCCTCTCCGTTTTCCTTTTGTCCACTGGTACCTAAAGATGTTTAATGTTTTTAGGATATTTCTGATGTGATTTCACTGATACCATTGTTACTTCTGACAAAGGTCAAAATTGGTGGATCAAACAAGTTATGTTTATACTTTTGTATTTAGGTTATGCGTTTATCTAATACCCATTAAAGCGCTGTATAACTCAACAGAGGAATCACAGAGAATTCCACAAAACAACATGACTTACTTTTCTTTTCAATATACCAAGGTTGCTTTATACAAGCAATGGTTTTACTCCTCATTCCTCCTCTTTTCCTCACTCCTCTCAAATACACACTAAGTCATGAAACAAACTCTCAAGATACACAGAGAGTAAGAAAGCTAGGCAGCGCTGAGACTGCAGATCGGTCATGGGATTGCATACGACTTGAAGTGAAATCACTTTTTTATCATTTTGCAAGAAGAAAAACCCTCTATTAAAATTGGAGAAAATACTGATTGATTGCTATCAATACTGCTAGATTGTTAAAAAGATTTCTCAAAAGTCTGCATAAGGAGCACAGGCTATCTCCCACCGCTATTAGACAAATGCAGATTTGAATGAATGAGGCAGACAGCTGTACAAAGAAGAGCTGATGGTGTAAATGCTGTATGACAAATACTGCCTAATCAGATGTATTTCAAAAATGGCCATGCTTTTATTCAAAGACGGAGAAATTAAAAATCAACAGGGAAAAAAAAAAATAAATCAGTGAATCAAGGTTCTGTGCTGCACAGTCAGGAGCAAAACGCAGGTAAGTGGCAGATACTCTCAGGAAGAGTGAAGAACCACCTCTGTCCTAGGTTAACTCACCCAGAAACAGTTCACGAATTACTAAAATAGTTTTTATTCTATTCCTCTGTCCTTTATACTGCCAAGCCATTTTTGCCAGTAAGATCCAACAGTGTGTCCAGCTTGAAGACAGTTAGCATTTCTAGTAGAAGCACCCAAACGGGGAGGGTTCCTCACTAATTCACATCATGTGGCACGTCAGCGTCACTCTTTTTGCTCACAGGTATTACCAGACTCAGAAAGAAACTCCAATGCTCTCACGTTCTTGAAATTGTTGAGGAAGAGATGTCTGAAGTACTTTGCCTTTGACTAGAATAATGTACACATACCAAGTACTTCTAAGTGCCTTTTAAAAAATACTTTTGCATGAAGTCCACAGTATGTATAATACACTCACATCTAACCTGATTTTCATAAACATCTCTGTGAATTTCAGGTAGAAAATGTTGACATTCTCAGCATATTTCATGTTCATTTTACTTTAATACTGTATTTGCTAAGCATATAATTCACTCATTTAGAGCAGTTGTATGAAACAAAATCATTAGACTTTGTCCCAGGTGTGTTTTGAAGTTTTGTAACTAAAATGAAAGGGATAATGTAAAATATTTTGAAATAAACAAATAAATAGATCTAGAAGAGAAAATACTACACGCACATGGAAGAATTATCCATGTCTTTTCAGCATAGTACAAACATGGTTTGTACCATGAAGCTTCTAAAAAGCATAAAGTTTAAAATTACAGTTACTATAGAGAAACAGCGGGCAAAGTAAATTGCTAACCTCTGTGTTTTGGAAACCAGCTGTTTGGCTTGATAATGATACAGTCATAACAACACGACTGATTGTTTGCACATAAACAGTTGTCTACGCCCAGGTAGCAAAGTAACGTGGAAGAACTGAAACATAAGCTTTACTTCCATACCTGTATTATTACAAGAACGTCCCTATCGTTATACACAGGAACAATTAGGCATCCAAACTGAGGGTGGGTGCGTAAAGCTGTACTCTAAAATCTGTAGAGTTAGGGGAAAAAAAAGACCCTAAGAGACTAAACAGCCCCATTCCCACGATGGAAAGGAAACAGAGCGCACAGTTTGCATGGTTGTAAAGTACAATCAAGCAGATAATTATAGATACAGACTATATGACACAATGCACAACACACTTTGACCATAGGTACCATGAAAAGAAAGTAAGGACCTATAGGATATTATTCTTCCTTGTAGAGAACTGCTGGAGAAAGAGTGTACATGTATATCAGACCTGGCTTTCTCCAACTGTTCCACTGGGAAGTGAGAACAGTCATAGCATTATCCAAGGGAAAAATGCAGGGGAAAACAGAGCGGACCGTGTGCAAAGGGAAGTGGTGTGAGGACTGGGCTCTGGTCACAGGGTCATCTGCCGGTAGCAAAAAACCATCTCAAGTCTTGATGCAGCCGGCTGCTGCCATGTACTCAGGGCTAAAAAACCTCACCACACAGTCCCTGGATTTTTAAAATGTCGACTAACTGTTAGGAAATAAAAGGTTATAAGCAGTTTAAAATACCACGCTCAAAAAAACCCCCACAAAACACCAAACCTACCAAAAAATAAGTATAAATATCATTACAAAGCAAAGCTTGAACAAAGGCTACGGAGAATGAAAAAACCCATCACTTTCTATTTGCTCTGAGTGTCTTCACCTTGTAATAAAGGATATTGGACACAATTCTAATATAACTTCATTTGAAGATAACCGTAGGCACTTTTTAGCTATCTTGTTTGCGACATCAGTCTGGTTATGGGAAATTCATCCATGTTTTACCTCAAAGCACCTGCTAATTTGGACCCAGAAAGAATATAAATTGTATAATTATTTCCCTTACAACTTTCACACACAGGGTAGCAGCCACAGCTTAATAGAGAACAATGGCAATAGTTTCTATGGTTTAAATGTTGTTTTCTTCACTTCAAAATAGCAATTCAAGCGTAAACAGTAGAAAGGTGAATAAGGCCAATGACCAGTAACAGAAATTTTGTACAAACAGACAACTTTTTGTTACGAAACTTTAAAAGCCAAACAAGGAAACTCCTAAATTTCCAGCGCTGTTGATGTAACAGTGATTAACTGTGCAACTCAGCTTTGTTTCAAGTATCCGTCATGAGGACTCAGAACTCTGGAGGGGCACCTTTTGGTGTGGAGTTCTTAAACCTAAATAAATGAATAAACACTTTAAACCAGCAACCTGGCCTCTAGGAAAGCTGTAGTTACTGTAAATTAGCACGACTTTTCCTTTGGGTGCACAAATCCAGCCTGGTGTGACTAATTTAAATCCTTTACTCTCCATTTTAAGGCACAAAACCCTACATAAAAGATCATTTAAGAGATTGCCATCAATATAGTACTGCATGTGATTCCAACCACTTGACACAAATAGAGTTAGTACTTAAACACAAGAAATGGGATTACGTCCCGTTCTTTGTACCTTTGTAGTCTGAATACCTGTGTAGCACATTCTGACAATATAATGGTTAATAATAAGAATCCCACCCCTGCTGATTCCATCAGCCATCTGGGGTCATCTGTCCCAAGACATGCCTTCAGGCAACTTACAGAAACTGAAAAAAATTAACAATGACTGAACTCTGCCCCCCTAGTGTTAACACACACAAACCTTAAATCATTCTAAACAAGGAACAAGGAGGCCAAGAAGAAAACCATCATCAATTTTGATGTTTTGTACCTCAGTGTAATTGGGGACCTGTCAGGAATCCAAAACACATCATAAGGTCTTTGGTATCAGACGCACAGGTTTGGATAAGAGAGCAACAGAGCTCTGGTCCCTCTCTTCCTACGGTTGTCAGTCTGCATGCCCATCATCTCCAGCTAGACAGCAGGGTAGCTGCACACCACGGACGGCCCGCCGTGAAGTCAATCTCCCAGTCAGCCACGCCAGGACCTCTTTCCTCTTCACTGTCTGTGGGAGTGGAAGAACCGGTGGTTAGTCAACACGAGGCCAGGACATATTGCAAGGGCAGAGATCCAGGAGCCAGGAAGGCTTCCAGGCTCTTCACTGCTGATGGGCATGTGAGGGGGTGCTTACAGACGTTTTACCAGATTAAAGGATTTAACTTGGTCAGATTAAGATCGTGTTCTTCACAAAATCACACCTTTGTGCAAAGTTCTTTTCAATATCATTCTTATCTCTTGACTCAGTTATTGCTTGGAAGCAACAAAAATAAAGAAATGCACACTCTCCTGCTATACATTGAATATATACAAATGCATTTGTGTCTTTGATATTTAAATTGCACACACTAGTATAAATAATCTTTTAACCCAGTAATGACTAGGTTAAAAATCTGCTCATGAGAATGCAAAATAAAACCTGAAACCCCGTATTTGGTAGCATAAAGCTTCAGAATCTTTCTGGAGCCTATGGGTTTAATTGCCAACAAACACCAAGTAAGAGTAGATTTTTTTATTATCTAGAGTGCAACTACTTATTTTGATATTTATGTGGGCAGAGTCACCACTCACAACCTGAAATAACTCCACAAAGATTTGATGACTCTGAGGACTATAGGCTTTATTTTGATAACTATAATACTGAAATTCATGGATATATCTCTGGATAACAAAGAATCGTGACTATTTCAATATATTTTTGTTTACCTAGCAACATACTGTATTATTTTCTTGAGTTTTCATAGAAATAGATTTTAAAAAATATGTTCTGTGCTTCTTTTTTTGGTTTTCTCCTATAAGAACATTGTTAATTATTCCTATTCTTGCACCCTCCCCAGTCACTATCCTCTGAAATATTTATGGTGCAGAGATCATGCAAAAGAGGTGTGGGAGGGGTATTAGTGGCAAATCTTCAGTTAGCATTAAATTTTACAGCTTTATGAAAGATATCTTTTTTGATGTGGGACATGAGAATTTGAGTGGTAAATGTATGTTCCTATAAAGCTGTTTTGAAATTCTGGAGTAGATTTCAGACCACCATGCAAAATGTCAAACTACAGACTGTGTAAACTATCATTGCTCCACTGAAGTCAAATTGAGGTTACAGCATCATGATTTTTATCTTGGCATTTTGTAGCCTGGCATGCTGCTGCAGTCTCAGACAAATCTTCATATATAATTAAACATTCTGAAGTGCCTTTTTTTTTCCCCTGTATTTTGACTGACAAACAACAACTCAACTCGCTGCACGTTCTGTTCTACGCTGGACTTTTCCCCCTTTCTGCTGCGTGGACAAAAGCACACTTGGTTTTTATGTTAGACACACTGCACTGTTACCACCATTATCCTTATGTAATACTTTTTTTTCTCCGTGTTTGTCTTGATTGTGAGCAAACACACCCATCCTCTTAGCAGTTGCCTGGATCAGTATTTTCTTTGCTAATGAACTGAGCGTGATGAGCTATATGAATAGCTTCCTCCGTTATCAGCTGTATTCTGGACCTTAACGACAGTTCCTTAACACCAGTTCCAATTACCAATAAATCCCCAATTCGTTCTTCTTTGTCTGCCCATATTTCACAACACTTAGCCAGTTGTCACAACATCCCAAGAAAAGCCTTTATCGATCGATCCCTTTTTTTGACACACAATCTTCCCATATCTCCTTTTCCCAGCCACTTATTTCTCCTTTTGTTTTCATCTCCACACATGAGAACATGACAAATGTGGTCACCTACTGTTGCCCTGCTATGATAGTCTGTCTGTTATGGCCCCTGTTATCTTTGGTAGCCAGAACAACAACAGCCTCATGTAACCTACAACAAACTGTAAACTGAGATCCAAACTTTCAGGAAGCTATTATATTTCAGCTACAACTGAGACTTTGCTGCTAATGTTAAATTTTGAATTCATCATGGGAAGCGGGAACTTCTCACTTCTGCAATTCAAAATTTAAAATGTTACACTCCCTCTGCTATCCTAACCTGGCACAAGGGGTCACACATATTTCTATGACATCCTCATTTGGCTTTTCAGAAGATCCTTTGGGAGTTCAGCATCCCGAAGTCTAAAGGTAGAATACTTTCAAGCAACCAGAATTCTACACTAAATAGGGTTACACTGTTTATGGTCATTTTAAGAGCCCCTGGCACATTTACCTTATACTGTTTTTTTCCCCAAAATTTTCTAGGGCAGTTTTTTTCAGGAGTGAAAAGAAAGCCTCTTTAATATTCTGTGGAACAGGTACAAAAGAAAGAATTGGTTGAGCTTAATAATGGGCCTTTGTGCAGTTCCATTTATTGCAGTAATTCTTCTGATGGTTTGAACCAAATAAGGTTCCAAGGCTTCCCAAAATTCTGAAGCACTAATTGTCCAAGGTGCTTTATGCAATTAATGACGTGTCTTTCCTCAAAGGACTATTCCAATATAATGCATGCTTTGTTTTGTTTAAAAAGATGGATTGCTACAGAAAAGCCTCCTGTACCCTCTTCTTCCATGCAAAGCAGATGGTGCGTCAATGCATAAAACATACAGAACTGTGTCTCAGAGTATAGTTTCAGACTATGCTCAGTATGCAGGTTCTTTAAATTAAAATGTTAGTATACAAGTCTTCAGATCTTTCATCTCTTATCTTTCCTCCATCAACAAAGACAAAACAAAAATGTAAAATCTATGCTGTCTAGCATCTCATTTTGTTTTTAGCAGCATCACTCAGACCTGAGTGACAAAAATCTAGATCAAACCATTAGGAGTCGCTTCTGTGGGTTTGTTGTTTTGGTTTTTCTTAATTAAATATAAAGTAAGGTTTTAGAGCACTAGTAACAAAAATTAAACCAAGAACTCAGCAAACAGAGATCACACAGAAGCATTAAGCTTCACACTTCCCCTTTCAAAAACATCACATTCGTCAGCTTTCACTGTGAACTGACTATGTCTTGTAATATGTATACTCACTGCTTTGCAGGCATCTCTCTAGGCAGAACTGGCACTTGCAAAACTCTTGGTCTAGACAGGGCAAGACTTCAGGCAGTGACGGGAGAGTAAAGGCACATGGCCTGTATCCTAGATGGAGGACAGGAGTATCTGCAGAGTTTGGCAGGCTGCAGCCAACACAAATCAGGCTTTGGCGAGTCAAGATTCAGGTTATCGTACCACATCCTTGAAGAACATGGGAGATATTGCTGAGACAGACTGCCTCATCAGGAAGCAGCAGCATGTGAGGCCTTCTTCAGACATCAGGAAGGAGCCTTGCATGCTTCCAACCTCAGCTCTTCTGCAGCTCTGTGACAGGCAGGGACTCGTGCTGCCAAGAAAAAGAAGAGATGATTTGACTCAAGGTCATAGGCAAACTGAGGGACAAGCAGGGCAAAGGGTGAAAGAGCTCCCATAAAAAATGTGTTTGCAGACCACTGCCTTACAAAGTAATACTTTTCTTTCCCTTAGGAGCAGGAGGGATATTAACTCCCTAAGCACTTCTTTCTTCCCTAGAATACATAAAGGATTTCTCAAAATGGAATAGAAAGAGAGGGAACACTGAATGACCAAATGTATTCTGTGAGGTAGCAACTGGGGAAAAAAAAAAAAAATGAGGACTGCTAGGTATGGTGACTATGCAAACAGTTGAGAAATCAATAGCATGTTCTCTATTAATATATGTTCTCAGAATGGAAAGAATAATGGATAGATGCAAAATCGTGCATAATTTATGGAATACAGATACAGGTGAGGTTTTTATTTTTCTTTTTATAGTTTTTTTTCTTTTTAGATAATGTAGGTAGTTTTCTTTGTCTTTTAGGGACTGAGGCAACCATCATTGTAAAAAGTTTAATTGCTTTCAGACATTATTTTTTTTTTGCTAGGCTCTTCGTTGTCATACCCCATCACTCAAACCTGACGTTTAAATTGAGCCTACAAACCCACTCAAGCCATAGTTCCAAATAGATGTGTTATCCTCAGGGGCTGAGTCAATACAAAACCAGAAAGCCAAAGTACCAAAGCATTCCTTGGAGGAGATACCCATTCTGGTAAGATATTCTTTAAATATGAGTATCTCCTGCTAGGGAAAGATAGAATAATAATCAATTCTTGCTAAAAGACAAAAATTCTAGGAGTCCGCAGCCCCAGAAAGAAATCCTATCAATTGACACAACTGCACTGCAGACGAAAATTTTAAATAACAGCAAAACATTATCTGTCCATCAGAGCTACAGGATGACAAATGCCCATGCCACAAGTGAGTTGCCTCTCAGCTGAAATGTATCTGCTTTAACAAGGCATTTGGAATGCTTTACAAGTAGGACACCACTGCAGCAGAATGGCAATGCCATCTACCATTGCAAACAGCCACTTTGCTTTCTCTTACCCACCAAAACAAGAGCCCCAAGTGTTCATTTCAAGACACATGAACATGATCTGGGTAGTTATGAATGCAATTCCCCTGAATCTAGCACATTTTCTTCAAATTTTCCCCTCTGCACATTTCTACATAGAGTTGAAATTATTTTTTTTTCTGCATATCACTCAATGCAAACAGGTATCAACCTCTCAGACATGAGTTGATGTTCCTTATACCCCTGTTTCAGTAAAAGCAGTGTAAATTTAAGCGCTGAGGAGCACATAGTTTTCTTCTGTCTCTGGCCACAGATTCCCGATCCACTAGCAATAACAATACCAAATACACCCTGTATCAGATGAATTACTCAGCTAAATGTGCTCAGCTAAATTACTCAGAAAATGTGAACAGCAGGAGAATTTGATGGTCAGAACGTGGGAAAGTTTTCTTTCCCTATTTTATTCCAGTATCTAGAATACTTCACTCAGATGTTATTCAGGCTACCAGTAGTAAAAGCCCGCAGAAGCATTAGCACTTCTGAAGCAGGATGCCTACTTGCCATCCAACACCGTAAGTGTCTTGGGTTTTCACAGTAAAATCATGTCTATCTATAGTTGTGCTCATAACACAAAGTTCTTGAGCGACCTGAGTGGTAGCCAGCGAACAAAAGCCAAGGCAGGCGTTCCTCTGCCTGCTCCAGCGCACAAACGCTGACAGAGGCGCTGGTTTGAAAGCTACGGAAAACCTAACGTGCTTCAGTGGATGCAAATTACACCTTTCACTTCAAGGTCATGGTTCTCCCAGGAAGATGAAGTCTTTCCCAACAGGTCGCTGAATATAGGTCAGGTATTGATAACCACAAAAACCCTCTTGTGCTTTTTAGTCCTGGTTTTCTATTGCCATGTTCCTGTTCAAGATTCAAGCATGTGTAGCAATGGGCCATTTTAACGGGAACTTTGCTTATACTTTGTCCCGAAGCCCATGTTCCAACTGCATCAACACAAAATAATTCCATAATTAATAGTTAATACGAACAGAGTTATAACTTTAACAAGATTTGTCTATTTGAAGAAATATTTCAATGCTGACTTCTTATTTATTAAACTAAAAGCTTTTCTCCTTTTTTTCCCCTTTATGTTTTATTCATAAGATCCCCTTTTGCTTTTTTCAGTTTAAATAAAGAACTGTGATTATCTGTAAAACTGATTGCTTAAAGTAATTAATCATTTTCCTTATGAAATTTCCTGGGTAAATTAAGGATCTTATAATTGAAGGGTTTTCTCTTGTGTAAATGGAACACGCTGAGAGACTAGACTCAGAAATAAATGTACTGCCCAGAACCCTAGAGCTGTTCCTTTTATATTCTTTTACTAGAACTAATAGCTATCTGACAGCAGTGCAATGAATTATTGTTTTTAATTAATAGAAATATATTGATAGCTTCTTAATAATAATTTTGTAAACCCCCCAAATTTTTAGCCCTTCTTAAAAAAAAAAAAAAAAAAAAAATAGAACAACAACATTACTCTTGCACTCAGAGTTTATATCCAGTATGCAGGCCAATCCAGAATACAGCTCATCATTTAATCAAAAGGTTCCCCATCTTCTCCTAGATCAGCGCCAGTAATTCTGAATGGTATGGAGTAACCATACAGAAGGTAAAAGAAAGACCATCAAAAAACCGTAGGACACTAAAGAGACGGGATGTATATATGTGCAGGTATACACTTAAGCACGCTGGAAAAAAAAATGTAAATATTGAGACTATTAAAACGAATGGGAGATCAAAAAATCTGAAAAACATGTCTGTAAGAAACAGCATTCCCTCTGAAACTCTTATTGATAAACAGTAGTGAGAAACATCAGAAACTAAAAATTATGGAAAAGTGTAAGATTTTGAAAATGATAGGCAGGAGTCAGAAGGTAAGCAAGATAGGGCAGTCAGTATATACAACCCTCACTAGAATAAATGCTCGAACTGGTGATGGAATGGTTGGAGTCAATCCCCATGGGATGTAAAAAAATTACAAATTTAATGAGTATAACAGGAGTACAGCTGTAATAAGGGATTGTTTGTACTGATGTTTGATACTAATTCAGCTCTAAGTGAAGAACAAATTCTCAGTTTCTTCTATTTGCTTCTTGGAGGGTTGACTGTGGCTCAGAGAATTTTTGCTGTGTGAATGTGCTATTTGGTTCATACTTACAGCATCATTAAAAATGCAACAGGATGGTTATGAAACATTATATCTGACATGTTAATCAGAAAATCCTGCAATTAACACAGTATTACTGATTCAGATTTTGAAGCCAAATACTCAAGTCCTGCCAAGCTCTCCTACAGACAACGTGGGCAAAAAGAACTTCACAAATTCACAATAAACTCTGAGATAATGTTACAAAGAGCCCATTGCCACGAAGGTAAAAATATCTGCATCCTTGGCCTGAGTTTCTACTACTCTGACTGAAGTAACGGTCCAAGTTACCCAGTGTCCAAGAAGAAGAAGAAAATGCAATTATTAATTCCTGAACAGGCTACCACAATGTATGTCTTTCTCTGGAAGCAGGCCCTTTGTCCAGACAATTTGTGTAACAACTCAATATATAATGTAATGTTTTGGCTTTGTGCTGGTAGCGTTGGGACTGAAAATCAGTATCATCAGAATCAAGGTCATTTCCAAAGCTACGTAATGTCAGAGTCAGAGAAAGCAGACAAATTGGAATAAGAACTAATTAAAACACTTGTCGCAACATCATTTGGATTTTATGAGATTATTGAACAATTAAGAAAATCCATTTTTATTACTCACAGTCTATGGTGCCTCCTTGGCCAGGGCTAAATGCAGAAACACCAGAACACTGAGTTACTATACAGCCCCCTTTGCTACGGTGTTATGCAGTCACACTCAATTGATTCAGCTCCTTTATCTCAAAAACACTCTAATGAGGCCAGGATTTCTCTGACAGGCCGTGTATGGTCAAGAATTTTAGGCTATGGACCACACAAATCATGCACAGCCAGCCAAGCTAGGACTGAACAAATTAATATGATAACCGACTTCCGCACATCACAGCAATCGTCCTGGTATAATACATTCCTGTTCTCAAAAGAGCTAGTAAGTGGTGCAAAGCGTAATGTTAATGAACCTGTGCAGCTCCTACAACTTGAGAAAGCTTGAGAAATGTTTCCTACACTAACAAAGGTGGCAAAAATAGCTGCGACTACTCCACCTTGCTCTCTTCAGCAACAGGAAAACAAAAGCAAACAAATGAACTCAACAACTGTACCCTAAGTTTCAGCTTGCTTCCTGAGCAACCGTGAGTCAGGTTTCTCCTCAGTCACAACTTTATGCTTGAATTTTCTTAAATGTCAAGAGCCTCCAAGTTTCCTGTCACAGAACCAAAGTAGGGGACGGAAGTGACCTCTGGAGATCATCTAGTCCAACCTCCCTGCCAAAGCAGGTTCACCTACAGTGGGTTGCCCATGAATGCACCCAGGTGGGATTTGAATGCCTCTAAAGAAGAAGACTCCACAACCTCGCTGGGCAGCCTGTTCCAGGCTCTGTCACCCTCACAACAAAGAAGTTTTTCCTCACGTTGAGGTGGAACTTCTTGTTTTTGGCTTGTGCCCATTGTCCCTCGTTCTATCACAGGACATCACTGAAAAGAGATTGGCTCCTTCTACTACAGACCTACCCTTCAGATAATTGAAAACATTAATAAGATTCCCTCTCAGTCTTCTCTTCTCCAGGCTGAACAGATCCAAGTCTCTCAGTCTTTCCTCATAAGAGAGGTGTTTCAGTACCCCCATCATCTTTGTACCTCTCCGTTAAACTCTCCCCAGTATTTCCCTGTTTCTCTTGAAATAAGAGCCTGGAATTTGACATAGTACTCCAGATGTGGCCTCAACAGTGTAGGAAGGGTGAGAACCTCCCTCAACCTGCTGGTCACAATCTTCTTAATGCACCCCAGGATGCCATTGGCTTTCCTGGCCACAAGAGCATGCTGCTGGCTCATAGTTAACCTGTTGTCCATCAGGACTCCCAGGTCCTTCTCTGCAGAGCTGCTTTCCAGCAGGTCAACCCCTAACCTCTACCTGTGCATGGGGTTATTTCTCCCCAGGTGTAGGACTCTGCACTTGCCCTTTTTGAACTTTATGAGTTTCCTCTTGGCCCAGTAAAAGTGTTCTAAAAATAGGACTAGAAAAACTTATTTTTCCAGTCTTATGTTCAAGTAATTTTCCTACAGTGGGAGGTATGGAGGCAGAAATTTAACAAGTGCACTTGAGGATCTGTATCTCAAGCAGCTTGTAAAGGAACTTAAGCAGCTAGTAAAATTTTAAAAAATGCTAAAGGGCTTTACTTTCATTACATGCGGTTCTCATTTGCATTTTTTTGTTGTCCTTCCTCCCAAGAACCATCAGCAGCTTTAGATCTTTAGGTGAAATATTGAAAGGTGTATTAGAGATCTAATTTCTGTTAATTGCAATGAGAATTGCATTCCTGTGGGTATTCCAGGTTTGGATATATTCATCTCGGTTGCCAAACTGCAAAACAGTGATAACATACCTTAGTTACAAGAATTTTGAAAATTTTAAATATTGGAGAGTTGCTCAACTGAAGACACAGAAGTATATGAGTATAATAGATAGACTACTTGAAAATGCATTAAATGTAAAGCGGCAAAGCAACGAACTGTTACTGAAATAGCATGAGGGAAAAACATGTACTACCACATGAGTTTTTCTTGATCATTCTAATGATAAAAGACCAGAAAACTTTTACTGTTAAAGCAAAAGCCGATGGAAGTTTATACACCAAGAGGAAAGGCTGTCAAAATATTTCAACATGGGCTCAGCATTTGAAGAGCCACTCTTTTGTTCTGCTTGCACAATAAAGACAGATTTCCATAATTTAAATGGGGAAACAAGTATAGGAGGTTACCATTTCAGTTTACATTATGCCAAAATACTTTTTGATTCTTAGAGTTAAGTCTTTACTCATGCTATAAGCATCAAAACAACTTTATTAAGTGTGCACTATTATACAAGGCTGCATGCCAAAACTTGTAAAATGTCAATGTTGTGTTTTTCCTGGAATCTTATAATTAATTCATCATCAGAATAGCTTTGGGGCCTTATTCTGATCCATTTTCTAAACAGTGTTACCAGGAAATTATGTTCTGCGCTTCTGTTTATTTAAAGAATATCACTGCTGAATTTACAACAAGCAAACTAGTTAAAGGAAAGCCTGTGGGGGAATGTAGTAAATTAAAAATGAAAACACAATGAGAGGAATATGGAATTTACAACCAGAAAAATCTCATAAAGGAGTGTACATTTGGAGATTTATATAAATCAGATACAGCTTCTGTAAATACTTACAGCATAATAAATAAATGATTGCTGAACTCAAAGACTAGTAAGTTATGTTATTGTATCCTGTCTGACTGCTCCATCCTGTTATATTGGGAGGCTTCTACAGCAGCAAGGGAGAGGATTTTGTTTGTTACTGCAACGAAGTAACGTGAAAAGTCAGGAGATTTACCTTCAGTTACTGACGAAGGGCCTGGCCCAAAAACCCTGAAGGTGATAATATTTCCCAACACCTCAAAGGGCTTTGGTTCAGAGATACATTATATTTTAGTGCAAATTACTCATAACTTCTTGATGGCCTATTTCAGTAAAGTTGCCTTCACTTACACTTGGGAAAAATATGTTTCCAAAGTGAATTCAACATTATAAGGAAAATGTCCATGAATAAAAAGAATTCAATAGGATTACAACAGATATAAAGTAAGTTCTTGTCTTTCAATAATGTTAAAAAGGTTATTTTAGCAATCTTCTTTAAATGGCAAAATTATACATTCTGGATATTATCTTTGACTTCCAGTAGTAAAATTTCTATTTGGAAGGAAGCAAGATTGTAAGAAAAAGAATGTAAGTAACTAGGGGGAAAAAATGCCGTTTTTTCCGTAATGTATTCATGTAGATTTGATTCTAACTTATCAGCCTACAAGGTGCCCTCCTCCTAGTATCTAAATAAAGACTTCTGGATGCTCGCTTCCAGTTCCACAGTACTCCTGCAAAACTTGAGCGGTAGTTACAGTCAGGACTTCAGTGAAGATAGCATAGTGCACTGTTCAACTGGAGGACAGTCAGTGCTTCAAAGGTATTATGGATAAAAAGAACAAAACTGCTACGAGGAGAAAGACACAACAGGGCAGCAGTAGCTCACCAGTTACATCGGACTGAAACGTTTGGATGTCTCTCTCTTGCGTTCTATCGGTGTCTCTGAAGTGTGATTCCTACAATTTTCCTCTCCTCCTTTCCCCATGTCTTGTGACTTCAAGTGCACAGTGTGCTTCCCATTCTTTTCCTGCTCTGCTGAACTTAAGAAGCAACAAGAGAAAACCCTGTTGAGACTAAGGCAAATTGAAAGGATGTCAGTAGTCCCTTGAATCTTCTCACAGATCTTCAGCTGCAAAGAAAAGGAATGATCTGCGAAGCTCATTCAGATGACAGCCAGCAAGCAGCAGCCTCTAACTTGAAACCCTAGTACAAGCATTAAAAACTCCGAAGGAAAAAATTAACAGGAGAATGACACTGGAAGTACCACGTTGCAAAACCAGTAATGGGCACCATATTGTAAGAGGGCTACTTACAGAAGTGAGATGAGGCTTGCAGTGGTCACATAATGTCTCCAAGCTTTGCACAGGAAAGTTGCTGTTCTATAAACTGCTTTACAATTCCCAGTTGGCAAAAAAAAAAAAAAAAAAAAAAAAAAAAAAATTATTTTGCTACATCACTTGTACTAGATTTCAGATCCGATGGTTCATTCTTCTCAGAGGCACTTTGTTCAGCTAATTCTTAGTTGTAAGTAGCTGGAAAGGTGAACACACCCAAACCCCCTTCCCTCCCGCCCCCCCAGGAAATACAAATTAAAATAAAGATAGCTATGGCTATCCATCACTCTATACCCTAACACAAATCTAAAGAGCCACAAAGGTTGTTCCACATTTCCCTGAGACAGATGAGGCCAAGGATTTGGTGCCATTTTCAAGAAGATCTATCTCCTATATATCTATAATGTGCACCTTGCCTATACTTACCTTCGCCTCTTCTTTTTATCAGGGACAGGAAGGGTAACTCTTTGACAGCGCTCCGAAGCTCCTAATAGCATGGAACACTCCATTTAATCGGATGATTCAGGACATCCTTAACAAATTAGAGGATCAAAGTATTATTTAAAAAAACTACTTTTATTAGTAAGGTTGCAGCCAGTCTTAAGTGGATAGCTTTAAAATGCTATTCTTGGTAAGTTCCATGGGCAAAATTGTGCCTTGTTTCTCCTAGCTTTTGCTTGGAGTCTCTCAGGCTTCTGGTTGCTCCTTTCCTTGAGATGTATTTGCTCCATGCATGGAGGGCACTGACAAATGCAGAGCGCATTTCTGGCACAGGAAAATTTTTTTGACAGTTGCTGACTTAAGGGCAATGGTGATGTCTGATTTATGACCTTTATCATCTTCTTTTATTTGGACACTTCTCATTGTTGAAGGATTTTTTTCTTTTTCTTCTTCATTTACT
Organism: Baryphthengus martii; assembly: GCA_013396935.1. Classification (NCBI taxonomy): domain Eukaryota; kingdom Metazoa; phylum Chordata; class Aves; order Coraciiformes; family Momotidae; genus Baryphthengus; species Baryphthengus martii. The sequence goes on from VWZK01012360.1 coordinate 504,041, forward strand.
CTACCTACACATTTCACCTTACAGTCACTTTGTGCAATCTTGGAAGGCCTTCTGGCAGGCCATCAAAAATTAGCTGCTTCTCACCAAACCGACAAAACACTCTAGCAAAGCCCGAGTTGTATCTTTTGGACTTTTTTATTTCCCGGGTACAAACCACTGGGCCTAGAAAATAACCTACATCAGTGAATCTCTCAAGGTCAGGTCCAGCAATGTCAAACTATCTTGACACTTCAGGACTTTTGAGTGTTTGTGGGATGCTCCAAATTACTTGGATACGGACTAAACATTCATGAAAAAGATGAGATCTACCACTGTATATTTTCGTTTATTCAGGAGATTTCAATAAATTCTCTCTTTCTCATCCCACACATTAGATAAGTACTTGAAATAATGTCATAGCTCAGCCACCTGCTACTGGTGTGATGAAGAAACTGCTGGAGTATGCTAAGGAGTCACATTAGATTATCAGAATGGTCCTTTCATAACCGCGAATATACAGATTTCTTCAGCCTGAACTAATTCCTGAGCGTGCAAAAATGTTAGTGGAGGTAATCCTCTTCCAGTCATCTTACTGTTAAAGGTGAAAGATCATTTGAAGACTGATGTCCTAAGAATTTGAAGTCAATTTTCTTTTGAATTCCAGGGCAATAAAACATATCTATAAGCAAACTAATAAAAGCAAATAGCACCCTTGTTGTATATTTCATACTTAAGCAGAAAATGCCAGTCAGTTTTCCTTCAAGTAAATAAAGCATCTTAAATCTTACAACAGATTTGCTTTTTATTTTTTGTATTCTTTATTATAGGTATTCTGTGACCTTGTACTTTAAATTACTAAGCAGATAAACTAGAAGACAACCACCACACTGATCAGATACGCAGTTCTTCAAAGAAGAAAAAATAAAATTTGACTGCATAAATACTTCTAAATTGTAGTTTATGCATCTTATAATACGTGTATTTTAGGTTGCAGAATTACAGATTTCAAGAAGGAACAGTACCAAGGTAAAGAAGGAAGACTCAGATGACATAGGTCACAGCACTGAGGACCGCTGCACGTGGTCTCTAGTTCTTCCCGCTACCTGGATACAGATCAGTGTCTTCTAGGAAGCAAATCCTCAGAGCTGGTCAGGTCAGAAAAAGCTACCTTAGCTATGGCATTCGAACTTCTTGAGAACTCTACGCAGTTCAATATTACATGAGGAATTTTAGGTTTTCTGCTCCTACAGGAGTTGAATTCAGCATGGACATCATCTCAAAGGTCTTTCTAGAACACCATAAACCTATGCTATAGTCTACAGTATATAAATTTCCTTCTATGAATCCTATCCTTCCTGCAACCACTGGTTCTACTTAATAGTTGACTCAGGAATACACATTATTTTCCAACATCAAGCTATGTACGCTTTTCTACACTAAAAACTATTTAAGTTCCTGCTGTAGATTGTAACACCTGCTACTATCACATTAAGTGGATTGTCTCTGAAAAACTATTTGGCTCCTGCAGGAATCAGTTGAAGGCAATAGATTTTGTTTTGGGATCTAAGTCAAAAACTAATACACTTACGGAAGAAAATATTTTCTTGATTCATTTTATTTCCATAGTGATGTTGAGGACACAGTGCCATTCTATTCATCGTCAGCTATTGGACCTAAAAAAAGAACAGCAGTAGAGACAGAAAAAGAAACCAACAAGGAAACACATCTTCGAGGTACTAAAAACATTTGTTCCTTCAACAACCTTTTACTAGTCTATGTCTCTGATGGCCCTGAAAGCACAGTTCCTTCACTCACTGCGTAACCCCCTGCCTAAGATCATAAGGTGGGATAACAGAAGGCTTTTTGTCATGCTGCTAAATCTATTTGGCATTTTTGTGAAATATCTGAGTGCACATTTAATTTTAAGCAAGACAGAAAATTCATGTAAGTCTTGTCATGTTAAAAGAGGGCATTTTAGAAAAGAATACCTTTGTAAAGAATTGTTGTGAATTTCCAATACGACGCCGTGACCCTAATATTTTCCGGACATGCAAGCAAAACACTGTTCTGTAAGAAGACATCTCTGTACAGCGGTGATGAGAAGACTGCTGTGTACATTTCCGCTGTCTGCACTTCAGAAAGTGCAAAAGAAAACTGAAGAGGTTTCAGAAACATGCTTCAGGAATAAGCTGAACTCTAGGAATCGTTTTAGTCCTCCAGTTAAGAGGCTACCTGTTCTGTAAATTCCTACTCTGGGAAGAGCTTTCAATCTAGCAAAGTGACATATGAGCTAACAATAAGATGTGGAAGTTAACAAAATGCAGTATGAAACTAGAACCGGAGTTCTAGCTTTAGATAATTGTCATTTAAATTCAATAAATTCTAAGAAAAGTATTTCAACACTGAAGGAAAATATCCACAAAACAATATCACCGATCACTGCATGGAAGAATTTATCTGAAAACTTAAAAGTTTAACCATTGTCTTTTGTTTTGGTTTCCTTGTTCATTTGTTTTTTTGCCGTTTTGTGGGGTTTATTTATTTATTTAACTATTTAAAAATAAAGCTATTGAAGCACATAGCAAAATTACTTTTAGGCATCTAGAAAAATCATAAGGTCAGACCGAAAAATAGCTTGGGGTGTTTTTACTCAATATCCATTTCTAATACTAGAATCAGTAATAGCATGTTGAACACAAAGTTCCCCAGTCAGTTAAATACAGATTTATAAACACAGAATTGGGATTCACAGGTTAGAAAACTAAGCCAGGAACACCTTCAGTTCGCTAATAAAACAGGACAAAAAGGGCTAGATTTCAAAGGGCCTTTTCTTGTGAAATCCTGTACCCTTAATTTTAAAGCATTTCTAGGACCTTCTTCTTTTCCATGCTGAAAATTTTGCTTGGCATGAAGAATTTGTTAAAATCCAGGCACATAAAGAGCAGGAACATATACGATCAATAGGTTAAAAGTATGCTCTAAATATCAGTGCTATTTAATACTTTTCAACTTCTTCCAGCAGAAATCTGAACTTATTTTTTTAAATCTATTCCATAACTGAACCCCTTAAAATTGAGAATATTTTACCCATGGGTTTTTGAGGCTTGTTTTTGTTCAGTGGTGTGTAGTACTACTCTGCACATTGTGGGTTTCACCAACAGGATACTACTTCCACGGTCGAAAAAGACATCTATGAAAGTTTGGCTTCCTAAATTGATACTAGTCCGCTGATACCCGATCACCCTGTACGGACACTTGATCAAATCCGCAAAATCTAGTAATGTGCCATGAGGCATCAGGAGCTGAGTCAAGACAGAGCACAGGAACATCCCACAGAGCACCACGACCCGGTCATGGCTGCAGGCTGGAGTATCCAGCTGCACCTTCCAGTGCTGCCAAGCAAGCTGTCCAGTACTGTCAGACGAGTTTTGATACATTCTGCATCCGCCACAGGTGTATATACAAACTTCTATGCACACAAAAAAAAAAATAAATTTATTGAAACTATTAAAAAACTAGGCTTGAAAATTGTTATAATTCCAGCAAAATACCTGAGCAGAGTAAGAAAAAATAAATGGTATCTTACATACTCTTTAAAAACATTTTTTCAATTTACCAGTGGTTTTAGGTAGTCAAATGGTTTTAGGTAAAATCAGCTGCTAAACTTTTTGAAATACATATTTTTAAAATCCACTGTAAATTATTTGTTTAAGTAATTATTCTAAATAATTGTAAACAACTTCTGGATTCCCTGCGCAATATAGGAAACCAAAAGTATTGCTGATGTGAATGGCGTAATGTCCCCAAATATAGCAATATTGTGAAAACAACAGATGCTTTCTCTGTAAATAGTATAGGGGCTAAAAATATAAGTTTTCAAATAAAATAGGTATTTTCTCTTAGTCATATGTGGCTTACTTGCTGTGAGCAATGCTTTTTCTCCCTGTGTAATATGTCACTTTTCCCCTAAGTATTCTGTTATTTTGTGATAAATCCCTGGCTAGAAGATTGAAGTACCTCATACAATATTAACAAAACTGTAGCTTTAGAAAACATCACCACAAAATTTCTTGACTTTTGGTCATTCATAAAAATGAATTATTTCCTGAAAATACTCTGTATTGTAGATACCTATGTTGAATTTTATCAATTTATATAACAAACCTGTTGCAATGAAAAGAGAAAACAATTTAGGGTATGTTTCTTAGGTATCAGTTAAAGTTGATGCAGGCCTGTCAGAAAAGCCACCTAGAATTGCGTACATCAGGGTGAGCCCGTCTGATTTATCAGAAACCCTCATTGACAGATTGGTTCTTTTAATTTTGAACCTCTAGCTGTAATTATCCAGATTTGGCTAGTGCCAACACTAGTAAGATCTAAACCATAAACATTTCTCTTCAGCACAGTTCAGAATTCAGAAAAGCACGGCCAAGGACAAATCATTACAAATGGAAAGCAAAACCAAACGCTTACCAGACATTAGTGAAATACTCTGAAGCTTCTTCTTAGCTATAACATGCGTAAAATCTAGAATCTATTTTGAGCTGTCAAAAAATGTATTTGTTTTCACCACGGTTCACACAGTCATGTGAATCCCAGGCATCATAACAGATTTTCTTTGCTGAGCTTGCAAATTTTAGATGATTGAGTCTGAAGGATACTTACCATGTTGTCATTTTTCACTCCAGCATACATGCCTTTATTAACCAAAAGCCTAGGGGCTTCACACTCTCACAAGAAACGATGTGACATACAGAACTAAACATTATCAGTTATAGGATAAATACATGCACAATATCCAGAGGCTGATGTTAACTTTCAAATAAATTTGTACTGAAGATTGAACGGTACCTTGTTAATTTATGCTTTTGTTGTCCCATACCATTCGAATACACAAAGCGGTTCTCAAATACAGCTGCACAAACCCAGCACGTGAAGCCCTTTGGGTTTGTAAACTTAATCTCCTAAATTACCTGCAACGTATAAGATGTGTAGCATCTCTTCCTAGCCTGTACATACTGCTCCTATTCCAAGTAGTACGGTGCCCCTATAGGTTGCTGCTCTCCTATACTGATGGAAGAGAAACTGAAAAACAGTATCACTCAGTAGTTTAAGCCTCAAGAGACCTGATTTTGAGACCTGATTTGAGTGCATGTGTTCTTTGTACGATTTGCAATTAATCACTACATTGCTGAAGTCCTTAAACCTACTAAAATCAAATACCTGTCTATTCTGCACAGCATATGCGTTTGCTGTAAAATCTTGCTGGTTCCTGAAGCAAGCATGCAGAGATCACCAGTGGTTAGGACTGGTTTGGGGTGATACTCACAGAGCTAAGCGCAATCCTTTCCTAGCGCAGAAGGCAGCCAACATAAGACTGTTGAAAACACTGACAGATTCATTTGATATTGACTGTCTTAACCTTTACCACTCTGCTGCCAGTCTGCTTGGGATTAGAGAGTTGCGGCTATTCAGGATGTTTCTATACTGTTGAGGAAATTCTGGTATTAAACTCACTCAAGAGATCGTGGCCTGCTTGGTCGAGTTGCTCCTACAAACTTCCTCAAAGACATCAGCATCATTTTCATCTTCAGCACTGGCCGTGTGGTGACTGCCTTAGCTCCCTTTGGCTCACAAGCTGAGCACGTCTCCAGTCCTGCAATGAGCTAAACAGTGATGCTGTGCAGCCATTCCAGTGCACAGTGTTGGGGCAGTGATGGGAGCAACATTCTGGTGGAGGAGAAATCTAGTGCAGAGGTTTGCCACGGGGGAAAACTACTCAGCTCAAGGGGTTTGGATCAAATTGGGATTGAAGTGGTTTATCTGTTTTGTAAGGATGGGTAATTAATAGGCAATCATTGAACTGCACACCCAGGATCAGTATCAGGAATATAAGAGGTAAGGCACAATACCAGATGTGCAAATAAATAAATAGAATAAAATCAACAGACACCTGAAAACGTTTAAACTCATTTCTGTAATCCCAAAACGTTGTAGTTAAACACATTCAAACAGCAATGTGCACAACCCCCTCTCTTGCAAGCCCTGTGGGTTACAAGCACATCCACCAAATTTTTTGGGAGTGCCCATTCCCCGATCTGCACACCCTTCCTATTGGAGATGTAGGTGCTCCGGCTTTATGTGTGCTTGTGTTGCTTCCTGAAGTCTGCCAGTTGTGCCTTGCTGAGGAAGTACCCTGTGAGTTCCCACACAAGCACCTGAGAGGTTGGTCCCTGTTTATTTCACCCCGGGCTGTGAGTCTGCATGCTGCTTGTGGCATCTCATGGGATGACGGCTCTCAGGCTGAGGAAGAGGTGGCAATGCCCATGAGATGACTCTAGGCGGGGTCCAATGTGGCTTGACTGCTAGTCTGTCAGTCCCTTTGTCACTTTGAAGTCTCTCACCCACAACCCTAAGTTTTCATCCTTCTTTGCAAGCTGTCACCTGTTTCAAGAGTCTCTTGGTTACTGGTGGTCATCATGAGCAAACTTTGTCATACCTATTCTCCCCATAGCATTATCAGTTTGGTGGTAAACACTCTCTCAGAGCAATTTGGGGGTTTCTACTCACATGCAGTGGTTACACTTACGTCAGATCAGCTTCTGCACTTCAGACCATATTACTTGAGAAGAGGCTGCACTGACTTTCCCACAGTGGTCCAATGCAAGTACCCAACTGGAGGAGCATGGATTTCTAAGCAGGACATCCAGAAATCAAAACCACCGCACAGCAGGGATAGGGTAAGACAGGAGAAAAGGCCTGTGGGCTGCTGTGGGAAATCCAATTAAGGAACAGAAGCAGTAAAACTTCTCACAGCTCAAAGTCATATTTCACAGATTTTGGAAAAAAAGTTGCATCGGTAACATGAATTGGTACTCTACCAGCGTTTTGCATCTTGAGGCTGGTTTATTTGTTATATTAAAATTAGCACTCTAAAACTGAATTATCTTAGACAACCTCTCTAGCTACTCTTGAAACAGCAGCTAGGCTGAGTTCTAGTCTCCTACAGCTCAGGTCAGCATATTAAGTGCTGGAATATCCTTTATATTCATCCAACTATATATTGTTTTTTCTTTACGTCAGGATAACAAATCTGATTTTACCACATCAGAAGAGACATAATATTTTTTTTTAGAATCTGTCCTCCAAACATCTGGTTTTAGATCATGACATGAAGGATCAATACTCTTTGTTTTCCTGATGATTCAATTGCTACATAATGTATGAGTCACTGAAGATGTTCTATTAAGTTTCTATTAAGTAAGTGCCCCAAGGCAAAGAATACAGATCAGATCTTTGGAGGTTTTGGTAACCATGTTCACGATACAAATATAGTTTAATAAAGCTCATTTTAATTGATATATTTTCCCTGTAATTATTCCCTGCAGTCACAGGACAGGCAGTTTCATCTCAGATAGTGTCACACACTGGTATTAAAATAAAGTATTTTACCAACTACATAAATTAATTAGTAGCAACAAAGGCTACAGCCTAGCTGAAGTAAATGGCATTAGGTATAATTAAGGGTAAACAAAGCTTGTCCCTAAATTCTACAAGGCTATGTACAGTTGGATTACAGCAACTCTATTGGGCAGCAACCTATTTGCCTAGTAATTGTGACTCATACAAACAATATACCTACACTGATTAATTTTACTTACAGACCCTGTGGTAGCTTAATTAAATGATCCATTCTAAATAATGACAGCCTTTTAAAAGTAGCCCTGCAGGAACCGAATTGTTGCCTCGAAAGGCATCAGCCAAACAGAATAAACAGAATATAATGAAGGTGAACCATATAAAATCGTTTTGGAAATATACTTTTACAGAGGATATAAGGAAACTAATTTTACTTTTTAAAATGCCACATTATTAAGTGCTTGTCTGTATTGTTTGCTGATATACCGTCCTTTGCAGTAAAACAACTACCGAAACACACGCATCAAATAAAATATGCCTGGGATTCTCCGCTAACTTGGCTAAACATGAACTAGAAAAATATATAATAGATTAATAAATAATGTCAAAGATTCTGCTTCTAGAAGAAAAACATGTTCAGGTGGGTTTTTGGGGAACAGGAAACAGAGTAAAGTCAAAAATTCTGATCTATTACCTGAGACCATCATTGTAAAAAATTCAAGACAAGGATCAAGTTTTGTAAATTCTTCTTCAGTGCCAAATAAACATAATAAAAAAAAAAGTAAGTTTGGTTTTCTTTTTTTTTTTTTTTTTTTAAAAAGGTACCTCTTCAGACAATTATGAATTCAAATGAATGAATTAGTGGTCGATAATGGAAGCACACCAACTCCAGAATATACATGAGAGACAACAAATGAGTTTTGTTATTTCCATAGTCAATGAGTGTGAAAACAAGGATAACAGAAAGTCCAAAGGAGCCCTTCACACCATGTAAGATACTTTGAGAATTAGATTCAGTTACTGCCGCATCTCTCGATCATTATGAAAAGTGTTTTCCAGATGACTTGTCTAGTATGAGAAGAGGAGACCAGGCCTGCTGAGGGTTATTGAAGTCTCAAACAGTCCCCACTGAACATCCAAGTACCTGCTTTAGGCTTATTTCTCTGGCAGTGTGGAGTGACTGAGACATAACACAGGGCAGAGCAGATGTAGAGGCAAGGGCATGTACTTCATGCCATCCATAGCTTGATTCTTATGATTTATGTGGGTGAAATAAATTTCACCTTTATTCAATAAAATTCGCATTCAACTTGAAAATCTCGTCTCTCTCTGTTTCTCAGTGACAGCTGTCAGAATCCATCAACATTCAGCACAAGGATATAAAGCTAATAGGCTTCTTGTAATATCAAAACTAAATGGACTGCTGAAACTCCAAATGAAATACTATTACTGAGAAGATTCTTTTATCTGGTGCTTTGTGCAGTGGGGGAAAATGATTTTAATCCTGTCTCCTTTAAATGTTGGATTGTAAATTAATGCTGACAAGATTAAATAAATGTACTTTTGACTTGAGTTTCTGCCAGCTTTTTTTTTTTTTTTAACCAGCTGAACGTACTCTACCGGATATTCTGCAAGTGTGGGTTCATAACCCAGAGCTCTTGGTAGAACACGAGGGGGACAAGAGCTAGGTATTGTTTTAAGTGCTTCAAAATGATACAATTCTACTTTTAGCCCCCGTGACAACACTCTGTTGACTCTCATGATGCAATTCCTTTGTTCTCATGTTAGACAAAATGTGTATTACGTAGTCTCACCCTGAATTCGTTGTTAGCTGAGTAGACTAGTTTGAGAAAATTTCACCTGAGACGTAGGCATCTTCGCACTTCTAACACTAAATGAAGTTATTCCTGTTAGTCAAAGATAATTCCTTTTATAGAGCAAGCTGGCTGAGAAGCATGTCCCTTGTTATATATCAATGCCACTCAAACACAAAAAAGTCAGCTGGCTTCTCACTTTTACAGGTTTCCTTATTTGGAGTAACCTGCTAATTCAATAAATTGAAGATAAGAACAAAATCAAGCATAATAAGAGTAATAAGTAATTCCTTATTTACATTTAAGGTCTGGTGTGATTCCCTGAGCGCTCCACAAAGCTAAGCACAAAGTTAGCAAGATCTCCTCTGTAATTGAGGCTGCTTCTGTGAATTAAGTCTGCTGTGAGTAAATGGGACAATGGTCATGCTTCTTCTGCACCCCTGTCAGAGACCAACACAGGTATCGACTGGCAAAGGAACCGGAGTCATAAACACTAAAGGAAAGCCAGAAGGAAACACTTCTGACAGGCCCAAAAAATACCTGTTGTGTGATCTGAGATTTTATCTGAAAGTCACGGCATTTTTCCTTTTTCAGGTGTACAGAAAACAAACAATGTCCAATTAGAAACAATTTTGAAAGTATCTGTGTGGGGCAACAACTACTACTAGTGCAGCAACGTTGATGCAGCATCGCTTTCGAGTGCCACTCACCATCACTAACGACTACAGTAGGAGTGTGGGGACTGTATCTAACCCTCATCAGCCAAGGCCAGTGCTGAAAAACCAGTATCCAGTCCATATCAAAAAAGAGAAGAGGTTTAGTCTGAAAACCCAGCACGTGTTTTACCGCTTCTGTTGCAACAAAGCTGTGCAAATGGTAGAGGCATGCCTCTTCCCTGGGCACTGGTCGAGCCACCCAGTGATTTACAAGTCCAGCAACCAGACTGAATCTGCCAACACTAAATTCATAACCAAAACCCCTATGTCACGTTTCCTGGATCCTAGCCAGAAGAGGAAAAAAAGGACTAGCTATTTACCAGCTTTGCTAGAGGAGTAACATCTCATTTACATCCCAAAGTTAGCCACTTCAACTGTCAGCTGTAATTAGGGTATGGCTGGGAATGAAATACAGAGCCTGTGTCGACTGAGAGATCCAGACAATGAATTATCAGCCCTTAAAAACTCTCATGTGGGGCCAGTCATTCGTCCTCAGTCCCACATTTCTGATCCAAGGCAGAACAGGGCTAACAAAACCAGCTTAACCCATCACAGTCAGAGGCAGCATAAGACATGCACCATTTCTGACCTTGCAAAGTGGGGAGGAGGGAGAAAAACCAGCAAGAAACACAATTACTGAAGGCAGTATAGAGGCAAAAAATGAACATAGCGAAATGGAGTAGTGCCTTGTCTTGTTGAGACTGTTGAGATGGATCGTTGATAACATCGAGGGTCTTTGCTGCTCCCTCCTTGCATCCTGCCGATCATCTGCTTCTGCTTGCATTACAAAAAAACAAACATTAGGTTAAGGATGTAGAAAAAACAATAAATCAGAAGTTTTAGATGGGTTTGCAACCCTTCCCTTGACACAGTTCAAAAATCTGAAGGTAGTCCTTTTTACGGATCCTCAAATGTAAGTGTATAAAATGAGTAATTACTCTGAAGTCTGCAGTCCTCGGAAGTGCTGAACTTTACCCTTGCATTCTGTGTTTTAATTTCTAGAATTTCTGTCAAAACAAAACAGTTTTCATTTCATTTATTTCTTTGCTATTGGAAAGATTTACATTTACCTTTCCCATGGTGAAGGTCACAAAATGATGGATTAAGCATTAGAAATAACCAGAAAGCACAGCTGAAAGACAGGAAACATACTGAAATAATGGATCTTTTTGTGATGATGTTTGAAGATGAACATTTTGTATTCATGATGAGTATTTCTTAAAAAGCAAGTTCAAAGTCACCATAATTACACACAAAAGATAATAGTTAAAAGAAATCCCTGGTACTTTGGTTAATGCACTAGATATTTATAATTCCAGGCAAAATCAATTTTTAAATGTAAGTTTCATGTGCTTGCCAGTCTTGGTTTCATCTCATTAATGCAGCGTTTTTAAACTGGAACAGGTTTAGACTACGAACGATGGGGCAGGGAGGGGAAGACACCGGATACAAAGATGTGGACCAGTGCAGAACACCAGATACCCATCTGGGAATGTCAGAATCACAGAATCGGTATGATTGGAAAAAAACATCTAAGATCATCAAGCCCAATCATTACCTAACTGCCAGTGCCACTACTACAGGATATCCTTGAGCATCATATCTAGACGGCTTTTAAATACATCCAGGGATGGTGATTCAACCACTTCCCCGGGCAATCTGTTCCAGTCACATGTGGGTGCATAGGTGTAATGACTCTAACTTGTGATCCGAGTACTTGGTCAAGCAGAGGTATGTATTTGGCCTTGCCCAGCTACAGGAGAAACTCTTCTGTCTACCAAATGGCCCAATTCTGTCTTTTAATGCCACTTTTCGGCCAATATTGGAACTGCTTCGAGGAGGCAGAGTGCTCCACGAGGACTTTGCTTTCCACATTTCATTTCAAATACTTACACTTCTCCCTTAGAATGTAATAGTGGTTATCTGAAAAAAAAAAATAAAAAAATCAAAGATAAATACTGCATAGTATTTCCAAGTTAACTGGTAAACAGGGAACACTCAATTAGGCCTTATTCTCTTGATCATACTCAGCTTGTGCAAGATCAGCTTATTCAATCAGTAAGGTAAAAGAAACGAATCATGTTTAGAGAGAAGGCAATGGGAAAGCAGCTACATTTTGGGTCATTATTAAAAGGCTAGGAAGGGACTGATTTTTCAGAAGACTGGCAATCAGTACCTCCCTTAAAAGCATCAGATTTTCAGTATCTGGAGCCAGGTACATCTTTATGTAACAAATTGGAAATCTCACTTGCTGTCTCCTATACATGCTCTATTTTAACTGCACTTTTCATGCTCAACTGGGTTGAATCAACTATTCCTTGTAATGCAAGCAAGGATGAGGACTCAGGTAAGATGCTGTCTGGGACTTGAGCACAACAGACACACTTGAATGTCATGAATATCTCATCCATATCATCAGTAGACAACAGCAGCCCTCTCAGCACAAAAATGATGCCCAGAGTGGGTCATGGTGATCAGCTGCTGGAGGAACAGTTGTTGGCACAGTCATATCAAACATCTGCCTCACCAAACACTGATGGAGAATTGAAACAAGGCAGGTCAAAGGGAAGGGAGCAAGAAAGGGGGACATAGTAACAACAGTAACCAAATCATTTTTCACCATTTCTGAAATATGAGAAATGGAGGAGCACAAGGAGCAAGAGGAGGATAGAAGCTGGTATTTGCCTTTTAGGTAGCCAGCAGGTGCTGATACGACGTGGTCAGCAACGCAGCCCTGTGTGAAGCAAATCAGAGGTGGTGGTGGCAAGGGTGAAGGAGGAGATCATAGAATGCCAGGCTGGAAGGGACCTCAAGGATCATCTGGTCCATCCTTTAAAGTGGAAAAAAACCAAAAAATTCGGTTTAAGATTTCTTGTAGGTCCATGGACAGGGGCTGAGGGGCTTTCTGTTTGGAAACAACTTCTTAAAGCAAGTTGGCTAATGCTAGGGAAACATGAATTCAGACAAAGAATGTGTGAAAGGATAATAAATTACTAACAGTCTCTCCACTGCAGATCTTTCATCGTGTCTTTATAGTGTCGCAGCTTAACAAAATCATACTGCATGCCTATGTAAGTAAGTATGTTTTCAGTGCTTCTTAGAAAACCCCACAAATATGTAGCACTTCAGTGATACATCCTTCCAATAAACAAAAAACCTATAAAAACTATCCTGTTTTCCTGTTTATTCTTCCAGGGGTTTTGTTCTTTCTTCCCAACAATACCCTTACACAGCTGGAGCCCATTAAATTTAACAGCAGCACAGCCGCTTGCAGAGGCCTCAGAACTCCTCCTGCAATAAAATAACTTACAAAAAAAAAAATAATTAAAAAGACATAAAAGTAAGCGGCTTCCATATAATGAGATTATAATGTGAAATGATGAAAAGATGAATAAACCCACTTATTTTTTACTCCTCTGGAATTAGCCAAACGTAGTTCATTCATGAATATTTGAAAGCGATGTGATCCATCCACTCCCTGGTACATAAAAAGCTTCCTTTCACTTCCCTCTAGCACCTAATGTTTGAGTGCACCAAGGCATCCTATGAAGGCTTTTGTTGGAGACATTTGAATCAAAATAGGGTGGGCAGCTTTTTAGTACCTAGCAGGACTAACCAAATGTTAAATGTGTTGAGCTGTCACATACCCAAATACAGTGTGCAACTGAATAAGGAGCCCCAAAAGAAGAGAGAGGTCGTTTCATTTGATGTTCAAATAATCTATTATTTACTTCGCCTAGCTACTTTTTAAAATCTGTTTTCAGCAATTTGTTAATAGTAAGATTACAGGAAAATTAGCACTTTTGGAATTTCGCTTTATAAGGAAGACCTCAGGCAAGGAAAAAAATGATAAGCAATGGAACTTCTGGAGAGTTACTATTATTTTCTAAATTCCTCAATGTTTACTCTGGTGGGATTCTGAGTTGGCAGCAGCTTTGAGGTGGAACGTCTTTTGGAAGGAGGCATGCCAAAAGGCTTCTAAATTCTAAAACTGGTTGTTGTTGCTTTGCAGAAATAAATAAGAAACCAGATCAAACAGGCTCTTTAAACACAGAAAACTCAAAATCTGATAGACGGAACGCTGCTAAACAGAACTGAAAACAAATCTCTCCCCTACCAGTCATCTCCTTGCAAAACAGGACTTGATTCCTGCTTTACTAAATACTTTCTCTGTCTCCTTATCCCTTCTACCCATCTTCTGTCAGGTTTGGCACCGGGACTCCTCAACTCAGTCGCCCAACAGCATGCGATCATGCTGCAAGATCTCTACTCGTCATGTCTCTCTCCCGGTTTTTCTCACTGACTCCAGTGAACTCTACAATATTTTCCTGCCAGAACACTTTCAGCTGCTCTCAGGAAAGCACCAGCCTGACTGTCTTGCAGTCATCCCCACACACCCAATCACAGAAACATGAAACACGCAACACTTGTGCAGTTAAGTTGTGAAAAGACAAATACAACGGTTCTGTTCTTCATTGGTTGGAGAACTAGTTGACCTTTAAGGCCCCTTCCAATCCAAACCATCCTATGATTCTGCGATTTCTGGTGTTATTTACCAAAGCCACACATGAGATATCAGAATGCCCTTAACGCCTTCCTTTCCTGAACAGCTTTGTTTCTCAGGGGCAACTTACATCAAGAGGAGAAAAGGCCAGTGAAGATCAGGAGACAGCTATAGAGTTGAACCAGGAATTCTTCTGTTAGAATAGCAATGGAGGCTAGAGTTAAATACATCTGGTATTTCTATCGCAGATACACAATTTTCATTTACATTGGCATCTTCATAATATTTCAAGTATAGAGTACGTCTGAAAAAAAGTCAGAAAGCATAAAGTCTCAATTTAACGGTCTTTTGTTATTAGCTACAGTAACCACCAAATGGCAGAGGAAAATGAGTTAGTCTTCTTTTCATTAATCACATCAAATTTTATTATTTTCCTGTTTGTATTTAATATGGACCTGAAATCTCAACTGGGATTTTCATTCTGCATTTTCATTAGAGTATCAGTAAAAATTCTGCAAAAGTAATCCTGATGTAGATAGAAACAAAAAAAAAATATATATATACATGTCTAGTGTAGTTTACATATCCATGACAGTTTTTATAGACTATGGAAACATAATCAGCAAAATAATATTTTAGATTCCCTAATTTTCAATAGGCCTATGATTTTTCCCATTTCCGACATTTCAATTACTAAATTTGCCATTATTATAATAATTTTGCCTTTGTGCTACCTTCCACATTGCTGAACAAGACACTATTGCCAACTTTGTGGCCATCGATTTTGATTTCATATGCGATTTTCATTTCATGTGCTAGGGAAAACATCAGTTTCCTCAGTTCATCTTGAATCAAAAGGACAAACTAGATTTTTTAACAATGGGAAATAAAAAGGAGAAAATGAATAAAAGTGAAAGAGAAGTGAAAATAGAAAAAAAAAGAAAATAACATTTTCACTGATAGTGTTAAAGAGAAACGGAAAACAGCATTGCAAATAGCGGAGGAGGAAAATTTTCAGAAATTAACATCCCAAATTTTTCTCCTTCTGTTATTATCATTAACACACTATTCCTTCTCAATTCCCTACCCAACAAAGTAGGAACACTGCACTCTGGAAAGCAAAAATTTTCAAGGAAAATATCACAAAAATCCTCAATACTTAAGTAAAATGTAAAAAAAAAAAAAAAAAAAGCAAGTACTAATTGTGATGTAAGTTAGTGACAGAATCCCTGGTATTCATCACTACTTCTCCAGCTGATTAAACAAGTCATTGATTGGGCCTTCCTGCTGCATGTTGCTTCATTTACAATCCTGAAAGCTAATCCATTCTGTGTCTAGATCAGAGCTGAAATCTTTTATCCCTCCAGATAACTGCGTATAGAAGTTCCACTCGGATATTTTAAGGCCCTCCTCAACAGTTTTCAAGTAGTCAACAAGACAGTCAACTTTGTGGGAATTCACACTGTATCTAAAAATACAACACTCGGTAAAGATTTCTAGATCTCCAAGACAGCCTCTAAAAGACTAGTTCACAAAATAAAATTCAGTTTGTAAAATCACAGTTTAAGATGAAATTTAAAAAAAACCCATACCAGTACGGCCCAAAACACTGACCTACCCTTGTTACAAGTAATCGCAAAGATCAATATTAAAACAAACAAAGAAAATCTTCACTTACAAAACCAGTTGCTAAGTGACAAAGATGTACTAGCATCCTGTCTCATTTATAAAGGAAAAGGGTGAAAGAGCCTCAAAAGGAAAAGAGAAAGGCTGTCTAATGACATTGAACATCGATTACCATATTAAGGGCAGAAGATAAGCTGCATTCTTATGTGTTTTACTTTAAGGAGGAGACAACAAAAGTCTGCTGTATCTGGCTAAGGAACTTAGACCATCTGTAAGGTCAAAGAATTTCCTTCTGACAGCAAGTTTAGCCAGCAAGCAAATTGCAGTTTGTCTACCTTGATTACTATAGCATTTACTATCTGAAGGATCAGACTAAGTAGTAGGACTAATTTACTTTCCATAAAGACAGTGCTTGGTACATAAATTTCTTGTATGTGAGTCAACACAGTATTTTTGCTTATAAAAACTATAAGCCAAGGAGCAGCCCTTAATCTATACTCAGCTCTTGGGGAATTAAAGTGGAGCTGCTGTTCTGTAGCTAGATCGGAGGAATGCTGATGGATAGAGGTTGCTAGAAAAAAACCTGACTTCTCCACTGGTAGCACTGGTATTGGTGCCCTGGCTCTCAGATGAACTCCCAGCTTTACCTCAGGAGGATGCAGAGTGGTTTCCCTGAGCAGTGAAATATCCTGCCTGCCAACTCAGGAAATTGAAGCCCGACTCTCGACCTTTTGAGACACATGCAAAATCTGCACATTTCAGGCTTTTGAAGATTTTTAGAGGTGTCTCTGAGCGCTGGCCATTCTGATTTCTAAACTGTAGTCATTAAAGGTGACATAAGTTCAGAAATGTGGCAAATTGCTATGAAAAGATCCGTTCAAATCATCCCAGAAAAAGAAGAGACACACACTGCAGTGCAGCAAATTGTCAGTTAGTCTAAAGTCAAACCCAAGTGGATAAATCACAGCTTCAGATTCATCCCAAACATTTGAGGGACGCAAAACGTAAGGCAAATACGATGAATAACAAGAACTTTAAATACGTTATTCGTAAATGTGCTGAGACAAGGCTTCAGAAAAAGTGAATTTTGGAGAGCGAAACATGGGTACATCTTGCATATAGTAATCACAATAAAATGGGCAAGTACAGTCAGCACTCTTGCTCATTATAGCAATACTTCAGATATGAGAAGTTTCACAAACTTGCTTATTCCTTCCTCTGTTCTTAACTCTCTTTTTAATAGTCTACTGATGGATATTAGAATTTAATTATACCAATTAGTACTGCCACATCAGACATATGATGTAGCCTCAATTAGGAGGTACCTAATGGATATTAGTACAATTTAGCTTTGTAATTAAAGTTCTAAGAGCAGTGCAAATTCAACAGTACAATTGCAAAACATTAAGACAACACTGATGGTATTGAAATCGAGTATTTAAAAAAATAATCCCGTGTATTGGTCTTAAAAAACCCACATATCTGAAATGAGTTTCAAGTTCTGCATCTCAATGCATAAAATTGGGAAAGCCATTCTTAGTATTTAAAATATTCTTCGTTAAATCATAGTTTTTTGCAATTAAATCATGTCCATTGTAAGTTATTCTGCCAAGTCCCGCTTTTATTAAAGGGCTTTCTAGAGGACTTTTGCAATTTCTGTCATCTCTTCTTAGGCATCAGTGCACCGACTCTACTAAATCCAGAAAAGCTTACCCTGATAGAGCTTTGTTTTGGCAGTGACAGCAGAGAGGACAAATGCTTCTCCTTCTCCAGTTTCTTCCCACCACCACTTCAGAGTCCGCCTCTTCTGTGATGAGGGAGTATTATGATTTTTCTCTTGGCTCCATCCAGAGCAGGGACAGCAAGAGGCCAGTTTTAAAGAACTACCATCCAACGACTTCTACTGACAAAATTAATACTGTATTTTTAAAAACCTGCTAATTGATTGGTTTTGCTTATAGCCAAGGAACAACTTAATTTCAATTCTACTGATTGCTGATTGTGCTTCTCTTAAGTCATTATAGCGCACGATGTTATTTGATATGAAGTACAAAGACACTGCCCATTCCAAAATAACATTTTGCCAAGTGCAAGACGCTAACTCAGAAATGATCTGACAAACGCATTTAGAGAAAGCATAAATGATATAGCAGTAATTAAAATAAAATCATTAAAAAGATGAATTACCATCTTCCTTACTGTGTTTGGTGCTGTCTTAAAAACTAAAATCAAGTGGTAAACCGTGAAGGACCTGCTAAACATTCACTCTACCACAAGCGTAGCTACAGGTGATATTGGACTGGGATTGACTGTTCTGTGTTCTCATCTTCCACTGTCACCCAGAGGATGATGAAAGACAGCAGGACAAGGAAAGGCATCACAGCAGGAAGAAACTAAGCAAGAAAAAGTGTCATAGTGAATGTGACATTCAGAGAGGTTAAGTTTAGACTACTTGATGGGGTGATGCTTGATATCTCAGTCACCCGTATCAGAGCCTGTGTTGGGAACCACTGCAGCTCCTCTCTAGTTCACATGCCCACAGTTTTCTTGTGTTTACAAAAGGAGGAAAATAGGAGAGTGATGCTTGCCATCAGCTCTCAGTACGATACAGAGTTGGGACATGCTGGGCGCTCGAGAATGTGCCACCATATTTTTATATAGCTATAGCTGAACAGTAGTCTGAGTGCGATGCATCTCATGTAATCTAAAGAGCATATAAGTAATCTTTCAAGTTTCATCTTGCTACCTAACAGGCTCTTATCTGGCCTGTTTCTTGAGCTGAACTTATCTCCATCAATCATAAATCAGGTTTAAGAGAAAACTGCAATCAAAGAGTTTGCAAAAAGACCCGCCTGCAGTATAAGATGCAATATGGAAAAGTTCATGACCTGTACACCCACCAGAACAGAACAGTTAGATTGATGTGCTACAAAATCCTTTCAGCAAAAGCATGGAACTGCAAGTTTTATAACGGCAAACTATTCTTGCGCTTCCCAGCTAAGATGTGCTTCCTAATTATGATATAATTTAAGTTTTTTGACTTAGATCTTGCATGATAAGCATATTAAATTGGCATGATGGGCTACAATTTATCATGATCATTAAAAATGAGATAATCAAACTGTGGCTGGTCATTAATCATGGTCAGTAGTATAACAACTAAATGGAGTGTAGTGCATCCTGGGAATCTATGAAAAATAATTAATTTGAATTGCTAGAAAAATAGAACAGATGAATACTTACATACAAAAGCAGAACGTAAACAGATAAACACCATAAACCCTATCAAATACAATTTTGAAACGTTTTCATTGCTGTCAGTGTTCCCTTGCCTCTGCTCAGAACATTTACAGATATATTATTAAAAATTCTCACAGTATAAGAATACCAACTAAGGCAGCTGGCACTCTGCACATAGGCATTTTAACTTGAATTCATCGTGTAAATTTTACTGGTAGCTCGTTTTCTCTTCTGTAAAAATGGAATAAAAGTATGTAGCGTGTTCTGCAGTTTAATTAATACTTACCAAAGTACTTTAAGATCTTCTGCTGGAAGTCTGCAGTACATTGGGCATGAACACTGAGCTTCTAGGTTGGCAGGTAGCTAAACGCAGGTGTTACTGCTTCCTTAAACGTTTAGCTACACAGTGAAATAAGTGAAAAACTGTTCCCACAACACTGGGGAAACCCACTGGATTGAGAATACTGGGAAGGTTTCCTTGAAAAATTCCCAACCTCTCTCTCCTCTGCAAATAAGAGCAGGAAAGAATTTAGATATCCAAAGACTTACCTGGGGAAAGTGGTAATGGAGATAGGATTTGGTTGATTTTTGGCTAAAACACCTCATCTTACAACTGAGACCACAACCCAGCAATAAATATCTTTTCCAGGGTATCCAAGCTGTGCCTGCACTGCAGTCCAGGGCTAAAACAGTCAGGCCATAGTCTGAGGCAAAAATCCCAAGAATCTCCACATCTTCCGTGTCCATTAAATAGATGTGATTCCACAACTGCCTGGAGGGCATTCAGTCTGACTGATAATTGCAGTGGGCTATCACTGGAAACCTCCAGAACGCAGAGGTTGGTTCAAAAGTCTTACTTGATGGTTTGCTTGTTTTAAAGCTCAGTATATTGGAAGTGGAGGCCGATACAAGAGCGCTCTCATTTCTCAATGAAAATGAGGAAAGTAGTAGATGTTGTAAAGTTCAGGTCCTCCTTCTCAAATTTAGGTAATTATTGTCCCATTTACAGAAAAGTATGCTACTCCAATTTGAAACTTTATATTTATCACTGCTGCCTTTTACCCACATTTTCAAAGGTAGAGCCCTGTTATTAGACGATTTTTACCATTTAATTACAATATTTATAAAATTAAATCCTCGAGTGACCTGAAAAAATCTGAGCAGAAATGGTTGTTGAAGTAACAGAGCCCTCTTACAATTTTCCCTACCATATTCATACAACTTAGGCTATTTGCCTTTTTTTTCTTAAAGACAGTCTGTGGGAAACAGGGAGGAGAGAAGAGGCAGGGAAACACGTTGCCATATGCTGAAAAGAAACAGGTATAACAGAATTTGCTACCTAAACTGCATATGAGAAAACCAAATTGACTAGGATACCTAGTGCTAATTTACTCCACAGTTGAGGATTCTGATGTCTTTACACAAGGCCAAAACAAAAGTACCAAAACCATACGGTTCTTATTTGTCTACAGCACAGAGCCACAGCATACTTTTCATGAATGATAATTCCAAAATATGCAAAAACTAGCAGCCTGCAGGTATGCAGGGCTGGGAAACTTGAACATACACAATTCTGATCCTGTTTTAAAAAAAATCCAACACACAACACTTTCAAAAACAGGAAAACTGCTCACCCTTTGAAAACTATAATTATCTTTCAACCAGTTACTGAAACCTTGTTCAAATGCAACATTAAATGGTGACAGCTATTGTTTTGGGCCAAAAAGAAAAAAAATATTGTTTTTCAGATCAAGGGTTTATAGTATATTTCTTGACACACAAAGATTCCCATTGCTAACGGACAGAAAGCATAGTTGGTACTTTAAAAATACAAGGTATCTGGGTACTTAAAAAAAAACAAGCACAAAACCCCCAACATTCTGCGAATGGTTGTGGGTGATGCTCTTTTGACCAATTTCATTGAATGCAGCTACCCTGGGAAGCTGAAGGTTTGATTTAAAAAAAAAAAAATAAAAAAATCTAACCATAAAGCCTGAAAGTGCAACTTCATACAAAAGGAATCTGTTTCATTGTCTGTCCCTTTAAGAAGAGAAATTGCTCTGGACTTCTGTTCAGGAGACTGAAGCATATTTTCATGACTATTACATAAACACAAACAAAAGGCTGTTTTCTAAATGGTGGTAAGATGCCTTTTTAAAGCACATGAAGATGTTTGTCTTTTTGAATTGTACTCAATGCAAAACAATGTCAGGCAGAAGGAAACAGAAGTGAGCATCGGCCGCATTTCAGACGTGAATATGTGGTGCTCGGCAGCAACAGCTGCGCCCCGATGAAAAAGTTGATGAAAAAATGGCCAACATTTGCAAAGAGAAAAAAACCTTATCACCCCTGCAAGAATTGTTGGGGACCAGATGTTAAAATCCAGTATGGTCTGTTTATTTCTGAAGAGAGTGTTGTAAAAAACCTTTAATCGGGTGTTTTTATGTGGTTTAGGTCGTTCTACTTGACTGTTTTATAGGCTGATGTTATTGATATGAAATTGTAACTGAAGTCTGCCTGTTATGGATCAATAGAAAAGTTATAACTATCAATACAGGGTGAAATTAGTAAAGAAAGCAGGAGGGTACTACGACTTTCACTTATACATAGTATGTCATAAATGCAGATGTAACACAGAAGAAAATAAAGCAAAAAATTGTAATCAGAAATCAATATGAGATTAGCCTCCCACATATTGGCAGGACTGATTCTTCGAAAAGCATAGCAGGAGCTAATGGAGAAAAATATCCTGGAAGAACCACGCAGCACCCTAACCTGCACTCCGAACACTTGGATCAAGGGAAACTGTACAAAGTGCAATTTCATACTGCACAGCAGTACCAACATAACTCTAAAGTAATCCAAATTAAATAGTTACTTGGACTTGTGCAACTGCAAACATAACTCAGGGCAAGGTTCAGGCCTCCCAAGTCCCTGCTGGACTGGAGAGCAAAATAAGCCACTGAGCACCCAAGGAAGGCTCTTCCGCTTTCATTTCTCTTAAGAAGAAAAATGCTTCGGGACACAGCCAACTGGGCTGGTGGCAGGTAATGAGATTCTTCTGGAAAACAAGGAAGGGCCAAATCACAACTCAGCTGAGAGACTGCAAGTACATAAAGCCCATGCTCAGAAAAAGCGGGGCTGGAAGCCTTTGCTCCAGATGTCAAAGGGGATGAAGCGCCCCAGCCCAGGCGACCTGTCCTGCTGGGACACCGCGCTTCTGGAGTCATGGAGCTTGGGCAGGCAGCTTCTGGGGGTCTCCTCCTCCGGGGCAGAGATGCTGTGGTTAATAACATAGCCTTTTCAACACTTCAACGCCGTTTCAATCCAGCTCTATCCTTAGACTACACACAGAAGTGCTGCTACTAAAACAGTAGTTTGAAATGCCAGAACCTTTGACTGCTAGCCGTAAACAGAAATCTGAACTAAATCTGCATTAAAATGAAAAGCAAAACACAGGGAGCCTGACTGCACCATCTATTCAAAACATCAGAGACAGCCAATAGTGGATGGACATATTTTCAGACGTTTTTCATTCCACAAGGTCAAAGAACTTCACAAATAAAGGGGTCCGACAATATTTTTGCTTTAGGATTGATATGAGAACTTTACAAACCGAAGCGTGTGGGGAGATCGGGTCAAAAGGTATTGTCTTTTACAGCAGGGTAAATCCTGGCATCGCTCTGGATATATGGACAATGTCATAAAGGAGAGAGCAGAGCTCTGTGCGGCTCTGAGTGACTTACCCTCTGCCACGCAGCAAGCAGCGGGGTTGCAGGGATTAAAGTCGGTTCCGGGGAGTTGATGTAAGTGCTGGATCAAACGATATGCAAGCAGACAGTGGAGCACTAAAGGTACAGCAGTGTCCTGACAGAAATCCCTTGGTGGAAATTTAAGGAAGTATGCAACTCTCTGTTTTATCTTCTGCTTGGACTTCAGAAAAACAGAGGATGTGGGGACTGCCAAACCAGTGTTTTACCTCTTCCGCGCCTGGTTGCTTTTTCGTTTTAACCTTGTGCTGATACTTTCACAAGATATTCAAAGCAGATGATTTTACAGATGCTTCTGACTGAGCACAGCCTAATAAATTTACCTTAACACAATATAATATAGTTTACTGAAACCACAAGCAGATACAGACATCTGCCATGCACAGGACACTTATCCTGTACAGTTTTGCCAATGCTATACATGAAATATTAATTTTTAGTAATATTCACCTACTCTCCTTCATGTTTTGAAAGTGTCAAGATGCTTGCAGCTGTTAAATATTATTTAAATTACTTTTCATTAGGTTTTTGGTGGCCTTCATTCCAAAGAGAAAATTAGATTGTAGTTAGTTAATAAATTGGCAAAAGAAGAGGTATCAGGTATTGAAAATAACTTTTCTTTTTCAATCAGGTCATACAGCTATCAACTCTGCATCCAGGACAGTGCACATGTGCACGTATGGGTGAGTACCTGACATGTCTGTTCAGCATATTGACCAGAAGTCTCTCCACCATTCTGGAACAATGAAAACATCCAAGGACAAAGCTGCTTGCAAAGGTCCAGAATCCCTTGATGCCCATCTCCAAGCGCATCCATAGTGGGGAGTGTCCTGTCACTGGTTTTATCACCACTGAGCTCTAGATGTCTTTTTCTTACATCTTCAGTAGACACAGGCACCAGACACCATAACACAACTCAAGACAGCCCTGGTTGCTGTGCTTATGAAAAATCCGTGTGGTAATATCAGCGCACTACTGTCAGCTGTGCCCTTGAACTCACAGATTCATTTGATAAGAGACCTTTCCTTTCACAACCTGATTTTTGCTATTAACGCTGCGAGAATAAAATGTTGGTGAATGAACAGCAACAACAGGAAAAAAATCCCAGTTGAATTAAATTATTATTTGCGAGACATTCAGAGATATTGATCTGCCTGACTTATAAGTAATTCATGCAGTTTAGCGCTGAACAAAAGGTACAATTTTAAGAAAATGTGCTGTAGGGCATAACTTGTAGAATAATTAAAAACTTTAAATCACTTCTTTTGACTTAACACCTTCACTTTCACTTCAAAATAATGTTACACGACTCAATAGCATAACGACAAGAGGTTTATGGAGAAAATTAGGATTTTTTTTTTTTTTTGCATTAGGCCTCTGAGAACTTCTCTTGTATAATCTGATCAATACTTTGCTTCTCCTTTGGACTTTTGTATACTGTGGATCATTTAAAATAAGCAGGCATAAAAGGAAAAAAGAAAAGACTGGACCATTTAAATATTCAAA
Organism: Baryphthengus martii; assembly: GCA_013396935.1. Taxonomy (NCBI): domain Eukaryota; kingdom Metazoa; phylum Chordata; class Aves; order Coraciiformes; family Momotidae; genus Baryphthengus; species Baryphthengus martii. Next base: position 528,615 of record VWZK01012360.1, read on the forward strand.
CACAATTATTCTTAGAAAATGTAGATTCAGTTATTACTTTCATAAAATATAAGCTTTTTCATAAAAATAGAAGCATGACACAGTCTGTCAAAGGTCCTCCTTTTTATACTACCAGCCATCTAAATCCTGTGATTCTGTGAAATTCTTGTGCTGGATTTAAATGTATTTGCAATGCCATAAATATGGGCAGGAAGGGAGGAGTGCTGGAATAGGAAGATTGATAGGAAATGACCTTAATAAGCTTTACAGATTGTTTAATCTCAGTAAAAAAAAAAACCAAGTTAGAAGCTAAAGATTCATTAGAAATACGCCTAATTTGTGGTTTAACCCTGCGTTTGACATTTAACTTGGTTTTACAGATTCCTTAATCCTTCTGGCCTTCGAGCCAAAATATCTTTTAATTAAAAAGCTATAAATGTGCTCCTTTGGTCATCTCTTAAATCTGCAATCCTCTTAGATTTCCCCTTAAAAGCCTAATCCCCTTAGCTCCTTAGAGAAAAACCTTGGCTCGGCGAGGCTGTGGCGCGGCGCCCAGCAGAGCTGAGCAGCCTGGCTGGACTCTGCACTGGGTGGGCAGGAGCCTTCTGCTCCTCACCTTACCCAAGAATGAAATGTGCCCACGAGTTAGAAACAGCCCAAAGGAATAGGGAGAGGTCCTCCTCTGGCTGACTAGTCACTGGGTGTAACGCCACTGCTCTCTGCTCAGCACATGGAAGGGTGCTCCACCAAAACCGATGGCAGATTCCTCCTGGTACGGTGGGATCCAGGAGCTCACCCGAGAAGTTTCGAGAAGCCTGAACAGAGTGAGACTGCTGCTTTTTGTGCAGCTCAAACAGTGCCATGCCTCTCCACCATCCAGCTCGGACCCTAATGAGATTACTAAACATCAGTATGCAACTCAGGCAAGGGAGCAGGATAAATTGCTAAAGTTTAGTATATCAAACAATGAATCCTTTCTCTCCAGCATCATTTTGTAGTAACAATTATACCAGTCAGATCTTTCGTATAGACCGACAGATAAGTCATGAATAGCCGAGTCTTTGGATTTTTAATTTCCATCACAAACTTTTCGTATCAATATGAAATAAACCCAGCCACATTAATTACAAACTGTAGTTCAAAAGAACTGAGACAAAAAGTAGCTATGCAAGGGAAAACTGGATTTTCCTGAAAGGATTTTTTTTTTTTTTTTTGCTGTCTTTGAAGAAAACACATTTGTACTTATCAGGCAGAGAAAAAAAAAGTTTATATGCCATGCCAAATTATTGTTCTGTCGCAAAATTAAAAATCAAGATTAGAAGCCAACCATATTTCTCAAACATGACATGTTCTCTACACCATATGCTCTGAAGAAAGATTCATTTAATTGTTTGGAACAAGTCCACATAGTTGTCAAATTCCAGGACTCCACCCAAAGTCATGTAATAGGTTTCTTCAAGGTGCATGGCATCACATTATGCTGTTCTCCAGATTTGAATTAGATTCCTCAGCATAAAAGACATTGACAGCATCTCAGTCTGATAATAAATACCTAACCTCAGAAGGCAATGAGACACACATTAGTGCTTCAGTGCTAAAAATGACAACACAGAGGAAGGTCCTTCAATCATCCACAATAACTATAGAGAAGCAGATACCCAAGAGGAGTGTTCACAACCGCCAGAATGCTTGGACACCAAAACCAGCCAGACTAAAGGAAACTGTGAATTTCAAAAGACAATAACTAAATAGCATGTTATAGAACCCAAATTATCTCCTTGGGAAGCAGTTTTCCTCATCTGAGCAGGTTGCCTGATACCCAAAACCGGATAACCCAAGTCTGAAAGAAGCACTAGCTGAATGTGGCAAAAATCTCTTTGCACTCTTAAAAGTATCCTAGCCTCATCTACTTGCTCCTAAAATCACGTATGTTTGGAACAGACCCCTACACACGCAAACACTGGCCAAAGCAGCCTGAAGGGACTTGAGCTTTTAAATATGGACAGACCAACAAAATATAAGATGAGGGCATCTGTAGAAATACGATTCACCTCCTAGCTGACAATCTAGGGCTTATGGTTATGTTCTTGGGTGCTATTTACGGAGGGAAAAGGGCTGTGAGACAAAGAACTACCAGAAAGAAAGTAACCTGAATGGAGATACAAAGTACTGAGACACAAAAGTTAATTTTTTTTTTTTTCAGAATACAAGTCATTGTTCACGAGTGTACTGTACTCTTTGATGCGAAAAACCTGTTTCAGAACTACCTACGAAGCATGAGAAGATCTGCAGAATCCATCCTGTAAAAGAAGAGTCACCCATTACTGCATGCAATAGCTGAAACAACAGAAACCACCAGCAAATACTAAGCTAGAGATGGTAGCAGACTGAAAAACAGAGTAGACAAGACAGCAAGAGAAAAAGCACCTCAGGTCACAAAATCAAAGTCACCTTAAGTTGGGCTGTTACCCATCAGGATAGGTTATAAAACCCTTGAGTCTTCCTGTGACTGAGCCTTACTACGCATGAGGAGAAGTACCAGCTGTCCCAGCATTTGCCTCAGCGAAGACAAAGACCGTACGGTAGATATACTTCAGAAATTATTTATGGCACCTGTTTCTGTATCGTTTACCATGGTTTTCTTTTACCCTCTAATAAAACATCATTATTAACCAAATGCATCTACATTAGCAAGTAGTGCGGAAAAACTAGAGGGTGGAGCAATTGGTGTCAAGGAACCCATGTCCATGTGATATCCATCTGCTTTGGACAAGCTATAGCCTAGTTCTGTGGGGCTGGCACTCACTAAGCATTGGGGCACAGAGGTAGACGCCAGCAGTACATCTTTGAGCTGATTTCCACTCAAAAAGGAACTGACTCAAATGTTCTGAGGTTGTTCTTCAAAGCAAAACACGATGCAATAAAAGTGGAGGGGAGATTCACTTCCGAACTTCAAGCCTGTTTTGAGGTAAAAATGCTAATATAGGCTCATCTTGAGGGCCATAAAGTTTACAAATGTTTTTTCCAGTGCTTCTGGGTGAGGAAGTCCCATCAGAGTTATACTAGCATGCTTTTTAAACTTGAAACCATTGTTCTTGCCACTCATCCAGACCTAGCAGAAAGGTAACACTTATCAAAATAATGTCTTTCATGTAACGTTAGCAGAAAATATTTGTGAGGGATAGAAAATGACTTGTGTTTATTTTGGACAGGCTGCTGGCTGAATAATGAACAGCATCTGGCTGAAACAAGAACCTTCACAGGTTCTTTCAAGGGCTGACCACCATTTTTTTCTCTTTCCAAAATAAAGCAGAAATAATTATAAATAACAACACAAACAAAAACTGTTCTTAAGCAGTAGCAAGTATTTTCACAGAAAGTGGTTTCAAGCTCTCTTCTGCCTAAATGCACCTGAAGTCCACTTTTAGCCTGTTCTTCCCCTTGGAGATGCTCAAGCGCCCCAGCTCCTAAACCCTTCCTTACCTGACCAACATTTGACTCTGTCTTCCCCAGACACTCAATGGATTCAAATTCAACGGGAAGGGCACAAAATGCCCGTCGGGTGCAGCGGGTCACTCCCGAATGCGGTTGAGTCCTCTCAGCCTGGTGAGGGCCAGGCTGCCGCTTCTTGGGAAGCGCCCCGTGCCACTCAAACCACAGGCTGCAGTGCTTGACCTCAGCGCTGACGGCTGTGCACCCTAAGTGTAGGTGATTCCAGCACTCTCTTTAATCACTAGTAAGAAAACCTGACCAGAGCTGGCCAGTTTTTCCAATTCCGTTACAGATTCTCTGCATAGTGCGGATGTATAACCGCCGATACTTGCAAGCAAATGCACACTCATCATCCTTTTGTCTTGTTACCTTAGATAACAGCATTATTTGGATGCGAGGATACAGTCTAAAGAAAATAAGAGATTTTAAAAAGCCTAGTGTCAATCCCCAGCATTCATGCTCCCTTTATCAAAGAGTATTACATACTAAGTTTTGTTCTGAGTTAGGGTGAAGTGAGATATATTGATTTCACTTTTAGACTTCCCTTTATATATTCCTAGACATTGGTTGTTCTTTTGAAATTTAACAATGTATGTACTATGTTAATTTACTTAACGTTAGGCTTAATTTGATAGCACTAGGTGCTAATGAAAAAATTCTCAAAATAAACCCAGGGAGTCTTTCTACAGATATGTTTCTGCGCATCAATGTACTGGTAATTCTTTTCTGAAAGAAAAGCACAGGATTTAACTGTGTACCTTCCTTAATTTCTGCATAATTCTGTGTCTTTGATCAAACCTCTATTTGTGTTGTAAATAGTTTACAGATAAACACCTCAGAGGATTCTTTTTCTGTGCCTAAATGGAAATGGCCTTCTCTGAATTACAGACCAATACCTTTCCTCTTTTCTTTGCTCATTGTGTGGAAGCTCTTAAAAGCATTATAAATCGTTAAAAGCTAATGGCTCCCATCTAGCTTTTTACCTTCAACACATCTCCAAAAAAAGAAGTTAAATTATATTTTCTACTTATGATTGTCAGCTGAACTGCATTCATCCCTCTTTGTATCTCCTTATATACTTCCAATAATTGCAACAGCCAGCATTCAGGATTTCTAGACATAATACATACATATTTATATTTATCTTAAAAGGCTACGATTTGGAATGCTCCTGATATTACCATAAGTAACTTCTTCATTGTAAAATATCATACAAGTATCTAACATACATTTCAAACTAAAACCTACATGGAACCTCAAAAGGAAAATCGTATGTGAAGCAACTGTTGATGACCGCATTACAGTTGAGTAAGGCACAGACTCTTCACAAGTCTAGAAAAAGCAAATGATGAGGACTAAGATAAGGTAGAGGGACAGAAAGATGATGTTACAGAGAAACTTTGCATTAAACAACTGCGAAAAGTTAGTTTCCTTACTATAATAATACTCTCCCATTGTTCTTAACTTCTTGCTAATACGCTACACAAAGTCACTGATTAATTCTCTATATTGTCACATTCTTTTATGCTACAGCAAGATAGGATTCTGTCCTCTGTCCAAACTAGCATGTTTTTTATAGACATTTCTTGGAGAAAATCTACATCTACGTACACTGAATACCCGTGACATCACAGAGAATGAATGTAACCGAAGATGTCATTCGGCCCATCGTGCTAATTCACTTACAATGACAACACCAAGACAGAAGAGGCAACTGGAACAGAGATGCGCATCTTCAAGTGCCTATCTACAAACGTATTTCTCTTTGGCATCTCTAGTACTTTGACCGCATGTATGGATTTGTTTAGACTCAAGCCTGAAGACAGACAAAAGTGTTTTGGGCAGATTTAGTATCTTGCCTCAGAGAGAAGACAGCTACTGTAAATCACTGGCTATGGGACTGATGTTATAATCTTGCTCTGACTTAGATAAAATTATCTATACCTGAAAGATCTCAGTGAACCTGTCAGTGCATTATCTGGGGATAAGAGATGTAAATTGCCACGACCTCCATAAACTGCAGTGGTTTTGGATGTTGCACAACCTGAACCATTTCCTTCCTCTCCCACTGTCCAAGAAACGCTCTTATTGCAACATTCTTCTTAGGACAAAATGCATTAAAAATCTAAACTACATTTGTCATATAACATTACATGTCATAAGAAGTGATTCTAAAGAAACCGAAACAGCACAGAGGCCTTAGTGTGTAGCTCTCGTTGTAGGGGTCTCTACTACGAGGTTCTCACACGCAATGAAAACCTTCCCTTTTAAGCTGTTTGCGCTGGCAAATGCAGCATCTAATACCTGAAAAAAATATATAATAAATAGAACTGCCCACGCTGTGCAAAAAAAGAACTGCAATTCTCTTTGGCTAAGGCTGTCCACAAGAGGTACGCTTGCAGAAGCATGTTGTGGCAGACTAGGGCCTCTTAATTTCTTTTTATGTTCTGAGCTCCAAGAAACATATGCTGGTTTTGTGGTAGCTTGGACAACTGAAATGATTCAAGGATTAGAGGATACGACACAGAGGAAGAGCAAGCAAGGGAACTTAATTTATACAGCTTAGAGAAAAAGAGATTAAGGGGATATAAAACTGTATAAATATCTTCAAGGATTGAAGGAAATACTATCAAGGCAGGAAAAGGATTTTATACGTTACCTAAGAAAGGTTAAGAAATTTACTATCCTAAAACTATAAAGTTTTAGTTAGAGAGCAGGAAAGAAATGGCTAAAGACATTAATAAAAGGAATACTCCAGCAGAGAAAAAGAAGTGAGGTGGCTACACCACAAACATAAGAAAACAGAGCAACGTAAAGACTGCTTGCAACCGTGCAGCAAGAGGAGCCTGCAAAGAGCAGGGAATTGACACTAATGCCCAGTTTTTATTCTCTTAAGATATTTAGGAGCAGTGCCTTCTGAACCTAAGAAAGTTTTTGTTGCTCACTGTGGGATTGTTTTTCTTTTCATGAGATATGAAGCCCAAAAGTGCCAATTGTTACAGTTTTAATCATGTTTTGCAGTATCTAGAATTTCTTCTAGTCTATGTGTGTACGTCAAGATCTGGCAGCCTCTTCTGGCATTTCACCTTTCTGAGCAAAAGGAAGAAAATACTGTCCAAGCACTTTGGAAAGACTCGCAGAACTGGAATAAAACGAGAAACACAAACCTCGAAACATTTCAGATTCAGATTCTGCCTGTGCTGTGACTCTTGAATGCACTAGATTAGCAGCCTGGGAAAAGCAAATGAATGATCCTAAATACAATTCTTATCTGTGTAAATCCATGAAAACAGTGAGCATTAATGAAAATAATTGTGTTCTCAATAAATGGCCTTCGGTCAGTCACAAAGAAAATTAAGACAGATGTTTAGGCTTTTTTTTAATCACCTGCCTCATCATCTCCGTATTAACTTCTGAATCAAAATATGTGATGATTCCAACTGCATGTCACAAAGAGGTAGTTCTTCAATAGGAAATACATTTCAATAATTTTCATGGTAATCAGCAGCCACGTAGAGAAGAGAGACGCAAGTAAGTGCCTTAACTGTGCAGAAATCAGAAAAAATAAATGCACCATTATCTGATCTGCACAGCAGGAGTTACCAGATGGTGGTCCAGGGATGCAAGAGACAGCTCAGAAAACTGGCTAATGTGGAGACAGCGAAGATGGTATTTTGTTTAAGATATTCTGGAGGAAAGCAGTAGGAAGCCTCAGCATTGCAGTTGAGGACAGAGAGAACTTGAAACATGGAAGGAACAAGACCCGAACAGTTTCACTGGCCACAGAATGAGTATTTTTTGGTACAAACTGGGTCATACATGAAATAAGAGTTACTGTCACTTGTTTCCTTTATGTGCTGAGCCTCTATGTAAACCCTCTGGAGCCTATATTCTTTTATCTAAAACCTTCTAACTCACCTTAAAAAATTAAGTGCCTGTATTATATTGATCTTTCTGTTTAATTCCACGTTTTGAATAATACATCACAGAAGTGGCAATGCTTTTATGATATGTTGGTGTCATACATCATAACTAGCACCACTGCTCTGGTGATGTATTACCCACACAGTAGCACTAACCAGAAAGATAAATGCTGGTATATGGACAGCTACGTATGTCTCTTGAGAAACAGGGATAAAGACAGATTAATTTATACACACGCTAAAATTCAAAAATAAACAAAATGTCTATCTGGTAGAGATTGTATATTACTTCTGGCAGGACGTATATACATCTTTACAAAAGAAGAAGCTAGAAAGCTATATATTTGTTTTCAAGTCAAATATTCTGTGAATAAATCTTGATTCTCTGAGTGAAAGGAGCTCTGGCAGGAGCACCCTTCCCTCACTGACAGGAGATGCTGAATCAAGGAAGGATTGTTCCACGCGTTTTCCAGCGCCTCAGCCTTTTTTCAAGAATTAATCCCTTATCCTGAAGTGTTTTCAGGATTGCAATATCCACAGTATCCACAGAAGCCCCTTTCTGTCAGCCTTCTTACACGTTGTACTGATGCCATAGATAATTTCTGTACAATATGTTACACCGTTCCGCCTTTGACTTTCTGTTTCTCTTGCAGGAAGAGCAGAGTTGCATTATTCTCTCACTCACATCACAAAATTCGAAGGCCATTATTTGCCTGTAAACACACTATTTTGTTTCAGCTGCATGCCGCCTTTCCTGAGCTCCTTGACAATCCCGCACAAGAGCCTGTTTTGTAAAAAGGTTTCCCCACTCGGGAACATTCACAGACCTTTCTGCTCGTCTGGGAAATAATTTGTGTTCCGAGCTTCGACAGCTGCAAATTCGTGAGATGCAACTAAGCAGAAGAGCTGTGACTCATGCTGGGATAACGCAGCAGACCCCTATGCCCTCCTGCCCACCCCACCAGTGCCTACTGTGGAGCCCCTTGCCCAAAATCGCTTCCCAGGAGATACTTCAAACTCTTGCTGTCATTTTATCCAGTCCTTCTTCGTGTTGCAAAACAAACACAAAAAAAAAGAACAGGATTTGAGAAGGAAAAGGTTCATATTTATGACATTTGAGACCTACCTGTCAGATAAAATAACTGCAATATGTTTCCCCTTCCTACCTATGTAAATAAGAGTTGAAGAACTAAGCACGTGTTGCACTAAATAATACTTAATTAGCTCATGCACCACAATGGTTATTCCAGATTCTGTGGTCTATGAGTGAACTGTATTAATTAGGGCAGGATGAATCAGCTCAGAACTAATGGACTTGACACTGTGCCCACCCTCTGAGCAGAACCAAACCCCCAGCTTTTCTGAGGCTTAAAACGCTTTGTTTGCTTTTATTAATTAATCAATCAGGACTTGACATGAAAATACCTCAAGAAATATTAAAATCTTTCTAAATGATTCAAAACTTAGTCACTACCAGAAGTAGTAGTTGTAGGACAAAAGCATCAGTTCTTGTGAGATTTCTAGCCTGATTTTCCACATTTATGCCTGAGCATAATGTTATTCTCTCGGCTTCTAGCTTGTCATCTTACTGTGAAATCATCACAGATACTTAGGAAACGCAAAAGAGAACCAGCTACAGGGGGTGGGGGGGAAATAATAAAATGCGCGTACACAAACAGATCCTTCAGCCAACTTCCGCCTACTGAAATATCACCCCGTTGGAATAAAATTAGTGGTAACAATTGATTTATCAATCGCTACTGTGCACTATGAAAGGCTAACAAGTTGGTCTGTCAAGTCTCTTAGCAACATTCAGTCAGTCAGTCAGATGGTACGAGCGATAAGACGAGGCATATGATAATGGAATTTTCCAGATCTGTTACACTTGCTGGGTTTTACCTCGCTTTGTAGCACAACCCCTTCCTTCCCGCACGGTGAAGACAATGCGTTCCCTCGCTACCTCGCAGCCTGGAAAAGGCTCCATAACCCCCTTCTTGCCCGGTAAGGGGGAAGTGAAGACGTGGTGGAATACTGCAGATCAATTAAAGAGATGACGATGTCAGCTTTTGGTGGCCGGACGCCTCTCTTGTAGATTTAATAGTGTATGTACTGGCAAATTTGCCAGGTGCTTTGTATAAAACGATCAGCATGCACAAGTTGTGAGACCATATTCTCATGCTTAATTACAGCAACTGTAGCATCAGCACAGGTTAAACACAGTGGCTTTCAATTTCCAGTATTAATCAGAAGAAAACAATGAAATCCAGTCCAGTAGGCTTTCAATTCCCTGTCCTCGTATTGTGGTTTCATCATTCTCTTCTCTGAAAAGGTTTTATTCAGCCTCTGCCTTTTATATCAAGCCCTGTGAATCATCCGAAATAAAACACAAGCCCGATAATTTGTTATAAAGCTGAGACTGCATGTACATCATCAGTGCTGTTGCAAAATTATTTTGTAAAAATGGCTGCTGATGTTGGTTAGTTTTGTATTTGTTATTTTTTCCTTCCCTTTATGCTTTTGTATATCTGTCCCCAGAAGATCATAAAATTATTTTAATTAGGGATGTCAACTTCTGCCTGAGAAGCTGAGGGGGTAATTACATCATTTATATGCAAAAAGGGTAATTTTCTCCCCGCTCTTCACCATTCTCTTCTTTCCATTTATTTCCCCGTATCTCCACTCTTCAGAGTTGAGCTATTTAATTTTATTTTGGTCCATCTGGAATATCCCCACCACTCTTTCATTCAGTCATAGCCACAAAAAATAGGAGGTACCTTTACTCTAAATCTTCACAGCTCTTTTTCTCTATGTACTCTTGCCTGTAATATCCTTAGGGAGTTCAAGGTCCACCACAGACATGCAGAAGTGGCTACTGACCTCTTGTACATCACTAACATTTTACTAAGAATTATTAAAGAAATGAAAATTAGAGAAATCAGACCTGAATATGAAAGTTTTTAAAAGAAAAGGATGCTGCGTGGAAAGGGAATGTCATTCAGAAAGAACAGATCTAATAAATTTTAAAATGTTTTTAATAAACAAGACCAAAAAAACCCAAACAACAACAAATAAATAGGTGAGAACTGTACAGTGGCTACAATCACCACTGACTGGGAAAGCAGGGAGCAAAGGGACTCAAACTGGAACCAAGTGCTCATCACAAAGAGGTAGTGTCATGCTGACCACTTAGGCTGACATTTTTCTGGCATTATGTCCTTCTGAAGCTCTTAATTTCCTCTTAATTTTTTTTTGAGCTGAATCATGGAGAGGAGGGAAATTTATAAACTTCTCACTCAAACCAAGAGATAATGGAGATTAACACAGATTAAAACAGCATATATGAAAATATGCCCTCAAAATGGAAAACACGCAGAAATGTGAAATCGCTGAATTTTCAGATTTAAGAGCAAGTCTTTTAGTCTGAGAGGAATTAGTTCATAGTAAGAAATCAACCACTCATTATCATCTGGGACCCAATGTCTAGGCTACCGAAAGATTCATTACTAATATCTGAGTGAAAACTGACTTTACTATAGTATCACCCAATCCAAACTGACATTGCTTTCATACTCTGAATCTTAATATGACACAGAGGCCTAAGTCATTAAGAAGTGCAGACAACTTCTCATACGTAAGGAGAAAATAAAACAAATAAATAAATAAAATTTTAAAAGAAAAAACAAAGCACAATAAATTATTTCTTTACACGGCTTCGCAAAGGGCAGCATAACACAATATGAACAAACATGTAACATATATATATAAAAAAGTGTATCATAAATATAGATAGTTTATATATATATATAAAAACCATACTTGTAAGTGAATTTGACTTTTCCTATGGAAAAATTTATATCATGCATTTTTTTTTTATTCTGTTGAAGATATCATTATCATAAGGAAGAGGTGAAAGAGATGTAATCAGTTCTCTATTGAGCAGACAGTACAATTACTCAGCAGACTTTGGGGAAAAAAGAAAAAACTAAGATCTACATATAAGGTATTTTGAGAAACAATAGAAATGCTTGAATAGAAGTTTTAACAGGTCCAGAAAAGAGCCAGACTACAGGTCTAAGCCTCTTTTAAAAAAGGAAATTGTCTTACATTTTCATTTTCTCTGCATGGTTTTGCCTTTTAAGAAGTAGTTAATATAGTCAAGTACAGGAGCAATCTGAAATCATCATAAATATGCCTACCTTTGGCAAGGAAAGCATGTCAAACACTTTCAAACTATGAAATACATAAAGAAATAAGAATCTCACCCAGCAACTCAGCCCCAAAATGTGAAAGATGTCTTGCGCTGTGTTATCTCAGTAATTAAGGAGTGTCACTATCCATTATCCGTGAAATCATTACTTATTGCCCATAGAGGCCCTGTACTCTCATTTACTCAATTCACCCCTCCAGTAGTGGGGCAGACATCCCAAAAAGCCTCAGCTTCTCTCAAGCAACAAAAGGCCGTTATCTTCATTAACCCACCGGTGCCAAAGAGGGAATTCCTGGTTGTTAATCAGTGCTGTAACACTGCCTCAGACAAGCAGAGCAAACCACCTTCGAGACGCTCGGCTAGGCCTGACGGGACCACCACCGTGGCCATCACCAGTGAAGACACAGAGAATAGCTGCAACAGTGCAGTGCCAGGCTGCCTGGTTCCCCAACGATCTCTGAACACTTCCACTACCTACGCTGTGCCTGTCTTGAGGGCAAATGAAGGAGACTCCTCTCTCCGTTTCATGCTCTGATTATTTATAAGGTGATGACTATTAATAACAATTAAACTGCTCTCTGCTGAAATTTCAATGAGATGTCGCTTTGTGGGATTCAAGTTTATTTAAACATCCCGCTCCTGGGTTCCAGCCGCTGCTCGTACGGAGCCGTAACTAAGATTTGCACACTTTACAGTGCCTGGACTAAGTGACCAAGGTGTTTTGTTGACGTGTTGTGTTTTTAAACAAAAGATACTATCACTGTTGGCAAACTCTGAGGGATTTTCCGATACTGGTCTCTCCAAGCTGATCTGGGCATGCCCATACTTCAGGGACTGTTCTGTCAGGAAAGCATCAAGCTGTCTGATTTTCCTTACAGCGGGAGAAGCGAGCAGGGAGGCACTTCCAAGAGTTTCTGTATTAGTTTTATAAAACAAGTCCGACATGGCAAACACAATCGGTCACCATGCAAACGAAGGCTGTAATTCAGCAGTGCACTTAAGCATGTACATAGGTGCAGAACATTCCGGCACATTTTTGCAGGCAATATTCTGAAAATCTGGCCCATTATACAAAATGGGAGGCTTACAATTTGTTTATGTCTGTTCAAACATTTCAGTGTGACCTCGCTGAAAAATGTGCTATGCGTGCCACAAAAAAAAAAAAAAAGGAACAAAATAAGACAAAGAATCAAATAAATGGGAAAAATCATAATAGCCTTTTACCTCATTTCTAAATATTTCTATGCTCAAAGTATTGTGTTCAGTCTTCAAGCCATCAAAACGTCACTAAGAAAAAAAAAAATCACAAAAAGCACTGGAAAAATGAAGTAATATTAGTATCTTTCCAAGCTGAAATGATAACTTTTTTTTTTCTTAGCTTCATACCCTGAACTGCTGCTCAGTCAAACACAGCTGCCTTTGTACGAAAAAATTGTAGGTTTAATAAAGGATGATAACCTAAATTAACTTACATTTTTCCTTTGCTGTACTCAGAGAAACTAAAATAGAACAAATCCAAGAATATGACTCCTTTGCCAGGCTCCTGTCATTTATCTCTAACTTGCTTCCTAGATTTTAAAATCAGAGATAATATGCCTAATATTTCCATCACCCCTGCCCCAAGTGATAAAAAACTGTTCTGCTACTCAGCTCGGATTCTAATTATCCAGTCCCCAAGGTTAATTTCAATGTGGAACTGCAAATAGATTAATACAGTGTGTTCAAATAAAGAAAACATTTACAGAAAAATCACCATATGGACCCTATTTAGACAGATGATCTAATTAACATAATGCCCAATGAACTGATGCAGGAAAGGTTTTAGAGCAGGATGCTTCTTTCTGGACTTTGCCCTCCCATCTTGTACTACAGTAGAGGTGAAGCTGTTCTCTGAAACCCTGCGACCGATACGTCCTCACTGCACACGACAAAATTTGTCATTTGTAATATGTAAGTGGTGTCCTTTAACTACAAATGAGCTTTAAGTCCCGAAGTTGCATTAAATACTGAGAAAAATAAGACTGCCAATGAAGACTGAAGAGGTAAATCTGTGAAAAAAAATAGCTGGTTTAAGAGAAAATGCAGGAAAGCGATTGTAATATTACAAGTGACAGCCACATGTATGTGAATATGGCTGGTTTTGAACCAACCGCTTCAAAATCTGGGCCTAAATCGTGTTTGCACTTCTTTTCAGGCTCTCTCACCCCTCTTTGTATTCTCCTAAAATTTACTTATGGCTTAGCCTTCTTACATGGACAACGCAAAATGCGTGGTAGGTAGCCAGTTATTTTTAGTATGAGGCTAAATTATACAGATCTCTGGGAAACAGATTGTTCCTTATCTTTACCATTCAAAAGCTGGTTTTATCACCTCCATGTACTAAATCATAAGAAAACCTCTTAGTGCAGTCAATCACATAACTTTAATGCACAGAAAATCGGTATGTAAACATCCACAGTGCCTTTATCCTTACAATACCTGTTCACCCAACAACATCTGTCCACAAGCAGCTTAACCATCATTAAAGCCTAGTGACATATCATGGCTAAGAGAGATCTAAGACTCCATTTGAATAATAATAAGGTGTTTACAGCCCATTATGGAGGACACAAAGGCTACTTACTCAACCACCTAAGTATAAAGCTCATCAGCATAGATAGAGCCTAGGGCTTTCTGGAAGGAGATGTTAAGCTTTTAGAGATCTACCAAACTCGCTGAGCTTGGAGTGAGTTTTTATCATCTAAGGTCTCTCAGTGATTGCTGGAGTACCGAAGCACTTCAGCTGGAACGTATCAACCATGAGTGCAATAACATCAGGTGAAGACAATAAATATCAATACAGCATCTATCTGAAGTTACTTTCAGTTGCCAGTGGAACAAAGTCTGTGTTTGGTTTCAAGTTCTCAGCTAACCTGATTTTGGTATTTTGGCTCCAAATTATTTGTTTTTATTGCAACTCTCAACCTTTAGCTGCTTATGCCCCTGCCCTCAAATACGCTGTTGTTCAGAAGGTATCAGACTAGAAAACACGGCAGATTTTCAGAGCTATAAAACAGCTTTCAATAACAACCAAGACATATTCTCTGATTTTTGAAAGTCCATATTACTCCAACAACTATATAAGGTATATAGGTACCCACCTAAGTAGTAATAAACAGAGTTTCAGTCAGAAGTAGAACCTCCCTGACAACTTCAGGAGCACTTCTGAGTATGAGTAGAGATCTGTGAGTGGAAAGATCATCTGTCCTCAGGAGAATAAACTATTAAGTTAGATAAAGACTCTACAGAAGTAATTAAATGAATCAACATCAACAATATGCTCACCTCTCATTTGGAACTGCCAAGACAAAGATGTAACATGAACATCCTTTTTTTTGTTTATCATAATTCTTTCCAATACCATCAGCATCTTAGAAGGCAACCTGGGACAACATATGATGAAAAGTATACATTTTAGTAATTACTTCAATAGTTTAAAAAGCAAAAGGTGCTGCAATTAGTAATTTTACAGTAGTTATAATACGTGACAGTATTTTACAGAATGAAGCGTGCAGGTAAAAAAGCATTGCATGTGAGAGCAGAGTTCTCTTTGGCACACAGCTTGGATCTTTGGGGTTACTTCAAAGGCTCTCAGTGATGCGAATGCTGCCCACATCACTGATTTCCATGAGAGCTGGACCAGAATTTACAGCTCTGATTCATTACAGCACCTTAGCTCATAAGTAGGACAGCACAGTTTAAATGACTCTAGTCATTTGCTTAATGTTAAGCACATGCTCAAGTGTTTTGTTGGATTAATGCCTGTGGGCAGAGTGGCTCTACATGAGCTGTATCCCCCAAAAGAGAATGAAAGAAAGCAAGTAAAATTAATGATGGGAAGGCAACAGCTGTCTGCTTTATACATGGAAACTATCTGCATGCCCATGAAAGAGATTAACACAAAGGACAAAGAGTAGTCCCAGCTTCCATCACAGAGCAAAAGTAACTAGCATATTGTAATAAAGCAGTTACTACAGCAGAAGGGATTTCCCACCACAGAGGAATTTTAGGCTGTACAAGCTTTGCCATGGGTGAACTTAGCAAATTACATGGGTGGGTGTGCAGGAAAAAAAAAAATAAATTCTGTTTTCTCTATGGTAACATATGCTTCAATTTTTTAAGAACTTATTTTCATACAATATACAATTATGGATGAAAATACAGGATCTCTACAATTTTGTAACAGCCCTGTTTCAAACGCACAGGTTTTTGTGTGTGTTTTAAGTAAATGTTAATGCTGCAGTAAATGCAGCTATTATTGGTAGATGAAAATATTTACAAGAAACATTCTTAAACGTGGTCAGTATATTTATGCTTCAGCTTTAATTTTCATCCATAACCAGTCTTTTGGTAAGGAAGGCAGTTTATTGGTTGGGCTAGTCATCTGGTTTTAAAGTAACATACAGAGGTGCTTTGACACGTTCAGATTTTATATAGTAACTAAAAAGGGAATAAAACATAGGCAAGAGATGCACAAAATTGCTTTCATCTTTTGTTTCCATATTTGCCAGTTTGCTGTGCCCTTTGCAGAGATCATTGTACCAAAATGCTATTTCACATGTTGAGATGATTCACAGTAGGAAAGCACTTTCTTATATTATTTTCATCAAAAAGAGCTTCTGTTTCTTTTGCCCATCTGAGAATTACCATTAGGCTGCTAATTTACACTTCGGTAAAAGGGTCAGGAGTATTCAATTTTTTGATGACTTGATATTAGCTTGAAAGAATTTTTAATGACGCCTGTAATTTGCCACTGTAGTTTCACCATCCAGTGCCTTTGAATTATATATATTTTATAAAACAAAACTCTGAAAGAATTAATATTTCAAGGCATTAAGCCTTTCAGATTTAAGAATAGCCTTTATTACTGTCATCAAAATGGAAGGTCTCCTATCTAAGTGATAGCACCTTGGTATACTTGACATTCAATACTTATTTCAAATAAAAATGAAAGCAATAATACTTTTTACATCAGCATTCAAAAGCATACAGACTCTGCTTACGGTAAGGTATCCTTCAGCACTCTTTTTCCTCCCAGAGTAAACTGAAATTCTTAACGGGGTTAGTAGCAGCAAGAAATAAGACAGCAGTGGTTTTCCAAGAGACTAAAATATTACTTCCAAGTACTACATGTGACCTAAGAATCAGTTTGCTGAATTTGGATACTGTCTCAGGAAGAAACCTATTAAATCAGAGGCTCTTTTAAAGTAAGGATCAAACCATCTCAGTTGATGAATTGACTGATGATGACAGTTGGTCATCTGCAGTTCAGAGCAAGCAAACAGAGGAGCTTGGAAAAGACTTGCTGCAAGTTAAAGGAACTGCATCACATAGAAGCCAGATGTGCTGACAGTCAGGATAATGAAAATGAAATATCATTTTTTTCTCTCGTATTGACATCAGGTCAGAACTTCCACCCTTGTAAATCGTCGCAGTTGCACAGGCCATAATGAAGGTATGGACAATTTGCAACTACTGCAGATGATATGGCCCATAAATTCGCTAATCCTGAAGAATGTTTATAATCCAAATGGGGGCAATATTATAATTGGGAATTGACAGGCCTTCTGTTTGTCTCACTCAGGTAATTAATTATAGAAGAGTTGTAAGACAACAGCCTTATCTTCTGCCCTTTTCAACGCTCTTTCACATGCGAAGAGCTTAATGATATAGTTAAACATAAATTCTATTAAATTTAATACTCATTTGTACCGCTAAGTGACATGAAAGATTCTCTGTTTAGGGTTCATTGAGGTTTTATATAAGGTTTGGGTGGGTTCTGCCATGAGTTTTCTTCTCCCTCTTCTAAAAACAAGACTGAAGGAGAATGAGGAAGGGAAAAAAAATAAAAAAGTGATGCTTAATCAAAAACACAGGACTAATTCCCAGGCAGATGTCTTACTAGTTGAGACATAATTATAGGAAGACAAAGCCAGCCAAACAAGTGAAAGAGGCTCCTGTGGTACATAAAAGATATTTCTGTCACCAGAAACAAAGAGACCCACTGCTTAAACTACAGGCAGCAGGAGCTCGGCACAATTTGGAAGTGTAAAGCGGCAGCTTGTGCCCATCCAGCTCCCTGCTCACATGGACTATGTCAAAACTAAACAGTCATGGGCTATTTCTACATATGGACAAGTGTCTTTTCTTCTTCCACATGTGGATATGGTAAGGATGAACCCCATGCAGAAGAGAGAGAAGGTGGTAGAAATACCAAACACTTCAATTGTACCCTGACCTGGATGGCCAGGAGCAGGAAGAAGGGACAAGGTGTGTTCTGTGCATGCACCATTCCCCATCCTGCGGCAGCAGAGATTACAGCCGCTCTGAGGAGGAAGCTGCACATCTCTGAGCTCACATGGCCTCCCTGGTTCCAGTTCTCGATATCCTGCTGTACAGATTGTTACTGGACAACGTGTCCGCATCTCCAGCCAGTGGGCAAAGGGAGGAGGATCTAGACCTAGACCAGTTGAAATGCTTTTTCCATTTGTATGCGATTCAATACAAAACATAAGGGCTGCCAAAGCCTCCAGGATAGAATTCCTGGTAGTTTTAAAACTACTTTACCTTACTTAAAAAAAAACAAAAACAAACCAAAAAAAGGGGGAGACGCTGAGGGGACAACATATACCTGTTTAACATGATCATTATTCTTCTGTTTCTAGTTCTTCCATAGTTCATTTAAATGACCCCCCTTCAGCTTCATCCCAGCAGCTCATTTTTCATACTCTTGGCTTTCCTTCTCTGATTTACCTGTCAGTATCTTCAGCTCACTCTTGCTGTAGCCTAGCCCAACTCCCGGTGTTATTCTTGTTCCCTCACCACCCACTCGCCCCAATACAGACTAACCTTCTGACCCTAATCCTAGTGTGTGGCCCATGGAGGAATTGTGGCACGTATCGACAGCTGGATATGATCACTTCTTTAATCTTGCCTTCAGATCTGTGCTTCTGCTGTGCCGATGCTCAAATCCCTTTGCAGTCCTCTGTTAAAACATTATACACAATTAAAAAGGAGATGGCATTATTTGGATTCTCTGGACAGTGACTGCAGGTGCCTCGGTTTCTTTCATTAAACTAAACTGTTCAGTGCTGAAGTGGGACAAATCAGCCAAGAAAAAGTGTACTTGACCGGCTTGCCACTGTCGATAACATTACAGCTCAAGAGGAAATCGTCCTGGCGAGCATGATGGTATTCAGAAAGATAAATACTTCCTGCAAGGAGCGCTAGACAGTAGCTGCAGCTTTATACTGATGTATTAAGGGAGATGCACAGGGAAATTTAATCTAGTCTCTAAAGCTGCACAAAGTGTATAAAGCCATCTCTGCAACTCCTTGCTCTCCGTGGATCAAACCTGCCCCTCTGTGCACTTCCTAGGGAACAGGAGGAGACAGGCACCTGTGAGGAGACATCCAGAGCTGCTTCTGGGACAGCAGAAATACACAACAAAAATGAAGACACATGCCTCACCCGCCCAAAGCCATTAATATCTTGTCCTTGATTCCTAGCAATGGCAGTTGAGCAGGATTAGCACATGTAAGACCAGAAATCCTTCTGAATGTGTCCCCACCCTGTGATGTATGAAGACAACATCACAAAAGCTTTTGTTCGAGCATGATAAGCCCAAAGCAGAAACCACCGTAAAAAAAAGACTCCTGAAAAGCATGGAGCTTATTATACACTACATTACCTATTTAAGTAAGAGGTTTAGTGACTGTTTTGGGAGAAGTCAGGAATGTCTACGCTTGATAGCGTGCATTAACAAATTTATTTGCATTTGTGTATTGAGATAAATGGCAGAAGAAAGATTTACAGGAATTTATACTCAGCGGTATAAATGACCCTGAGATGGTCTTATAGAACCAAAGACTACTGGAGCCAGAAAGACATTAGTCTATCTGATGGAAGTAGTCAATTAAAAAAAAAAAGTGTTATATTTAAAATGCTATGTCTGACAAGTACATTTGATCAAATGACTCTGTAAAAACCTCATCTCAGATTGCTGAAAGCATTCAAAATAAATACTGCTGGATAAGGGTTAATATTAAATTACATCTTACCTGACAACATCTAGTAAGCCCTTTTTTACTACTAACTTTATTTGACACTTGACAACTTTTTCAGCTTTACTCCCTGACTTTTCCAAATTCCACCTTTCTCCAAAGGCAGCACACTGCTGTAATCAAAGATCTGTTTCAAATCTCTCGCGATCCCATTCATTTCCTCTATTGCATATTACTCCTGTCTCTTTACAGGGCAATTTTGGCAGGGGATAATCTCATTACCCTGTAGACGATCCTATTTTCTGGATACGCTCTCCTCAGTACAATCTTACCAATAACCCCGTTAAGGATCACCTCACACTCCCCTTTGGTCCATTTTGTTAAGTGAATCATATAAAGTCTACAGCTTCCCTCTGGAGAGCGATAATGGCTTTACCAGCCAGCAGCTGAAATATTTCTCTAAACTACTCTCAAACCTTTGAACCCCATCTTACAATAGGCCATTGTTATAAATACTAATTAAGTAATATATTTTGAGGGAAGAAGTTGCAAATAGGTACAAGTAAAACAAGAATTACCACAAAAGCAAAAGATGAATGGTCAATTTACCTGCAGCAGGAGGTGATGCTCGATGTTCCATTAAGAGACATTAAACTTCTTGGCTAATTATAAGAAGCAGGTGAAGGAGGAAATTTCTTAGTGAGCTCAATGGGACATTGATTAAGCCCAAAATCCTAAAATCTCCATCCCCAGTTCGAGTGAAGTATTTAATTTTAAGGAAAAAGAGTAACTCTGTTTCATTCAGCTGGACTCCACAAAAGCTTCAATAGATTACAGTGAAAGTATTCGCTCTGTTAAAACTTCAAACTGGAATATCATTTATTTCGGCCTTGTAAATCTCTTTAATACATATATATAAAAAAAAAAGTAAAATACCCAAAGCACTTGTCTGATACTGTGACATCAAACTCTTCTACACATGCTGAGACATCATATTGCTTTGTTTAATCTTAAAAACTCTTATCATTTTATTGTTTGTATGTACATATGATCTCTAGAATGTATTTTACTCTGAAGGTATTAAGCAGATACTAGAAACACAGCGCCTTTTTACGTTTGGCCAATGCTAAATGTAAAATATGCCTAGTAGACAGCACTACAGGGAGCTCCAGATATCCCAGTTTTCTAATATTTTCTTTAACTATACTACATGAAATCAAGTATTACGACCTTCAGAAAGTGAGTAACCCAATGGGAAGTGCAGCAGACATTTAAGTATAAAAGAGTATTTACAGAGTCTTTAAATTTATCTATCATTAACTATGTGCAGATTTCATAGAAACATTTTATCTCTGAAATGTTAAATACTCATTTCAAATCAAAGATCTTAAATTATTACGTGGTGAATGTGGGAGAGGTGAAGGATGAAAATTTCATCTGCTTTAGAGAGACTGACTTTCTCACATCTTAAATGGTAGATAAAAAACCATAAACGTTAAAGATGTGTACCTTGCCTAAAGTATGAGTGGAAAGCTTTTTACAACTGGAAACCAAATGAGTACAAGTTCATTTTGTTAGATAAAAAGAGGTGAATTCCACCTTGTAGAAGCAACGGTGCACTCATGAAAAAGGAATTCATACTTTGAACAGGTTTTTCGCAAAAGGATTCTCAAATGCTGTGATAGTATCAATAAATGTGTGACACCAGCAGGAGCGATGTCCATTTCAGGATAAACCGTACTTTAAATTATGATTTTTTTTTTTTTTTTTTTTTTTTTTTTTTTTTGCCTTCTAGACATCTTAAATTATGGGTATGAATAGGCTTAGAGCTCAAATGTCTCAGGATGAAAAAGGTGCACAGGCATCATCTTCCTCTCTTAAATACATGGAAACAGAGCATTATGCTCTACAAAAATACTTTTAGTAAAATAGCATAAGAAACTAATCTGCAAAAGAGCAGGAGAAAGCAAGTGGGTACTTGATCCCTTCCTATGCCTTGAAAAAAAACAGTTGGAAAATCAGAAACACTATCTTGCCTAGTACAGTGCAAATTCAAGCTGCTTAGAATATGGGAGAAATGAAGGGCTTAGTCCTCATATTAGGTAAAGGAAATAGACTGCATCTTTTAATCATCATAATGCAACACAATCAATGCAAAAATGAAAAATACAGGAGACCCCTGCATAGCCTGTACCTTTATTTTGATTGCCAGTTTCCATGAAGGCCAAAATTAGATGATCTCTTTCCAATGAAACAACTCTTTTCTACTGGGAATGTTTTTCTCAATAAATTGTCCTGGTAAGTCGGCGCTTCTGTGGTTTTCTGTTTTACCAATTCTGGCTGTTTGCTGCCATAAATGTTACAAGAACTATTTTTATGTGAGATTTTCTTTCAGCTCAAACAGATTTGGATAATCCTGCCAGGAATCTCACAAAGACTCAAACTAGACAGATTGAAGACACGTAACTTCCATTTCTCCAACTGAGTGAATATGGTGACCACGAACAAATCACAGTCAGGCAATCTATTAACTTGACAGAAATACTGATGTTTTTTGAGGGAGACTTGCAAAACAGAATGACTTTGATGATTCTGTCTCTGTCCCTTTTTAGATGAAAACAGCACACATTTCTCTGAGAGATGCATATCAATTTTATCTTTCTCCCCTGGCAATTGTACAGAATTACAATTTACACTATCCACAAAAATGCAAATAGTGGAAAGCTTTGTTGCTTGTAAAAGCAAGGACCTTATGGTTGGATATGTTATTCCAGCCTAGCTTAAAAAATTCCTGAACTATGACTTAGGAACATTTACTTTTAAATGCTCTATACCTGGGACCTTCTACATTAAAAAATATAGAGCAAAGCCAGCTGTTAGCCAGCTTATAGAGTGAAACAAGTTGTGAGTACCACTTACAGAAATGAAGAAAGACGGATGACTAAACAACTTATTTTAGATGTCAAACTGGTACAGAAAACCAGAACTAACACTTAAAAAACCCTGCGCTAGTCGTGCCCGGCCGAAGCAATTATTGATGTGACTTGAGAGATTAAAATAAAGGACACTATAAATGAAGAAATGCATTAGATTTGGATACTAAACCACTGTTAATATATTAAATTGACTTGAATGTTGAGATTTGTGCCTTTCAGGAAAAGCCCATAATAATAGCAATCTCTCTTTTAAGGCAAAGAAAGCCGTCACTCGCCACAATGATTGTTCTTGTTAGAGGTATTATTTGTTATAGTAGCTTTGTCTAGAACGTCTTCTTACTAAGGACCAACATATCCATAAAGATACTCGAACCATATTAGTTCCTCTCTTTCGCTACTAAATTGTTCATTGTGGACCTCATATTCATTACAGGAGATGCAATTTTTATAGCACTCTTCCCTATTAAGGATGTTACCCTCATTACAGAAAACTGTTCTTGTAGCCATGTGGTTTAGTATTTTTATGTTTTACAAATTCTAAGTATCTGCTTACCAGAAATGTTGCAATTACTTCATTTATTTTCTGATTTTTTTTTTTCAGCCCGAACACATTTGGATAGTCAAGAATCTGATTTAAGTAGCCTATCAAATCTCATTAAAATCTTTGCTGTGCCCAGTTTACATGCCAATAATGTGTCTATGGATCATATTTGCAATGGTTCATTAAATAAGCGTCTGACTATTTATGACATATGTGCTGCTGTTCATCTACTTTTTTTTATTTACTGCTGTTTTAATTAGTGGCTAGAAGACAAATTTTACAACATGCCAATTTGGATGCAAAACACATTCCAAATGATATCTAGGTTTTCATAAACTCACCACAGAAACAACAGATAAGGTGACAGGCATTTAAGGAGAACTGGAAGCAACAGGGCTCTGAGCAACACCGGAGCACTGCGGCTGATGACTGGAAATAAAAGCTAAACTAAGTGCCAGAGCCCTGATGGTCACCACCGGGTTGTAAATTCTGCGAAAGGCTGAAATACTCCAAGTATAAAACACAGGTCTAGCACAGAAACCAGGACCATCACTTCATGCCAGGATACCTTGCCAGAGACTTGCTGCCTGAGGAAAAGTTCAGACTTTATCGCAACTGCAAAAACATCCCAGGACTAGGTGACAGCTAGTTGTGTATCTAAATGATACTTCAAGAAAAGATGTATAAGCAACCAGGGGTAAAGATAACCAAAGTAATAGTTGTGAGCACTCGGATACCGGTTCTGGTTAATCTCGGACGCCAAAGAAGAGAAAAATATCTTTACTGGTGAGCATGGCTGACAAAACAGGAGGGCAAGAGCCACCCATGGTTGACAAAAGACTTATGACGCATTAATAAATAGGTGAAAAAAGATTGAGACTGTAATCCTGTTTCTCCAGTTACCTTTCAAATATCAAGCACGTTGGCTTCCTTGGTGGTTTTTGCTGCTTTTTAAACAATCTGGCAAAACACAAAAGTATCACCGAGGAAGCGGCAACTTTAGTATAAAATAGCATTAAGCTTATAGATATTTATTAGATATGAAACAAATTTTAAATGAATTGCATATAAGATGTTGAATGATAGTATTTCTGTTTTGTACCTAACACAAAAGGTTTATTCATGTGGAAGTTAAACACTGCAGCTTCCTTCTGAATGAAGAAGGGCAGTATCACTTCTTTTAAAAAAAAAAAACATCTGTGGGACTTTAGAAACAGTAAGTTATCATTACACAAGCAATTCAATTAAAGTAATCTTTTGAGATTTAATAACTATTTTCTGTAATGATCATAACTGTGAGAGAGGAAGACACAAAGTGTCCGGTTTTATTGCAATATTTTACACTCTGTTTCACTCTGCTGCTCCACTAATTTATAAGCTATATGTTCCACGACCGAAAAAAGAAGCAGATTCAATTATAAACTAAGCAGTACAAGGGATATTCTGGTTTATATTTATTCTGGTCTAACTCCAAATATAGAAAATGGGGTTTATATTCTTGAACATACCACAGTAATCACTTCAGGCTGGAAAATGCTATTCTGCGTAAAGACATAGAATAGATTCAGTCCTGTATTTCAAGTATGGTTTCGTGTTATAGTTGCGAAATCAGCAACCTAAGAAGGAAGCCTGAAAAGAGCCAGCAGATGAAAACCATCCTCTGCAAGACTCTAATACAGAAGCATGAACTCTTTAGTACAGCCAAAAGTAGACTCTGGGCTGGCAGTGTCCCATCTTATTCTCCAGAAGAAAAGATGCACATAATCACCTTATTTGCAACTCTCTAAAGTTAGTGGCCAGTTCATGTGTCATCCAGTCCAGAGCAAACCATCTTCTCTGTGTTTGGGAGATATTTTTCCTCTCGGTGCTGTAGTGACTATACAGCTAGTACAGAAGATTAAATGACAGCCTCTGTACCATTCTCAGCTTCCTATGAAGCAATGTTACCCTGGTATTTTGTCCTTCCTCTCTCTCATTCTGTCCCCTTCTGTCCTCACCCTCTTACGTTACCTCTGTCTCTTTCTCCTCAGTACTCACATCTCTGCTGTTTCACTCTTCAGCCTTCACTTTCCTTCTTTCCCTTGCCCAGTATTTTCCTCTATATCCTCCACCAGTATTTCTGGTATGTTTGACCGGATGTCAGATAGTGCTGATTAGCAGACTAACCATCTGAACTGGACTAATCCATGTATCCAACCTCACTGTATACACAGGATATATCCTAGACACTTCTGGAAGCAAATGAAGCCGTATCACACAACAAAATCATCCCACAGACCATCAGTCCCTTTGAGGCAGTCTCATGTAACTTTTGACAAATGCCACAGAAGCAGATAGACAGTATCTGTGCTGCGCAGAAACAGCACCTCCCATCCCCAGAAGGGTTTCATAACCGTTGCAGGGAAGATGAGGAGGAAGGCTGAAGAGAAGAGTTGAGAATTCATTCGGACAAGGGAAAAGCTCAAAAGGTTTGAATTCAGTAAAATATTTCAAAGCCAGCTCCTGCATACTGGTCTGTGCAGCTGTGAACAGGAGTAGCAGAGGGTACAAAGTACGATGCACTCATCAACTCCCTTCTGAGAGCAGCAATATCAGGCACTTCTGGGAGGGATTATCAATATAAGCCTTTGAAGCAATTCCTACTGCCAGGAGCTCACTTAAGTGACTCACTTTCACTCCCAACATCCAAAAAAAAGGATAGATTAGATGCAGATAAAAGAAATTACAGCAATGAATGGCTGCCACACAAGAAATAACTATAACTCTGAGAGGAGACAACAGAAAAGAACGATGAAATAAGAACTGTTCGATAGCTTTTCTACTAGAAAAAAAAATGAGAGGCACGTAACAAATTAACATGGGGTAAGTTCAAAACAAACAAAACGAGCTATTTCATCAGGCAGTGTGTATTGCACTACGGAACTCAATTTCATTTCAGAAGTCGGCAGAGATTCAAACAGCAATTAGACAAACCAACGGAGTAGTTATCTAGGAAAGGGTGTTTAACACAACGGCATCCCTTCTGACTCCAGAAGCCCGGAAGATGAGAGAATATTCTACAAGCATCACTATGTGCTTGCCGTGTCCTTACAGACTTCCCTAAGCTTCCCACACTGTTAGTAGCTACTGTAAGAAACAGAACGGCCTAGAAGGCCATTGATCCCATGTGCTGTTGAAATGCAATGAAATTAACTGATTACCTTTTACATATTAGAGAGTAATGACCTTCTCATACAGAAAAACAAGTGACCTGAGTAGTCAACAGCTCGCTCTTGCCTCCCTGTATCACATTTTCTGAATGGACTTTTTGGAGCATCGAGACATCCTATGCACACAAATCACCCAGCCCGGCATCTGAGAAAAGCTGGTTGACTTTCTGCTTCAGAGCTATGACAGTGCACATTTTGCAAAGAAGTGATAGTCAAGACTCATTGTGCATACTCCCAACAGAAGAATGATCTGCAAAGATACAAAGACAATGATCCTACCATCGGGAAGAGGGCAACGGTATCAAAGAAGCTCATAGGAGGCATGGATATAATCTTCTATTACTGGGAAAAGGATGTAATCTCCTATCACTAGGAAATAAGTCTAATACAATCCATATGATTTCTCTGTCACTCCCAGAACAAAAACTAAATCAAAGAGCAGCAAGGAAATCTGAGGTTTGCAAATCTTGCTAAAGTTGTCTTTTCCCCTAGAAAATTCTTCAAACAGGTTGGTAAATAGCAAACAGCCCTTAGAAGCACTTCAAAGGCCTTCATCTCAAATGGGAGGGACTGGCAATCTCCCAAAAGTAGGCTTACTACTATTGTACTGGCTTTCTTCATTTCTAAGCGAGAAAAATCCCACCTGCAGACTGTGTAGAAATCAAAAGGGCACCGAAAACCACAGGGAGTGACCCCAGCTAAATGGAAAATCAAAGACACTGCGTTCTGCCTCCTCAAATCAAGGGCACGGAAATGTTGCTTTTGTGACAGAGTGTTGATTTTTTTCAGAAGTTTCCCGAGTCGCTCAGCTGGTTTTATAAGCAGACAGACAGCCCTCGCAGACTCATGTGCCACCTCAGAAAAGACGACAAAAAGAACAAAAACTAACAGGAAAGCAAAGCGGGCAAAAGCTCCGGTACCAAATCCTGGATGCATGCTATTTATCTTCATCAAATCCACCAAACGCAGATTCTGATGTTCCTACAGAGGTACAGAATGAAACGGTGCTCCCAGTAACGGCAAGGGAAGTAAACGTGACCAGGTGTGAGGTTCTGGGTCCCCAAGGCAATTACTGTGCCGCCGAGACTCTCGGTGCCTCTAAAGGATCAGATCTCGAATCTTTTTAGTGTTCTTTAATGAGTCATCTAAATAATGTATTTTGTCATTTAATATTTCATTTACTTTTGTGATCAAGTTACATAATGCATACATCAAACTGCAGAGCCTGCTGATTCTTCATTGAATTATGTACATATTTTTCTAGTCAAATTGTTATGCACATGATAGATCAATTTGCATATTTTAATAATCAGGATGCATAATTTACTACTTCATTTTGCATATTTTAGTAGCAAAGATCTGCGGTTTGTTGATCCATTTCTTCTTTTACAGTTTCAACTGACTGCACCTTCCAGGATGAGTTACTGTACACACCTTAACTGTTAACATTTTACAAAGCTTTATTTAACAGAATGCATATTTCAGGAGCTAGATGTCTCTTAGGTGCTTCCTGAGCTGCATACCTCACCAGCTGAACAGACTTCGCTAGTGAAAATTTCCAGTCATCAGAGTTTCCAACAGTTTACCGCACAAAGGCACGCTCCAGATTAAATGATAAGTGGTTCCGGTAAAGACAAGTATTTCGTAAAAGAAGACCAAGCTGAAAATTTAAACGCTATCTCATAAATTCGTGGGATCACAAAATCGCTCTCATTAGGGCAGTTTCATTTCGCTTACTAGAAAGGTATTCCACCATCCATAAATCTATAAAAATCAAGATACGTTTTACTTCCAGGTGGTGGGTTTTTTTTTTTCTTTTTTAATATATGGATGAGCATTTGTCTTATCAGTTCCGGTGGTGAATATGTTTTTCTCTCAGAGAACACGTGATGTATACTAACGTGGTAATAACAACTAGCAAATATCACTTTCTTGGGGCGTACATCTGGATATCTACTCTTTCTCACAGACATTTTTCACTTTTATCTAACAAACTGGTACCTTTTCCCAGAACGTGAAAACCAAAAAAATCTAAATTCTGAGCATCTTAACGCCCAGTACTCACCGAGTAGACCGATGCTTCTGGTTGCGATGCAGCATCTTCCCAGGACAACCTGTAACTTCTAAGTCAAGCATGATGAGTCACTGCAACAGAAAACAGAGTTGAAAAATATATGGCTTAATTCAACATAAACTAATTTAACACAGAACTTCAAATGCCAGGACACATTTTAATTACTAATGTTTAGATCAATAACTGTGTGCTTTCAAAACTTATAAAGCATACCATCTTCCCTAAGAAATAAATTATTGTGCCTCGATAGCCAAGACAAAATATGCTGAACTTCAAGACAAGTAAATATTGAAAGCAATTATTTTTGAAAAATGGTCCCGTCTGTTTCAAATTCAAAAGCAGGTGTAATTGAGAGACAAAGCCTGGGTTTAGAACATTTTTTTCAATACGACTTATTTAAAGGAGATTTCAAAAAAGTCAACCGACAGTTTGCAGACGTAGCAGTGGCATTTTCAAATGTCTGAATAGTTTATTCATTTGGCTAAAATCCTGATGCTTATTACACACTGTGTCTAAGGGATACTTCCTAAACTCTTTAATATATGTGGTGGAAAATGGTGTTTCTTAGCACAAATAGAAATGGCTTATATAGGAACAAGCATGAGTGCGCACACTAATATCAACAGGTAGTTCAGAGTATTTTTCCACGGCCCCCTCAAACGGCCACTCAGAAAAGAAAGACTCACCACTCAGCAAGGCAGAAGCGAATGCAACTCTTCACTGTGTGACAAGCCTTCTTAAGTATACCCTGATCTAATAAATAATTTCAGAGTAAGCAACAGGTTCCATCCCTCTAAAGATATCTGCCAGGCCTGGATTAGTACTTCTTCAGATCAGCGAAAAGGCTCTGCTTGACTTCTGAGGCACATCCTGAAATGCCTCTGCTTTTCTTTTCACGTTCTGAATGGAGAGCCTGGAAGCCTCTCACTCTAAACGCTGGGACCAGGCAACACCTAATGAGCACAGCATCTCCTTTCTTCTTGTGCAAGTACAATGTCTTGTACAATAGCATCGTTTAAAGAGCAGGCAATTTGAAAAATAACTCCTTGCCTTTTCTTCCACATTCCTCAATCCTGCATGAACTCTCTCACACTCCCAATCATCCTTGCTCCAGCCAAAATCCTTCCTTTGCTCGAACCCCTGCAAGTGGCTGCAGCTGGTTTGTGCATTCAGCAGACAAGAAGAGTTACAGAACTCTCAGCACAACCCATTTAGTTTATTTTTCAGTCTGAACTGACTTGGCTACGATGGTCATACAGGCTCATTCATATCTCGTAATTATTCGTAAGATTTGAACTCGGCTTTAGTAAATTTGTCAGACCAAAACGCACTAAAAGAAAAGTACAGATACAAATTACATAAATATCTTCACAACACAATTCTAGTTTACTAAATTCATCCCATCATTCTGTAGACAAAATTGATTACCATCTTTCACTTCTGTGCAATAATCCTTGTGAGCATCAGTATTTTCAAAACCACTGATTTTTTTCAGGAAGCTGTTCGCCCCTAAATTCCCAAACTTAAGGACTGTAAGAAAATACCTGTTCTGATAGGAGAGAAATCACAGCACATGATTACTCAAACACAGGGACTTTTTTTTTTTTTTCTTAACCAAAACTACACATTACAACGTGAGGAAAAGAGGAACTCAAAAAATATGTATCGACCAACAGAGAACAATTAGTAATTCTTTCTAATTTCACAGCATCTAAGATTCAGTCTCTTGTTACAGCTACAGTAGTCCAAAAGGTGCACAGTCTGGGACAAGTGACCAGGAGCCAGCATCTAGCCTCATGTCAGCCATGCTGCTGGTTCTCTAACTGTCTACATTTCCAAAATGGTTAAATAGTGGTGTTCACCTTCAAAATTAAGCATAAGGAAGTCTGGAAAGTTTCTTGCCATATAAATTACCTCTGTCTTAGATGTCGATGCAAAACTGAGTAAGTCATACGTCGCCTACCAATCACATCCATTATTTGAATAAATCTTAACTGCTTTAAGTGTAAATACTCATTACTCTCTAAACAAATACAAGTTTATAGCTAAAATGAATTTTGAGAGACAGCTTTCAAAAGCATGCCGGGGATTGCGCTCTTACTTTTGATTACCATGTGTTCTTATCCATTAACCTACCAAACAGCTACGGCCCAGTAAGGCTCCAGGAGACGAAACTCAAATAACCCAGACTGACACGCATCATAGAAATTCGAAAAGAAAGATAAAAAATGTGAACCTGTTCAAAGGCTGTCAATATTCTCACGATTACGTCTTCAAAACCTATGCAATCTTTAAATTCTCAGGGTTTGCTTTTTTCCACATTTCATTTAAGCTTTTAATACAAGCTGCAAGTAAAGACAGATGACTCCTTGTGCCAATGTCAAAATCACCCAGATGATCATTGGGTAGATGACATCACAATTTGTGTCTTTTTTGTGTTATTTTTAATTAGGTGATGCTCAGATGATACATGATGCTTAAGTGCCAGCCTTTTATTAATTAGGCATATATATCTTTCCCTAAAGTATTTGTCTGCGTATTGAGAGAGCTATTAAGTCTCTTCAACAGCCCACCACATAATTATATGTTGAGGGGAGAAAGAAAGAAAGTGTTTCATCAAGAATTATGTCCAAGCTCTTAAAATGCACCTGAAGCCAATAAAGGAGGAGTGCTAGGAAGAGGAGGATGTGAGCCTAACAAGCTTTCCAGAAAGAAGAAATGGGATGAAGATATATTAAATGTAAATGGAATTCCATTTTTAGCATGTGGTCAGTGATGTATGAGCTCAGAACTGAACTCATACTGCGTGAAAAATATAGGAATGGCTGGAAATCAGCTGCGCTACCAAATGGAAAATCTCAGAAGAAAGCGCCAGTATTGCTCAGCTCAGCAGATTTACAAAAGGAAGAAACATCTCTTCTTTTAGCAACTTGAATCTGTTTTCCTCAACCTAACAGTACGCATCAAGTACTTCAACCTGGTGGCCAAAATCACTTTAAATAGAAAAGGTGGATCCTAAAACAAGAAAAGGAAATGGGAAGACTAAGGTCAAACTAGGTGCCTAACACATTTAAATAAATCAAACCAGCATTCAGAAATAAGAGTGTGCTTAGAGGTTAAATGTATATTTTAGCATCTCAAATAAAATAGACTTGATTTTGAAAAGGCAGTAAGGATAACATGTCTTGGCTGGAAAATTATAACCTAGACATTGACCTTTAAGTGCTCACCCTGGAAACTTCATGTGTGCATGTTTGCTGTAATCTTTGTTTTAAGTGGGCTGGAATCAGTTTGTAACCTTTTTTTGTCACAAATTAAGACGATTTTAAACATTTATTTAAAGGGTATGTATAATTCTTTACAAAACCCCACAGCATTAAGCACTCTTTATTACCATTTCTCATTTTACTCTGTGAAAGCTAATGATAACACCAGGTTTTCTCCTTTCTTTAAAGGTTACAAAACACAGTATCTAATAAATCCTCTCAGCTGTTTCATGTTCGACTATATCTACACATATCCCTCTTTCAATACTAAGCTTGAAAGGTTCAAAACAGGAATCTCTCTCAAAAGTCCATTTTAAACTGAATTGCCGCCCTGTTTTTCTTTGACCCAGGGTAGAACTGATAACTTCTCTTCAGAAGCCAGATTTGAGAATTTACTTCATTTATGCTTCAGAAAAATTCTTTATTTCAGTAACATTTACTTTTCTGGTTGAAGGCAGAGCTCTCAAATGAAGTTCGCTACTCCAGGCCACGGGAAGTCTGTCTGCAACATTCGGCAGCAGACTGGATGCAAAACGTGTTTTTCCATTTGAAGTAAAAGAATGTGTTTACATTTAATCACATAAATCACACGAATCGTTATCTCCCCAAGATCCTCCTAGAATCCAGACTCTCACTGAAGCTTTATGCCCTTTGTATGGCCCTGTCATGGGCCATAACATCCTATTTTATCACCGTAACGTTCAATTACATCATGCCTTTTAACAGAGGGTGTTGAGAAGTCACATTGCCCTTGAAGAATATGAGTTAAGAGTTTATTTTAGCACCTTGGAAATGCAGAAGCTATCAAAAGCCTTCGATGATGTGGGATATGTGTCCCTGTGCAGCTCTCCAACAGGAAGAGGATCATCACTTCCAGGCTCTTGCAGTAATCAGTAACTAAGTGGATGCTTAGTATGCAGAAGCCCTAACATTAAGATGAGCTAAAAGGCAGCGATGGCAGCTAATCTGCACATGAAAGTGCAAGTGAGATGATTTTTTTTTTTGTATTTTCTAGGCTTTTACAGGGCTAGTTGTCATCTGACATGATTTTCAAATTAAGAGATCAGTTTCTCTGTTGAAAATGCCTCAGAGAAAGTAGGCAATACTTAAAAAAATATTCTTTAAAGGGGAAGAAAGAAGGTATCCACATTTCAAAATTTTAGAAGCGAAAACAATTGACAAATCAGAACCCAGATTTCTGAGTGTACTTACATAACTCTGTACAATTATATTGTAATATGTACGGAAATGACCCTTCAAATATATAAATTATCCGGTATGCAAGCGAAGTCTAGCGAATTATCATACACTTTTGCTCAAAATTGCATAGAGGAGACCCTTGAAAATCACCAGTAAGCTCAGATTTTTGGCAGACAGCACAGAAGCAAAATGAAATCCCATTATTTTTGCATGGCATTTCTGACCTCCACGTAGTAAGGCCCTTACTTTTTATTGTAAGGATACTTACTGCATTACATATAGCGCACACAGGAACTATGAGACAGCTCCACACTTCTTATTACTTGGGTTAGGATTAATCCGTTTCCATGAATACCGAAAGCATGCCACTCACTGTTTGAGCCCAGCTGACAGAAGAAATTCACTTTAAAGTGCACTGAAGACAAAACACAAAACATGCTATGGAAATATAATAAAACAATGGGGGGAAAGTGTGCTCCTAGCTGAGCCTTGCAAAGCTGTTATTACAGATGAGTACATCCCTCTGAATACTCACTGAAGTCTGTTTCCATTACGCTAATTTTATATGCTAAGGTACAGTGCAAACAAAAAGACTTATTCGAGGGCATCTATCTTTGTATTTTGAAAGGGCTTTGATACCTTTCTAGGCCATCATTTTTGTGAACTGCACAGATTCAGAGTCCATTTTTCAGTTATAAATGGTGCTTTCAGTGTCATAAAAGTGACTCATGATGAGTCACCTGAAACAATACAAAGAAATGTTGCACAATAAAGAAGTGAACACTAGAATAAATGTTTATTTCTGAATTCTTACACTGCTTGGCAAAAGAAAATCGTAATTCAGGTAAGAAAGCAGAAAGTTTAGTATTTACATCTTTAAACTACTTAGCACACGTTGCTTAATGGAGAGAAAGCAGAAAACAAATTTGATGGAAATATGTAAAAAATGAGGAATATTCAGAACAAAGGGAACAACGAAGAGAACTGTGGCTGAAAAATCTTTCACCGAAACCATTTGCTCCTTTTTACTTCTTCTTTACTGTCAATTTGTAAAAATGTATATCTTGAAACAGCGCTCTCTGGAAAGCTTTCTTAATCCAAGATATAATTTCTCATCTAAATGAAAAAAAAAAAATAGGAGCCACTCAAAATCAATGTAGCTCAGACTTTTGCACTTGTATTCGAGATAAGGAACCTAGCCTACTAGACACTGGGCTAATCTGAAGTCGTACACTAATGCAATTTTTGCGAGATCATGACTTTTCCAGATGCAGAATAGAAACCTTAACTTCATTTCTTCCCTGCCACCCCTAGGTAGTGGATGAAAACACCTACCAACCCACTCTTCTAAGGAGATCCTGAAAACAGGATGGAAAAAAGAAAACTGAAAACACAAGTAGAACTGCTTCCCCTAATTCACCTCTAAATTGGGTTTTCAAAGATAAAATTATCTTTCATTGCAAGAAATACTTACTAAAGGCTCTTCCTCCCCCGCTCAACAACAGGTCATTTCCTGAAGGCAACAGAAGGAACTGCACTCAGGACTAGTTTTTTGACAGAAATCAAAAAGACCACATGCTAATGAGTGCTTTTCTCTGAAAATGAGCTCATTACTGTTCATTTTCCTCTGCTTTTAATCTATTCCACAAGTATGTGTCGTCTTTAAAAATTTCAAAAGGCATTTCATGAATGTGTAACAAAAGCAAAGTTAAAAAATAGACTTGCTCTAATGAAAAGCATAGTTGTGCTTCAGTCACAAAGGCAGGAATTTAATTACTGAAGAGAGGAAAGAAGGGATGAGCCTCGGATCAGACAAGTGAACTGGGAAACCAAAAAAAATAAATTATACAAAATTATATAAACAAAGAGAAGAAGGAAAACTGAGAAGCCACAGATATTAAATGAAATGCACAACAAACTGCAATTTAGGATAAATTATGAATGTAATTTCCAGATGTCCTGTAACCTGGCTGGGCTGAGATTATCTGTAAATTATAACATTAGAAATAAAGAATGTAATTCAGGATAATTGAAGGACAATTTCTGACTTTTAACTATTTCAGATTTTTCTGACTGCACCTCTGCATTCCCCCCAGCTGTGTACTGGTGGCAATACCTTGTTTTAGAACATGTACTTACATTTAAATTTTTTTATTGACTCACGTGCATTAACAGATCTTATAACTCCCCCCCCATTAACAGGATTTGATGGAATGACCTGACCTGTGATTCAAGCTGCTCATCAAAGAACTTAGTAAATTCTTTGCAGAATGAAGCATTACATTCGAAATGATTCTTTAGGTAACAGAATAGCTCCCTTACTCTCTTTTTTGTTCCACCAACTGTAGTCTGAAATCTGCTGCCTAGACCTTGCACTGAAGCTGTCTTCCAGTGTATCTCTGAAGACACATATGTTCTATAATAACATTTTTATGACAGTGTTGACTCTTATTTACCACTTATTTACACTGGTGAAAACCAGCAATTACCTCCCTTGTGGCAAAAAAAAAAAAAAAGTGACAGAAATAGCTCTAATTAAATTCCATTTTCACAAAATAATCACATTTTTCTCATATCTATTACAAACAACAACAATATTTATTGGGGTGGGGGAGGGGGAGTTATAAGAATTATATCCCGGAAACAGATTATAAGGCAAATGTCTTTCAACTGTATGGAAAGTTCATTACTGACTTCACTGAATTTTCAATCAAGTTCAGACACAATGAGCCTCCTGGAGTTGCAAAGACCAGAGCACACAGGCATCAGATGAAGAAAAGATTATTCTCGAGCATAAGAAAAAGTACCAAATTTTCCTCAGCTGTGCCTATGCAAACTCTATTAGGCTGTTCAAACTATTGCAAAATTAGTTCATCGCTTCTAAAACAGCTCCTTAAAACTGCTGAAAATAATTCAGCTGGCAACTGCACACCTACATCTCATCCACTCAGCAGCACATCTAAAACATGCACTAATTGGCATTCATGTTGTCTCTTCTCTTCAGTATCTTAAATAATTATTGGATTTGCCATTTTTTCTTCTCTCAGCCAAGCTCAGTGTCCTAAGAGGCACAGTGAAGATCAATTACCTTGTTTTTATTTTTGTTTACAATCACATATTTTACTGTTTGTTCATTATTACACGCTGTTTAAAAACACCATTGGATGTATGCTCTGTACTAGTATGCAATAAATAAAAACGTGCCATTTCTATTTTTTGGGAACACAAGTAGTAGACATTTCCAAAGCCAGCTTTGTTAGTCCCCACAAACAAAGTCCTATTTTACAAAAAACCTAGTATGTTATATTAACTTTCCTCTCAGTATTTAACCATACGACTACATAATTTATGAAAATCCATAAAATAGAAAATTAATGTAAAGGTCACTAGACTATCAGAAGAAAAAGTGACCTTTGATGCTGGAAATCATTGGAGAATTCTCTAATTCTGCATAGATATATTATGCAGTGCTTTACTCAAGACATTTTAATACTAAGTGTAGGGTTGTTTTGGTTTTTTTAAAGACATATATGAATGTACTTACCCATATAAACCTTTTATATCATTATAACACTACTGAACACAAAGCCATTGATGAACAGGGCTACATATTTTCCAAGATAAAAATTATAAAAATTTAGTTTAGTATTTTATTAAACATACCGCATACTGCTCTAACATTTTATCAGTCTCCAGCAGAAAGCTTACTCCAAAAGTGAAAACAGGATTTTCAGGATTCTTCCCGACCCACAACATTCTCAAGAATCAAAGGAAGGAAGAAGAGCATTTTATTACATATCATACCAAATATAAACTTTGTTTGCTTGCTAAACACTTCCTTTCATATTTCTCATTCTCACTTAAAGTAAAAAGAAACATATAGTGTACAACAAAAAGCTTTTTTTTTTCCTTTCTTTTTTTCAAGAAGGAACCCAAAATTGAAGTAACATCATCTCTGAGTTGAGGTCACTGTTCTTTTACACACCAGTTCATTTCCAGCAGCTGCTCATTGCTTACTCAAGCAGTGGAGGAAGAATTCATCGTTTTGTTTCTCCACTGCCCCCATTTTAGAAGACAAGATGCCTGTGAAACCCTCCAACTGTATCACTAGGGATATCTAAATAGTTCTGTGGAATCCTTTACATTTCTACAAACAGCTCACTACAGTAGATTCTGTAGCACATTTTTTTATATTGTTTTTCTGGCAGAGGTATTTGAAGGACTTTCCAAACACGTTCCCATCCTGACACGACATAAATAGTCCTTGCGTATTCACACACTTTTATTGACAGTGATATCACAGCAATCAAAATATGCTTTATGAAACGCTAAGATAAAGCCAGTCTCACCACAGTTTCCTTAAAAACAGAGGTGAGTCCTCCTAACCTCCTACCTCATTCATTCAAAGTCATAAAAAATCAGATTTCAACGCTTCAGCCAAGACAAGCAGAATCAAGTGTGTCAATTACTTCCTACTGGAAGGGAGAGAGTCCCAGTAGCCGTTTACCCTGACTGGGGAGAAATGGGATAGCAGGTACAGAAGGGAGGTCCTCAGAATCCAGAAAGCAAACTGAACCAATGATGCTCCACACAGTGAGATGGGAGAAAAACAGGTAAGAACAGTGGCTTTCAACTTCTCAATCTACAAACTCCCTGCACGTTTTCTAGAAGCGCGGCTCCTTCTATGACAAATCCAAAGATGTGAAAATCCTTGGGCTTTTCTAGATACCCTTCCCTTGCTTCTCAGGAATCGTCCTGGAATTGAAAGCTACAAGCAGATTTAGTCTGAATCTTTCATGATTTTCAGTAGTCATGTGGTGTTTAGCAAATAAAACAAGTGTGAATGGAAGCACAGGACAGCCAAATATTCTTAGGAAGAAAGAATAGTTAAAAAGATTTGTTTACTTAGAAATATTCAGGTGACTTATTTGTGGAAAATACAGTAATTAAAAGAACTAACTTGAGTTATCCACTTAGTTTTTAAGAGCCAGTACTGCAGTTTTTCCTTACAATTTTTAAAGTGTGACCGACTTTGTTAAAGCAGAACATGAAAGCGGCGAATGAAGTGGCTGGAATAAAACTTCTGCCAGTGCATCTTAGAGTACCAAGGAGTCCTGACCTGACCTTTAATCTTTTACACAAGAAGAATCTGATCTTCAACTTGCTGCCATAAATAATTCACACATTCTCCAATTCTTTATATGGAAAGAAAGTTTTCTTTCAGGAATTGTTGCAGCGTGCAAAAATCGGTGAACTCAACTAAACAGTAATCGAGTCCTTTCAAAACCGCACACAAAACTTTCTTTAACCAACACGTTAGGTCAATCTGTCCACGTCAGAGCTACATCAATAAAGTTCGCCTCTCGGTACATTTCTGACTGTTAGTTCCTGACTGATGTTTCAGGTTACAAACAAAACTCATTCAACCAAAGCTGTGACAGCAGCAGTCACCAGCCTCAGGGTCACGGAAACTACCTGTTACTCTGCTGACCGCTTTCACTACGCATTGTTGCTGCACTGTATCACCGTGCCGTGCTTAGTACCAAACATAGGATGTTTGTTCTCAAGTCTCTGTCGTTCTTTCTTGGTTGCTTGGTGCAGTCAAATTTCCCAAGCCCACATACAGCCGGTTACATTAACGTTACCTGTGCTAAGCTCATTAAACTGTAAAAGTTATAGTTTGGCTGTGACATCAGTAGTTGTACTAGCACAGGTTCTAGAAAGACAAATAAATACCCAGAAAGCTGTTTCGTTTGTTTTTTTTATTTAATGGATGATCTCTTTGGTCACTGATTACTGAGGAAGCATCTTTCAGCTCCCTTATTACTGCTGTTCTCTCCACCTCTGAGGGAAGCTGCAGAAAACAACAGTAAACTCCCACGAGCACCAGCAGGATCAGAATTTAATTCATAGTGTATGGATCGCATATAGAATTACTGTGAGAAGCTGGCTGTCAGCATTATGATACACGATGGCCCCATTCACTATTCAGACTCATTTTATAATGCTGCCTGTGATACTTCCTTTGAAGCCAGTAAATTGAGGAACAGATAGAAGACAGTAGGTAGGCAATTATGCTGTCAAAAAGCTGATAGAGTTTATTTGGCCTTGCTCTGAGCTTGAGTAATTTCTAGGAATGTAAAATAGATGATGACAGAAAGATAAAGGAAGTGCCATCGGTACACAGCAACCTACTCAGATTTAGACAACCCTCCATCCACATCATTCTCTTGAGCTTTGACTTCCTTATCAGTTAATGATACATTTCAGAGGGGAACAAAACTTTTATTTGTTGGCTTTTTTTTTTTTTAAACATGCGCATTCATTTTGAATGTAAACCAAAATAAATAAATAATACATAGATCTAAGGCACAGGACCCCAACATATCTTCCTCACAATTTCATACAGTTCTCTCATCAGTCATAAACTCATCTGCCTACATAACTCAGGAATCATTTTTTTTTTTTCTGTTCCCATAAATTCATGAATACACTGCAAAGTCCATATTCATGGCAAATTTACCTTTGGCTGTTTCTCCTGTCTATACAGATTTTTCTCTAAGGAAATGAATTTCCCCTTTGCAAGGCAGAAGAAACCCCACACCCCCTTTTGGTTTCTAAACTCAGAAACATTGTGCTGAGCAGGAACAACTTATCTGTCAGGGGTCTTCCTCCAGCCCGTTACTTTTTTTTTTTCCTCCTCGTTTTAAGCATCGGGCTGCAATCTCTTCTAATCCCAGCAGAGGGCAATATAATTAAGCCATTTACGAAAGGCTTTTCAAGGCAGAAAAAGCTGTAAAAGCTCCCCCAGCAAATGCCTCCGGTTTTGCTGTCGCTGAGGGTTTGGGTCTTGCTCCAAATGTTTTAGTATTAAAACTGCTATTGATCCCCAAAAGGCTTATACTCTTTATTTCTCTTTTACCGCCCAAAATGCACAGGTATGTTCTCAACGCCTGAGAACATCCCTCTGGAAAATCCAGACACAGCCCTCTTTGCTACCATTTTTTCCTTGTCCTCGGTTAGCTGCATTTACATTCAGATGGGTACAGTGTGCCTCACATCCATACGAAATCTGTACATTAATATGTAGTTTTAAAAGGAGTCTCAGAGGTACTTCTCAAAATGGATTAATGGGCAAATTGGAAGCAAATCAATTGGAAGCACATGACAAATGTTACTTAATTCATTCTATGGCTTTGCTATTCACACATTCATCTGTGCAGGCAGGCACTCACATACATATGAAATGAAACCTCATTTTCAAAGTATAACTGCAGGGAGACCTGCTCTCAGAACGAAGAGTAAAGCATCATTTTACAGTAGGCAAGCTTATGGGTCACAAGAGATTGTGCAATGTTTGTAAAGATTATCCCAGTGATAAGACGCTGTGTTTTTATTTACTGAAGTCTAGACACATTCAGGCATTTAGGAGTTCTTAAAAAGATAACCAAAGCTCTAAGACAAGAACAGAACAGCCACCTGGCAGATTTTGTAACATCTCACGATACAACAAACTGTATTAGAGTTTCATAATTCATGAAGGAGCAATATCCCCTACTGAGCCTTATAACCAGTCAAGATAACACCAAGAACAGCTGGTAAGTCTGCCAGTGTGATTTCCCTCTCCTTGAGTGTAAAGAGACAAAAACAGGAAACAGCTGGAAAATATATTCAAAGTATGATTGGCACAGCGTCACAATAAAAGTGCCAGGTAAGCTGACTGCAAAACAGAAGCTTTATTTATTTCCTAATTTGTAACAAGACTCGTATGTGGATGGAAACGGTAAACAAAGCGATCGCGCATTTCTATATATCTTTACACAGATTCCACACATGCAAAAAGAGTGGTCTTGTGCTAGAAGTACTTCCTTGCTGCATTGCAACAAATAATAAATAAATAAAGAGATCTCCGAGTCTTCTCATGGTGGCCTTTACGGCAGAGCACTTGGCATCTTCAGTTCACGGTGGGTGCATAAAACGGCAGCGGTATTTCCTGCGCGCCCGTACATCTGCTGACGGTTTGCGCAGCAAAAAGAGATCACGAGTTCTACCGTGAGTCAAATGGTCACGGTAAAAAGGCACTCACTTCTTGGCTGCACGTTCTGCAGAGAAAGAAGTAGCTTATGCTTTCTTAATATACACCTAACGATATAGGCTATATAGACATATAGACTCTACTCAATACAATTCAAAGCTCAGCTGAGACTTTTCAATGGTACTGTAATAAAACCAGTAAAATACATCAAGAAACCAATGTGTTTAGAATGCAGAAAACCCCTTTGTACAAAATGTCCAAATTTTCGAGTAGACTACATAAATCTGAGGGTGAGCATCTCTACTGGTACGTCACAGGATACCTACAGGCAACTGCATGCTCTGCCTGCTTGCATTTTCAATTCATTTCCTCGTCAGACTGAGAAGAAAGGCTTCTGAAGAGAGAACTAATATCCCCTGATTCTATTTCACCCCTTTGCAGGTCACACAATCCAGCAGCCACTTGCAACTGTAAAATGGCTTCGTTATTTTCACAGGGATAGCTATTATAGAAGCAAAAGTTTCTTCTCCATCCCTTTTATCTGTAGCGTTCTGCCAGCTTTTGTTCACATGAAGAAGCCAAAAAGCATTAGATGACTTGGTACATTACAGGTTCATGTGGTAAAAAAAAAAAGAAAGAAAGAAAAAGTTGTCTTTCTTGTACTGCAGAATGATTGACAGGAAGGTGAAATTACCAACATGCTTATCAGAGTACCTCTGTAAGTAATAGAAGTAATGATGCCTGAGAGTTAAAAATTATTTGATGTTTCACAAATAGTGAAGCACTGAAGGAATGGTGACGTTTCTATTCTTGCAGGTCTTTAAAAGGTGTAGTAGGATAAACTAGTATCTGACAGAAAAAAACCCCACATTGATTTAAATCATCCTGCTTTGGCACAGGGAGATGGACTTGATCTATAAAAATCTAGCTATATTTCTCTAATTCCCATAGATCTGTGTCCTCCAGGTGGATTCTTCATCAGTAAGATACTAATTGAATGAAAGGTGGTTGGATTTTTTTGTTAGATTGGTTGGTTTTTCCTCCTGTTCCTAGGATTCTCACAATCTCTTTCTTTCACACAAACAGGTATCTTGTGTGTGCGGGAACTGAGATCACAGCACAGCCTGAATCAGGGCACATTTTAATGAACCTTCTGAAAACTCAGTACCCTTCAGACCACTACCCTTTTTAGGTAAGATTGCCATCAGTCAGCAAAGCCTCACATTTTAAAGGGTCATTCTTTTCGGAGACATAACTAATTCTTTTTAGACAAAAGACTTCAGATTTCAGTGAGTTTGACCCTTTTGTTTCTAACATTTACTCTACGCTATCGGATGCAGTAAAGCTACTAGATTTGGTTGCCTATACGCAGGCATCACACAAGGGATGATTAATGGTTTCTGTTCATGTGGCATTGCCAAAACTCCACTTTCCTGTGCAGTGCAGCAGCAAAAAAAGATGATCTATTGCAAGGAGTTCAGAGTTCAGAGAATGCCTTCTAAATTAATTACCAGTTTGGAGGGACTGATTCATCAAGCAAACTTGAAATAACTAAACATGTACAGCTTTGCCTAAACAAGACCTGCTACAGGAGGATAAATGAATAATCAAACACATAGAAATATTCTATCATCAGTCAAATGAGCTCAATTACAAAGCTGATATTTACATATCCCAACTACGCTGCGGCATCACAGGTCATGACATTTGCTTAAAATGAGATCTAACTGTAGCCTAAAGGGTAGAATTATGCAGGAACAGACTGAAAAAAACACCAAAAACCCAACAGCTTGGCATTAACAAAATGGTAGTGTAGTTCTGATTGGTAGTTACCTGGAGCTGTTCAGAACTAATGGTTACACAGCAGTGCCCCACACTTGCAGCAGCATTGCAAAAAGCGGCGGCTCCAACTGAATTTCAGGGTATTAAGTACGAAACTTTACCCTCCTCCTCAGAAAGCAGCAGGGTGTACACTTTAAAAGGCCATCGCATTTCCAGCATTTCAAAAAACACTTTGTATAACAAGGCAGAAAATTCACTGGCAACTCAATGCGGACGAGGGCAAAACTAAAAAAAAAGCTTTTCAAGCTAGATGCTAAAAAACCCCAAAGCCCAAAACCTTAAAGAGCTACTTAAAATTTGAAAGACTTTCTTTTCTTCAGCTACAAAACCCTGCTCCGAATTCAGACGTGTGAAAGATGGTGAGAACACCTTTGCTATTATAGTCAGTGATTTGCTTTTATTCTGAAATAAGGTTTCACATATTCATGCGGCAGTTTACTACTTCGTATTTATTAGTCTTAAAAATGCCATATATTTGTACATCGTACAAAACCAGTATCTTCTATCTGACAGCAATCACTAAGAACTAAATAGAGATCCAGATACTACCCTTTTGCTACCATGAGAAACTATGCATCAACATTCGAGACAATTCAATGTTTATCTGATTTGCTGCTTCACTGCAAAAGATTTTTCCCCCTTGTTCAGACTCAGAATGTTTTTCACTGATACTCATTTAAGTGATCCAGAAAAAACCCCTCTTTTTTCCACTCTCAAAATGATCTAGGCAACTAGTGATTCTGTTTCATCAGACTCATTTAATTCAGAGCAGTAGATTTTATATAGCTTCTGTTTTAACTCATCACTGCATATCATTTCCATATATTTTCATTTTAGAGAAGAATAATTTGATCACTCTTTCATGTTCTAATTAATAAAACTTGCTGAAGTTTCACGGTTTGTGGCTTTTCACATAAAATTGTTTGTTTCTTTTGAAAAAGGGTCTACCCTTAGTGTTTCTAAGATACACGGAAAAAAAAGACTACTGCTACAGTTTTAAATAAAAAACTCGCATTGTATTTTAAATGCTAGACTTGCCAAATTT
The DNA here is from genome assembly GCA_013396935.1 of Baryphthengus martii. Taxonomy (NCBI): domain Eukaryota; kingdom Metazoa; phylum Chordata; class Aves; order Coraciiformes; family Momotidae; genus Baryphthengus; species Baryphthengus martii. The sequence continues at coordinate 572,406 of VWZK01012360.1, forward strand.
GCCTGAGTAATTACAGAGGTATGTGGCAGCGTTAAATACTCCGTTGGGAATGTTATATGAATTCAGAGCATAAATGCTGTAAACCAGCTATCTAAAAGCAGCCTATTTGAGTGTCCAGAAAGAGAGAGATTCTTGTTTCAATACATTCCCCAGCTGCTGTCTATAGGTCTCTCAAAGTAGGTGTCTTGATCAGTGGAGAATTTAGCACCAGATCTTCCCTTGGCCATGCTGGAGCTGTTCCCTCTACCCTCATTTTAACACCTATTCGTCAGAGGGGGTAGCCCTGGCTCCCCCACCTGCCGACTGCTTTCCTGACATTACTGCTGACTCCACAGAGGTTTAAACAAACCCCTTCTCAGGTCTTGATTTTCTATTTTAAAGCATCACATGAGAACGAGGTAGGAGAAGGAGACATAAGAGAGAAACTAAAGAGAAGGATAACTTTTTACACGTTTGAGTGCATCATCTCTTTTTAGGTAGCCCAAAATCAAATGCGTAAGTTAAAAATAAAAATAATCTCTAAACAGAGTTATCTGATTAGTTTCCCCAGTGCTGGAGTCTAAGTCTCCTCTCTCTGTGATCAAGCCTGCTTCAAATGGCAGAACTAGTCAGTCAGACACAGTTCCATGTGAGGCGTAGCCCTGTAAATACAATTTTTTCCATTCCTAGCAGATGGCCACAGGCTTTGTGATGACCTGACCCAACAGTGCCAGGTCCTAGGGTTGGGCTGGACTTGCGGTCCCCCAGATTTAGCTGTGATAACAGCCAAGTGACCGTTGCCTCCCTTGCATTGTTAATAATTGTTAAAGCATTATCTGGACAGACAAACTCTGAGTTCCATATAGACATACACATGTACATATGGGATATCACCTTTTGCTGACAGCAAGAGCTGAACGTTAACAGAGCACACAATCATAAACATCGGTAGCTTTTATTCTTTTGCCCAGCTGTTCTCTAAAATGCCTGATAAGGCACTTTTTGACTAGTATACAAAATCCCTTCCTAAAATAATAAAGCTTTGTTTTCCTCTCAATGTTGATGATTCTAGTAAGCAGGCTATGCTATGAATTTCCTTTCTCCATCAATTATTCAATGGAGTGAAACAATCTTCTGGAGGGAAAGAAAAGAATCCACCTCAGAGTATTCTCCCACCATCTGCTCTTTCATAGAGCTGGCTGTCAAATCACCTTCACTAAAGTACTGAACTGCACAGCAAAAGTGTCATTAATTTTTTCTTTAATCTTCACCTGAGATTAGAATGGGGAAATCACAGAGGGTTCCATCCACAGATAACTCATCTCACGAGACTCCTTTAAGCGCACGCTTTTCCCTTTCCCAGTGCCGAAGAAGAGCACATTTGCTGCAATCATTGTCCTTGTGACAGTTACATGACTGAAATCGATAACAACGTATAAATAATATCAATAGTGCCTTGCCAGTAATTCTTTTAAACATCCAAAATATGGAGAACTGGGCCAGGGCTGGCGAAGTCAAATTCTCTTAAAGATTATTAAGATTATAGCATGTTGTTCTTTTGATGCGTTTCAAAATGGACAGTTAATAAAGTACACCTCACCAAGGCAGAAAAAAAGATCAAGACAACAGAAAATCTGAGGAAGATCAACTGCTGACAGTATAAAACCCTTCAGAGCATCTAAGCCAGAACAATATACGAAACACTCCGAGGTGATGTCACGGTGCAAATCGGAGCAGCGCCATTTAAATAAAAATGTAGAACAGACAAATACAATGCAAGGAACACTTGCAGAACTATTTCGACCATTTAAACACATTCAATTAGATGAAGCAATTGCCTATGACACCTAGAATAAAATGATACCTTCATAAAAATCGATGAGGGTTACCCACTAAGTAGGAAGAGGATTCCACTAAATGCTCATATATGTATCTGAACTATAATTCTGCAAAATTGAAGTAACCCTAGAACCCAAATAACCCCAATTATTGCATAAGTAACTGAGTAATAACTGACCGAAGTATTCAATTAGCAACGATAACTAACTGAAGATCTCTCCCAACACACAGCAAGGGTTAAAATATAAAATAAAATGATTCAGGTGTTATTGAGAAGAGATTAGGGAAGGCTATCAATGCAGTAGTTTAATTCGTTTCATGAGGCAAATGCATTCATTACTACAACTGAAAAGAGAATTACATAGCATATGCATTTATTTTTGTTTATAGCTGTTGTCACCTCAATTCCAATAGCACGGTTACCGCTACCGTTGGTAAATACATCAGAACATCGACAGGGAGGAGACAAAAAGGCTCAAGGAAACCTTCCCGCTCAAAACCTGAATATCTCAGCCCCTCACTACCAATAGCCAAACCTATGGCCCTGTCCTGTTCAGTGTTGCCCCTCTGATTGCCATTCTTCCTTTCTTTTACAAGTTGGAGAGCCCGTAAGAGCATTCTGGACCTAGTACATCACATTTCGGACCTAATACATCCCATTCCAGTAATTCAGTTGCGCAGTCATTTACCATTTCACAGCCTGCAGTGGCATTAAAATGCCATTCTTATTTCTGTGACAGAGACTGTAACGAGAATAGGATTGGTAAACCAGGAAACTGTTATGATGGTGATTGTAATAGGGAAGGGGGTGGGGGGGAGAAGTAATTTTCTCCTATTCTTATAATCTAAAGATCACACTTGTGCTCCTTGAACAATATGCGAAGAAACCAGTGATGTTGGTAAGAAGCAGATATGTCTGAGAATAATAATTTATAAAGATATCAGGCTCCTCTTGAGCATATATACATATGTAACCGAACTGACTTTTAATTAGCATCCTATATCAGAATTCATATACAGTCAAAGTGTTAGCAATGTTAATTTTTTTGAAATGAAAATTCAAAGCAAAGCATCATCTGCGAAACTGTTGCAACGGAGCAGAAACAGGTTGGGTATTTTTTTCCCCAGTGCAATTTTCTGCCTTAATGGAGAAGCACACATTAAAAGCAGGTTCATAGCATTCTGAGATTCTTTGTAATGTTGTGAGATTTATTAAAGATGATGTGGTATTCCTTATGCCTTTTGTTCCAACTTTTACAGAAATTATTTTCAGCCAGAAAAAAGTAATTGAATATTATCTCTATCCTGTGGCATTTTACTTGGACTAATGTACTGAGACAACACACTAACAAAAATCAACTTCTAAGAGAATCAAAGAAGGATACATGATAGACAGCTTTGTTACAAATTGGACCAGCTCACGTAGCAATGAGTTTTACCTCTGCTAATGAACAACGAAGGAACAGTTTTCTTTGCACAGATCTGATTTCCTTAGTGGTTCTTGCTCACTTTTTCAGTTTATGGAACTTCATCCACTGCAGTTCCTCACTTGAAACAGCAGCGAATCAATTCAAGCACGACTGGATAAACGTCTTCTAAATTTAAGAAGCAGATCATGAACATTCGAGACACCAGCAAAGCGGTTTCATTCATTTATAGAGATTAGAAACATTCATTCTCCATCGGGTAATTAGTGGTATGAGTATCACAGAGGTGTCAGCTGTTCCTAAACTCTAAAAATGCAACTCTAAAAATGCAAGCTGGTGAATGAGTATCTACCACAGGCGGCGATCCGGACGAAATGTGAGAGGTACATAAACATTTAACAAGACAAAAAATTCAGTGAACATCTTTTAATTAAGTACTACAGTCAGGTTTATTACGCTTTTCTTGATGGATTCCTTAAAAGGCAGGTGTTGCCAGAGAATTAAACTCTATCACATGGAGAAGATTCATGTTTTTAAATCCTACATTCTGAAGCAGGATGCCTACAGCGTTGTTTTTGCACATGTAACTAATTTATGCTAGAATTTAGCTGGGATATCCTGAATTAAAAGCTGTTCTCCCTGTAAATCAAAGGAACCTGATCAACTACGCACTTTCATAACATATCTCCATGAGGCCATACAAGCAGTTAGCCTATCATCTAAAAAGAGTTTTGAGCTGTTGTTTCCACACCTACGTGCACAGAGTCTTGCTCACAACTATTCAGATGATGAATATTAGTATAGTCTAGATATATAAGTATACTCAGGATCATACACAATATACAAGGGTCTCCTCCACTTCTGTCAGAAGCATCTTATTTCCTACCAGTTTTAACGCCTTCTAGAAGAAGCTGAGATTTCCTAAAGTTCACATTTTCCTAGTGGCTGCTTTGGGCTCCCAATCCATGATGTTTATGTTACCTGTGCATTCTAAAAGGAACCTCAGTATCTGACACGTACTTTAGTATTTCTTATTAATGGACAGATGCTGAAAAGATTGAGCGTTTTAAGGTTTGGCCTTAGAACATGTAACTACCATCTTGGATCATGTCAATTGGATTGAAATACCATTTGTGGGCCCAGAAAGAAGAAAAAAACAATCTTGATTATTTCCAATAAACAAGTCCTTGTTTCAGCCCTTCTCTTCTAACAACAGAACCATTATACACTACATAACAAAATAACCCTACACTCGGTACTGTTACGGACTAATAGGTTAAATCAGTTGTCTTAAAATTTATGAATTATTGCAATGAGCATTATTTGATATGAACAGCTAAAACTCAGCATATCCTTTTGAATAGTAATCTTAACCTATAAGAGTAGAGCCATTACTTTTAATTATTTTTGTTTTGTATTTCCGTAACTCAGATGTATATCGTCAAGGTCAGGACACAAACGAAATACTCCATAAGGCAGTCTGTAAGTAGATCCTATATATAGTTACTAAAGTAAATTGAAATCTAGGAATAATTTTGCATAGCTTTCAGGTGATTACATCGGATTAGTTAACAACACTGCAGACAAAATACCTCTAAAAGATTAGGATATAGTTATATAAAAAAAAAAAAGTCTGTTTTTTGTACTAATGCCATCTTACCAAATCAAATAATTTGGCTCCACAGCATCACAAACTGGAAGGAGATGAAATAAGCTTTTCTGGTTAAAATTGAAATAATCCATCAGATATTACTTAAAGCTACAAAAACTACTGTATAAACTACATGCACCTTTGCTTTTCCCAGTGTCACCATGCATAATCCTCACCAGAACAGACAGAAAACAATGTGGTGGCCTTCAAACATAAGCTCTGAATAATCATCAGATTTTCTTTTTGTCTTCTGTCACATCCCCACGATGGCCTAGAGCAATTAAGCATGAACATGTCACCTGTAAGAAGCGCGAGGGAAAACAGAACGGACTTAACCAACAACGTGGCCTTATTTTGGCAATTACGACAACACGACATCAAGGAAACTTTGAAACTGTTCTAAATTATATTTAAGATGGATGATCATATTTTAACCCTCCTTGTCTCTTGCTTTTTCCTTCCTCAGATATATTTGCTAGAGCTTTTTTCCAAAGTCTAGACAGAGTATGTAATACTTCATTCTAATATCTACCATAAAAATGAATGTATTTTTGATTCTATTATACATTATGATGTGTTATGTGTACGACATGAAAGTCTTTTAGGATATATTTTCCCTCTCCCGAAGTTAACGTATTACCTCTCTTAACCTTAGTAAAGTTATATGCATGTATCTGATTGCAAATCAGAATATATGACTTTGGAAGCTCTGTAATTAGAAAATTACAGTATTTTCAAAACCCAGAGGCACCATAATTAATTCCTGTTCTGTATATCTTTGAAAGTTTTATTAATTTTTTGGTTAAAAGTGAAAAAAAAACCATGTTTTTTACCACTTCAAAGCTTTGTGAGAGTATCTTAACTTTTTTAAATAATTAGTTATCTCATCCAGGAATGACAACTTTTTCTAGGGCAAACACACTTTGTGCAGAAGTATGACAGAAGTAGCATTGTCCCTTGCACCCTTCAGTGCACACGAGGGGTGGGTACAAGACATTTGAAAGAAAGTATCTTTAGCGTGTAAAATCAGTCATACTGCAGTGCTTTCTTATTCTGAAACAGTATTTTCATGATACAACGCTGGTGAAGTTAATAAGCGGCTTATTATAACTGGATTTTGCTTTATTTTTGCTACATTTTTCATTATGCTGTCACTTCCACCCACTTATAAGGAAACATTTGCCTTGCAGAAGTCACCTGAAATCTGTATTGCACTAAAATGAGAAGCAAGGAGAAAACTAAATGAAAGTCAGAAAGAAGGCTTCTTAGGCTTCTCTATATGGAGTTATTCCATTGTAATGCCTTTCATCAACAAGACATCCTCTCATTGAGTGCAACAAGTAACAGACTGATGAAGACAGATCATCAGAAACCTTCGGTACCTTCACAAACTCTGTTTCACACTAGTCCGCCAATTTTGCGCTCTGGGATTATTTAAATCTAAAAAAAAAGAACCTATGTGAAGAACGCTGGTGAATGAGCTACAAAGCTGAAACACTAAGAAGTCGGACATCTATATCCACAGTGTTGTAGGTAGTGCTTTGGAGCTGTGAAGAACTGTAGTATCTTGCCACAGCTACTGACAGCATAATGGAGACGACAGAATAAAATAATTCATATATCATCACTAGAGGATGTCTCAAATACAAGATTCACTAAGCTGGAATGTATTATTTATGCTATTTTTGTAGATTATGGGTCAGTGCTTTCTGATTGTATTACAAGCAGTTTAGGGAGATGCATGATACATTCTGAAAAGAAATAAAACCAGTTGGTCCTAAGACTTTTTGACCAGTATCGGTCATTAAGATTGCAAATATCGCTTCTCTGAATATAATTTAGATTGCTGCGCAATCAAATAAACACAGGCTTTGCCTCTTCTCCAGAGAGTTAGAAAATGGAAACACTAGAAATTTAAATCAGAAGTCGTTTAGTCTTATGATGGCTTTTTAATAATCCCCTCGCTCTATCTTAACATGTCACTATATGGGGCAATTTTTCACCTACTAGAACACCTACACTATTTTAAGACAAGTCTCCCTCTCACATACTTTATACTCCACAGCCTCGTACATTCACATCACAAGTATATGCTAATGCATTCAACAGATTCTCCAGCCTACTGTTCCACTCTGCAGGATTATTAGAGAGCTGCCTGCACTTTTATCCATATCTCTTCTAACACATATTTAGAGGTTAATGTTGGCAGCTTTGGGAAATGCAATTGGTACTTAGTGAACTACGCAAATCTACTATTAGGCAGGAGTAATAATGCAAGTAGAATGCCCCTTGCTTACTTAGACATAAATTTCAACTTTTCACTAAAGAAGGAATAACTCAAGTTTGAAGTTTCCAATAAAAAAAAAAAAACAGAACAGATAATAATTAGTTGCATTTAAAATACTAGAAAATTCCTTCTCCTAGCTTTCTTCAGTAGTGTGATTCTCTGAATTTACTTTTTCATTGAAATGTTTCTCTCTAACCTTCTAGTAGTTTAGAGATATTACAAATATGATGGCACTTTTCCCCCAGCATTGATCTTCTAGAACCTTCTGGTTTGGTATTTTTGCATCATTTGGACCTTACGTTTTCATCTGCATTCATTTAATCAGACCAGGTTCTTCCCTGTAGGAAGCCACGAGTTAGCTCACAGTGAACATGATTTATCCTTTTCATCATCTTTGATAAGGACCAACGGTAAGGAGAAAGTCCTTTCCCCTAGCAGGATCTTCTGATATCAGTTATAACTTACATGAACTCTTCAATAAAGGTTATCATCTTCTGGACACATCCAGAAACACTGTTCTCAAGTCATCTCATACAAACATCAGCATCAAACGGCAAGCACAGGACACCACGCTCTTTCTTGCAAAGGTTATACAGGCTGCACCAGCTGTGCTGGAAGAACCCAAAAGTTCAGAGAACACCACACTTCAGTCTTTCTCAGGGGACATGCAGACTGCTAGCTGTGCAAAGGGAGCTTCCAAGTGTCATGAACTATCACTGCTTTCCTCAGAAAAGTTGCAAGCTTCTCTAGAAACATTTCACATAGGTTAGACTTCACAGAATCACAGAATGTTAGGGATTGGAAGGGACCTCAAAGGATCATCAAGTCCAATCCCCCTGCCAGAGTAGGAACCTAAATGACATCACACAGGAAGGTGTCCAGGCGGGTCTTGAATGTTTCCAGAGAAGGAGACTCCACAACCTCCCTGGGCAGCCTGTTCCAGTGCTCTGTCACCCTTACTGTAAAGAAGTTCCTTCTAGAGTTTAAGCGGAACCTCCTGTGCTCCAGTTTGTACCCATTACCTCTTGTCCTGTCATTGGGCATCACTGAGAAGAGCCTGGCTCCATCCTCATGACATTCGCCCTTAACATATTTATAAACATTAATGAGGTCTCCCCTCAATCTCCTCTTCTCCAAGCTAAAGAGACCCAGCTCCCTCAGCCTTTCAACAAGACTTCACAAACAAGTGTTGAGAAACAGAGACAAAAAAAACCAAAGACAGTAAGGGCAAAATTTTACAGACTTTGCTCTGTTGGTTAAAGCTCCTCATCTATAAATACATTCTAAATGAAAGAAACAGCCCCTGCAAAAATGAGGTGCTTATTACAGCAAAAAAATGTTTTATATAGACAAATTTACCTTTTCTGATGCAGAGACGGAAGATTCCCAGTCGACCATCTCTTCCAGTCTCCACTCACCTGTGTGAGGAAGAGTTCAGGGAAAATTAGTAGACAGTGAAAGAAAAACTTGTTAATGAGCATGACCTCTTTGACTCTAAATTACAGTCAGATGTAGGAATTTTTTTCAAGGCAAGGCATGAAAAAGAACCATTACATATAGTTATTCAAATAATGTCTAATATTAATTGCAGTTGGGAGCACAAATGGGACAAGTCTTATTTCAAAAAAGGCTGCAGGGCAAACCAGTGCAATATTCAAAAAAACATGTAGGGGAAGAACACTTTAGATTTTTGCTAATTTAAATCCTGAGTAACAATGACAGTAAAATATTTCTTATGTAGAAACCAGGATGGTCATGAGCACAGCCTGCTGACACCAAATCTTACTTTAAAAAAAAATAAAAAATTCCAGATATTTTCCCCTTATAGTGGACATTATTTAAATCTGTTTTACACTCTGGTTTTGGTTGGAGAGAGATAAACATCCTGTGAATTCATAGGCTTTAGAAAAAGCCAGACAATATCCTCAGGTGCTTCTAAAGAATACATAGCAGTTCAATCAACAATATTTTTCTCCTAGCATACTAAGTAAACATCAAAATTTATCCAAATAGACAGAGAGATACAAGCTCTTCTTCTGAGAATGAAGCTTTTACTTGACAAAGAAACAAGAAACTTTTCAAGTACTCACTACTTCAGCTTCTCTCTAAAGGATATTGGTTTAACAGAGAATGTACCCACAAGGTATTTTTAATGAGCTACTCAAAAGATTTTTGTGCAAGAAAAGTTTAATACAAAGGCAATTTGTCTTAGTAATTTACATCTGTTTTCTATATACTCAGGCTGAATTCACTTAAATATTTATTCAGCCTTTATGCTTCCTTTTGGCTAGAAATAAACTGGGTTAAACTTATATAAAATGCAACTTTACTCAAAATCTGTATGAAAACTGTATGCAAATTTCTTGTTCCAATATCTGTTCACAAACAGTTCCCTGACTTAAAACACTGTGAGGAAGCACATAAAAAATAAATAAATTACAAAAAAATACAGAATTCAGACAGAAGGAGAATAACTGCCATAGGAAAATCAGCCCAGAAGAGACATTCCTGGCTCCCAGGACACTATTCAGCTGATTCTCAAGGAAAACACGTAAATTTTTAATATTAATGCAGATGCACAAATTGGGCCATCTGGAATAAAAGCAATAAGTTTATCAACCCTTGGTTGCAACAGCTTTTTATTCTGCACCATATGGAAACAATTATTCAAACCTCAGACAATGAAGCATCTGACACTTCAGTCATTTTGTGTTCTATAAAATACAGATGTTTAAACATTCAAAATACACGGTATGTCCAGTAATGCAACTGTATATTCACACATCACTGAGAGGTCAAATGGGAATGTGGTCTATGTAATACCTAAAGCAGCAAAGCATTCCAAAATACTGTACAGCGTGTTCTTTTAAACATTCTGGGGTTTCTTCCTTACACAAACGTCACAAACTTTTGGTAAGAAACAGAAGAGTTTACATTTGTTCTGAACTATCACTATAAGCACACAGCTATGAAACAAAGTGCTGCAATTACCTGTTGTACTTCAATTAAAAAAAAAAAAGTTGCATTTCATTAACATATAAGGTGTTTTTTGTTTTGCTTTAAGCTTGACTTTGCATTTTAGAATTTAAAAGACAAGAAGAAATTTGTCTTGAAAAGTCAGCAATCCATAAACCTGAATGGTCTGATGTTTGTCATGTTAATTGGAAAAAGTCTCTAGCTTTCAGTACAACTTGCAATAATAGTCAATCAGCAGGATTAGTTTTACATTCAATATTATCTTAGGAAACTAATAAAGTTCAATTAACATTCTTAAACTGCTGCAGATAGAAATGGTAACATTACTGAGGTATAATCAAGACATATGGTTTAATAAAGAGCCAATGCTAAGCGCAGTTTTGTTTGATTTTTTTTACCAAAGTACATAATAATTTTATAATTTATACTCTGAAGTTTTTCAAATGTAGAAAACTTGGATGTCATACAAAGAAGTAAAATTAATCCTTATACACCGGATTCTTTTAGGAAATGGAAACAAACAGAAGGGGGCCATTTAATCTTATATTTTTGGTCTCTTGAAGCCCTCAGTGTTTTATTTGAGTACCATGTAGCTGAAAATATTGGTCAGACATTTGACAGTCTCACACGTGCCTTGTTATAAACAGGGACTACTGCTACAGTGCACTTGATACTGGGCAATTTATTGGAAACTTCTTAAAAGTGCAAAAAAAGTGATGCATGCAGATCATGTATTCTAGAGCAAAGAGTAGTAGGGAGTATGAGAATATCATCTGAGGTAAATAAAGGACCAGCAACATTTGCATACATAGACACATTAAAAGCTGCTCATTTGCCAAGCACCTGATTATTATGAATATTGAAACGAAATGAACCTAGTGCTGATCATCGAACTACTCCAATTATGTGATAAAAATACCCCTGAAAAGCAGAACTGTAATGAAACACTTGGAAAAAAAAGATGTACAAACAGAAAAAGATTAGAGCCTGCACTAGGAGGCACGTCTGACCATTTGTTTGGTATTAGATAATGAATATCAAAGGCTCAAAGATTCCAAAAGGTTTTCGTGTGATTATAAAAGATCTGATTCAAGTGCCACTGAAAAAAGCCAATTTGAAGCTGTCCATCGACAACACTTGATTGTGAAAGGGTTTGCAGACATGTAAAAGCTCTACCTGTGTGCCTACATGTTAATGAGCCTCCAAAGATAACTTCTGCAGTCTGCCCAGAAGCTGACATTTGATATTTAGATCATCAGATCTAATCTTGAAAAAATTAATACATATGTATAATCCAGATATATTTACTTCTATAAAGGAATAATTTTCTTAAACTGAAGAAAATGAATTATTAAATTCCTATCAATTAGTAATAAAGGTATTAATTTAATCTCTGGAGAGGAAATAATATATTTAATGGTATTTAAAAACACAACTGACAAACAAACCTCACCAAGCTGCTCTATCGATTTTTTTTCTCATCTTCAGATAAGACTTGATTCAGGAGCTTTGTTCCAGGTCATTAAAAATTATTGGGCACTATTACCCTATTTTCATCTTAATGGTTATCAACCAGCAGTTCCAGTCACCTGGGATGGATAATACTCCAGTTTCGATTAAATCCTGAAGTACCTGTGTCTTCCTGACTAGAACTGGTTGCTGGCCACCTGTACCTGTCTTCACAGTCCATAGCTGAAGATAACAGTGTTAGGTAAAATCTCATCCTTGCAATGCTTGTTCATGCTGATGAAGTCAAGAAAGCTGATATTTCTGAACTCACTCTACTGACCTACCACCCATGTCTTTACTTCTGACTTCTCGGTTGGCTTAGCAAGGCACATCCAACAATTCTTTTCTTTTTGTGTTTGTTATGGCATGAGCAACTACTTCTCTTCACCACTATCTTGGTCTTATTTTGGTCTTCTCTGACCCTTTTAACTTCTGAGAAAGACATAGTATTTCCCTTGTCTCCTCCAACAGAGGCCCCACCTGCTTTTGCTTCTCCTACTTATCCAGAAGGTCTTGACTGAACTTAATGTATCTCACTCACCAGCTCTGGGACACGATCATTTTATCACCCTTGCACCTCTCTGACCCCAACGTATCCAGAAACAGAACTAACACTGTCTAGAAAGGGCTTCCACTTCTAGTGCAGATTAAGTCCTTGCCCTGGACAAGGCTTAAGGTGCCTCACACCAGGAGAAGAGCCCTTCCACTGTGAATCCAATGCAGCTGGAGCACCACAGTTCTACCCTTATTTTAACTCATAGTTTGTAAACTTGAGATATTTACTAGGTCATATTTCTCTCAGGCATTTTGTAGCAGCAAACAAAGAAGCCTTTTATAGTTGTATTTAACACCTGCATTAGTTTTGAAATATAGTGCTTTTGCGATTAGCAGACTACACTTAATGGTCAATACATTTGAAAGTGAAAAATTCTAGGTCTAGAAGTTAATTCATAGACGTAACACGACTTCACACAGAGCTGAGTACACTGCTGAAATTGTTACGAAAGTCAAACAAACTAACTTTGCTCTACATACCATTTTGTCTGCTTACCTGACTTTTGTCCACATGGACAGAGGTTCTTGACTTTTAGTATCCGATTACAGCCTACACTGGGTTTGAGACTTCATATTAACATCTATCACCTTGACTGGCTGAAAGTTTCCTATGTGATGACGAGCTAACTCTAGGAAAGACTGGGTTTTTCCACTCCGTTTCCCAATGCAGACAGACCGCAGTATGAATAACCTATGTCATCCAATTCTAACAGTACACAGCACAGTATATTCTATTTTCTCCGTTATTTAAAACTTCTGTTGCTGTGTACTGTCTTCTGCTTACAGGAGTGCAACAGCATCAAAAGGAGGAGCTTGCACCTGTAAAAGCAGAGTGATGCTACTACAGAGATGCGGCTTAGCCCTCCTTTCAGTTCCACTGTACACGTCAAAGCAAGCACACAAGATGCCAAAGGACCCAAAGCTTGGCCCTGTTTTCACAGATGTATTAATCACGATAAAATGAGATTCATCTGAGCACATTTTAAAATTTCAGGCCCTGTACGCCCATCAAAACAAACCTGGAAGGCTTCTCAGAGTGCTACGTAACATTTTAAAATTACATCACAATGTGTTTTGTCCATAAAAAATTTTCAGGGATTCATTGCTAAGTTATGTAATTCCCTTAGCTATACAGCCTAATTATTTTTCCTTTGTAAATGAATACTAGTTCTGCCAAACTCTCTTGGAAAAAAACATAGGAAGTTTCATAGATATTGGCAAAGAAAAACTAGAATTTTTTTTTCACCCGGATTCTTCTGCCACTATGTATCTTGCCATTAGGACAGCTCTGAAGGAGACAACAAAAGGGACTGGGAGGAGAAAAGCAAAATAAGTATTGAAACAATTACAGCCTAGAAGAAATATGTTTATTCTTTTTTTTATCGGGAGAGCTATTTGAATTGTAATGAGCTTTTTGTATAGTTATTTTTACGAAGGGTAGCATGCCTCTTTCTTCTCAATGCTTTAAGAGGCTGACAGTGAAACTGAGGATTATCTTAAACTTTTACTAAGCTACTAAGCATTGGAGACATTTAATATCTTTCACGAGTTGTTTGGTGTCTTTCTGGGTTAAGCCCTATACAGGAATTAGCCATTATATAAGTGTCAAACTGCAGCACAACATACAACGCCTGCGTCTCGCCTGCCAACTAGTTCTGGCTTTCAAAGGTCATGCTAGTTTTTGCATGAGTTAGCTTTTTCTCGTAGAAGTCCACGGCATTTTTAAGGTAAGATACGAAAAGAATAGCAAAACATAGAACCTTATTTAGCTCCACACACATCATGAAAGAAAACTAATAATAAAATACCAGTTGGACCAAGTTTACCATCATAAGAAGCGTGTGCTGATAGCACAAAGTTTTGTTCTGTGCGTAAGTATATATTATACCTTTTGTACCTGGCAGTATAACGACTAGGGTCATAAAAGCAACTGTCATAATAGTCTGCAATGGCTCATACACAATTCGGAAAGCTATCATAGAATCACAGAATAGTTTGTGTTGGGAAGGACCTTTCAAGGTCATCTAGTCCAACGGCCCTGCAGTGGGCAGGGACATCCTCAACTAAAGCAGGTTGCTCGGAGCCCTGTCCAACCTGATTCTGAATGTTTACGCTGCCTTTATGTAAATACAAAGCAGGCACAGAAAATCAGAGCCAACTTCAGCAGGGTCATTATATCTAGATGCCTGCCACCTCAGAGATACTGATATGTCATCAATGAAGCACAGCACAAGAAGTCATCATTCTTGGCATCCTATCTTCGTTTCAGTGAAGAAACAGATCGTGATTCATTGTCTTTATGTTTTTGTTCCATTATCTCCTTTGTTCTGCATTTACCAGAAACCCAGAAGCTGACATAGCAATGTACATTAAAATGGTAAGAAAATAACAACTCTTTCCATAAAATACTTCCAACATTCTTGCCACCTTTCACTGATTCTTTGGTTTTGTTTACCTGGGTTTTTGGTTGTTTCAGTTCGGAAATTTTTGGGTTGGTTTGTTTGTTTATTGTTGTTTTTTTTTTTAGAGGTGAAGGAAGGACAGTAACTTTGGCCAGAACTAATATAATATATTAGCTTTAAGCGTTCAGAAACTTTTTTTTTTTTAAATCAAGCAGCAATCTTCCCTCCAATATTTAAATCAAAAAGCTCAGCACTTCCAAATCCATAAATCAAAGAAGAGGTTGCTAACAAAATGTAGAATGAAGGAATTTCTGTCACCAGTTCAGTTTTTAGTTCAACTTGCTGGGTGCCAAAACTCATCACAAGACAGTCTGTGTTCAGTGAAGGGCAGAATGAGCTAATGTTTCTCCCTCTTACCTCCAATGCTACTGAAATGATTATGTAGTACCCATCCTATTCAAATTGAGATGAGGTCTTGATAATCAAAAGCATTCTCGTAACTGAGGCAAACAGCCTGGACAAAGGATTGATCTTGCACATAGGCTCTCTTAGCCTAAAACATTATTAAAGAAGCTTGCAGTGAAACTGCAAGGTCCTCTCTGCTTCTCCTGGCGCTGTCTTCCCGCGATTAACTATTGCTATCCTTTAGCACAAGGTTGTGGTGGTACCCAAGCATCTCATCCAGCAGCTCAACCATTTACAGGCATTCAAAATGTAGGTCAACTTCTCTGATATTCAAGAACCATAACTTATGCAATAGTTCTTTTTATTTTGTCATTGTCTGCTCTTATTATTGCAGCAAATGAAATATTTAGCACACAATTTATGCAAACTGGTACTGAAAAATTAATTACACAAGGCTAAAATGTTTTCTTTCAGGCTACCTCAATGTACAGTAGAGAGAAATGAAAAGGGAGAGCAAATAAAACACAGTGCCATCCACAAAGCGCAAACAAAACACAGGATTACTAGAAACATTGGAAGAGTTATAACTTTGCATAGTCTACGTAGCTACAGGTTTGCTAAAGTCTTCATTTCACCGGAACCGGTTGGTTGTTTCTAAAGTAAATTTTTATTCACATTTTTCATTGTTTATCTCAAAAGGTACCTATCAATGCAGAGTGATATACGTGACAAGGGCACTGAAGCAGTTCTGAATTCTGCGTTGCATTATTTGCTGTCTTTAGCAATACCAGTTTCAAGGCGGGGAGAAAAAACCAGCCACCAAACCAAACTATATCAAGCTCAACAGGAGTACACTTTGTGGTAAACTTACTTACTTTCACTCATTTTCCAAGTAAATGAGAGGCCTGGAAGACCCAGAAATACAAAACTTACATCTGCTTAGCACCCCGGTTCCAAAGTTTTTTTTTTTCACTCGGCAATTAGTATTTTGTTAACACATCCTTTGTGTTAAGCTCTCAGTTCCTTCCTCTGCATTTTCGACTATGCTTGGAGCAGAGCAGGAAAGGAGTATCTGCAGTCACACCTGACATTGCTGTATTTTCAGAAAATCACTGTTTAGCGGTATTATAGCAGGATTGATAGTGGCCATCAGCTTATCTGGTCATATAATCCTTAACAACTGGAAATATCCAAGTATTTGTAATAGTTTCTTGTTGTTTCAGATTTCAAAATGGAATAATGAATTGTTTAGCAAATTATTTTCAATTTATCAGTGAAATTGATTTAGGAGTATTGAATCTAGAAAATCTGCATTACTAAATGTGTAGTAAGTGATCTGAATTATGTAAAATGTGAACTGAATGAAGTAAAACTTGAAAATATCTGGCTGTTTCCAGCTGCTGATAGTAAAATTCAGAGGGAGAAACACCACTCTGCCAATAAATTACGTGAAATCAGAATGGTTGTTTCCTTCAATATTATTACTGAGCTCAACCTATGGTATGAAGTAACAAAATACACTCTGAATGTGTCACTATTTGATCTTGAAGGTTGTGTAACAGATAATTTTAATTCTTCTCCCTGATTTGACAAAAGTATTCCAAAATTGCAAGAGGTTTTTCAATTCGCCAGCCTCAAATTAATGGAAATGTTGAAGATGTCCCCATAAGGTGGGGTTCCCTCTATGCTACAGTTGAAAACAGCTCTTCACAGTGATTATGTCCATTACAAATTATAATTTTGAGGAAATGCAAGTACAGTCACAGCGATGGAAAATAACTTACATTTCTTCCATAATCTGAGCTTGATTTATACTTAGTCTTCGAATTAAACCTTATATGCATAAAAACTTGTAAACATAATAACCATCAAACAATAACTTGTATGAAAGAATGAAGAATTAGTTGGTCAGCTATGTAACTTCTACCAAAGAGAAGAAAAAATAAGCAGATAATACGGAAGAAGTTATTCTTCATTGTTATACATTAGCTTTCAAACACCTGACATCAGTTATTAATTTCAGCCAACACAACTATCGTGATTCTGCCACTCTTAAAATAAAAAGGGTCATTCCTCAGGAAACTGTAATCTTTAACGAAGATTTTAAACTTGACAAAAAGCTAAACAGCATGAGAATTACTGTAAAAGAAATATGAATACCAGGAAGGTCGATGAGTGTCCAAAATTCACATTGCAAAATAACTTAACGCTCTTCCTCCTAATTCTGGTCTCTCAGTTCCTCAAAGTTTGTGCGATTAATTACAACCACTCTGCCCTAAATATTTCCACAGAGTTGTTGAATAATGATTCTTGGATAATTTACAAGATCTTGTTATTACATTTATTAAGACTGAGCTGTGATCTACAATTATTCTCCATTGTTCATTTAAAAGAATTAATTATACTGATTTGAAAAAAACAGAGAAGATGTAGTCGCATATTAAAATTTCTAAGTACGCTTTAAAAAACAATAAACATTTATGACAAATAAACTGCGCATTTTAGAACAGGAAATTATATTTAAGACAAAAATAAAACTATTTACTGAGGAAAAGAAGGATTCTCTAAAGCATCCCTTAGAATAAAGCACTGTCCTGTACTTACACACCTTAGCCCTGTTTAGGACCCTAGCATGTCATGGTCATCATCAGGACCAAAAATTAAGTTCCTTTGGGAAAAATTAATTTCTTTGGGAAAGCGTCAACTTAATCAATATTCAAAATATTTACCTCTTTTCATGGTTAATGGCTTACTGCAGGAAGAGTATTTCATTTTCTGTGAAATGTGAGTCTTCTACACTTCTGCTTCCAGGCATCTTCTAACGGCTGCAGTGCTCATCTGGAGAGGTGTTATGCCATGAACTGTCCTCCTTCTCACTTTAACCATAATAGTGTTTAACACAAACTTTTCAACCTTAACCTAACGAACCCATGAAGCTTACTTTAATTGTAACAAACTACAGGAGCTCTTAAGAAGTAACTATTTCAAAAGAAGTGAAATTTAGTTTTAAGAATTAGGATCTAAAGAACTTTTAGGAAGAAAATCAAACTCTTGTTGTCTAAACACTGTGTTGTTCTAAGACCGGATTGGCAACACAGACCCTTTATTTTTGCTTCATATATTGCCACCGGCTCCACCAGACACACCTTATACTAACAAAGTAGCTGAAATGAAGAAATAGATTCTCAAGTCTCTATTCTACAGAAATACTGTGAAGTTTCACTGAATGATACTTATAAAGCATTTCTTTCTCATACCAGTTTCCCAGTATCTTATCTCATAAAATTTTGCTCAATATTTACTTTCATGACTGTTCTCAGACAAGTTTTAGTGCCATTTATAGGTATCTTTAAGTGGAAATCTTAAAATGCTTGCATTTCAAATACTATTAGCAAAGAGACACACACGGGTGGTTTTTTTTCAGTGTCAAAGATAAGTTCATAAGGATATTTTATAGTTCATGGTTTTTTAATATTCTGCAGTGCAGCAATTACAGTTCTGTAGTCTGTAATTATATCTACAGCCATTTTGAGGAGCTGGAATTCATTTTGGAGACATTGACGAGACAACATACATATGTCAAACATCCTAAGTAAATACTGACGTATGGAAAAGGCGGCTTTTCCATATGGGTGGAACATCCTATAATGGAAGTGGTCATTTTTTTGGGGGGTGGGTGTGTGGGGGTGTGTGTGTGTGTGTGTGTGTCAAACTTTTCCCATTTGTTTCTCTTTCAGGTGTTCTCATTCACTAGTGTCTGCTTTGCAGTAGATATTCTGACGGATGTCCTTGGTAAACTCTAATTATCTAGGAGTTAGTCCTCCAGGAACAAAACTCTTTCTGTGAAATGTCATTTATCCGTCTATTTTTAGGATACTGCTGCTTAAGAAGCTTTTTTTGTTGGTTTTGGTTTTAAAGAGGGGTGTTTAAAAAAAAAACAAACAACCAACCAAACCACTTCAAAGGCAGTATTTTAAAATATCAAAGCACCAGAAAGGACTATACAGACAATTAAGAAAACAAATACAATATATTTATCATTTCTAGTCAAAAAGAATTACAGTCTTTATGGAAGAGTCTTATTTGCATCTTTACCTGTCCTAGTCCCGAATATTGACTGTTGCTTTGTATGACATTTATAGGATGGGGGAGATGTGTAGCATTTAGCTACATGGCTGCATTTATCATCTTATTGCACTTTTTTTCTTTTCTACAAAACCTAGATACATTAAACTTGATATTATTAGAAAAAATATTTGCATATATACATTAAAAACCAGCAAAGATTTGTAAGAAATATTTTCAGACAATTGAAAATAAGAAAACTGTGCCAAATCAACATATAGCATTCATTAGATAAAAAAAGTATGATACATTTATTCAATTGTCCACAAACATCGGATCAGAACTGTGATGCACTAAATTAAAAAAGTAAAACCAGTATAGATCTTCAGCTGAAGATATCACTTTGCTACATGCATCAGAACACAGAAAATAACTGGCAGAAAGTGCTGAAGGGGAGAATATTTTTTTACAGAGAGATTAATCTTTTGGTTTTGTATCCTGGTAATAGAATCTTTATGTACTGCATTATCACTTTGTTTATTAGTAGCAGATGTCCATCTAGCGTCACATTAGACCTAAAATTTATTGCAAATTGTACCTATCAGATTTTATTTTTTAAAATGAAAGGCTACAAAAGGTTAATTTTCTAAAGCTGGATTTGTACATTAACATTTATTGAAACTACCATTGGGAAAAAAAGGAAAAGTTCTTATCAACACAGCCTTCCTCTGTCATCACTAACTCAAGGAGGGCGTTTAGATTAATCTGAGCAAAACAGAACTTTTCGAATATATATTGATTTTCTTCCTTTTTAATGCTCCCATAAATCATAATCATCATGTGCCATGCCTATGTGCCCTTGATTCTGCTAGCTATAATCTCATCTTATAACTCAAGCTCTCCAGAAAAGAACATTTTTCTTCTTTTTTTTTTTTTTTCTTCTTATTTATGCATTTTCCCTCCAGCTCTTACCCCCACTCTCCCAAGAATATAGCTGATTGGAGTCAGGATGATAGCATCTCAAGGTCATCTCAGTGGATTGATAAATAGTAGGATTTGTGTGAACTCTAGGGTGCCTTCACATGTATTCAGTAGGGCTTTTACAGAAGGTGGTTAGAAATACTTTTCAAAAAGCTCTTGTATTTTTTTTTTCTAACATACTAAAGTCTTTGCACCCTTTACACTGAACAAACCAATTAACCATCTGCACCTCAGGTTGCTGGACATTCTTTCTTCTGGCCTATACTTGAAACTGCCTGTTTCAACTACACAGCTCTAGAAGTATTTGAAAGATTTAAACTTTGTGGTTTGTTTTTTTTTCTTTTAATGACATCATACTGTTCAGCGATGATGCAATTATCAACTCTGCTTTGGCAACACAGCGACCTTCCGCATGCTAACGCGTCTTTCATTCCATACACAGCAAAACAAAATGACAGTGCTCTCTCATTAAGAGAAAAATCAGACTCTCAGTAAAGTGAAGGCTAGACTCAGTATTTAGCAGCCTTACCGTAGAGAATTTTTATACATTATATTTAGGAGTAGAAAATAGGGGAAAGCAGGATATGGTTAAGCAAGAGGAGGTTAAGAGAGTAACGTCATGAATCAGTACTTATCTCATTACTTGACTCACTTTCAGAAAGAAATAATCAATGACAATCCTCCTCCTCCTTTCCCATACGTGACCAACTCCTTCCCAAAAGCCAGCGCCATCGCAGACATCCCCGTCCTCACCAGCCAGCAGCACCAGAGGCATCATTTGCAGTAGTCTGAATTACGGTTTACCCTGACCGCAGGTACGCTGGGCAAAGAGCTTTGCCCTTGGATCCTGCACCTCAGTTTATTCCTTAGCGTCCTTTACAGTGCTTGAGGAATCCGCCAAACCAAAGGCTTATCGCTGAAACTCATCTCGATTCAGTAATAGTAGTTTGACATCTTTCTTCTCACCAACTTTGAATTCTTTAATGGAAATATCATGACATTATCCAAAAGCTTTCACTAGCTGAGCTGAATTAAGTAGACAGAAGCCAAAGACAGCAACCCCACAGGAATCTGAACAGAGAAAAAGCTTCTAATTTATGCAGAGATTAAAGCATGACTTGCTGGCAAGTCAAATTGACCAAAACAATTAGGATTTGATTTTATTCTATTCTGCAGAGGTGCCATTACCTTTTCATCAGACTACTGTGATGTTCAGTAGAGTATTGCTTTTTATTTTTCCCTCAGCATAACAATTGTTGCATTATGAGTTGCTTAAATATTCATTCAGGCTCGAGAACTAGGAAAAGTCCCCAGACCAAAAATAAAACCTGATGAAGCTCCTTTCGCTCCTTTCAGTTTTACGGTGGTGTAATCAAAGATGTGGAAGAAAAAAAAAAAAAATCAACCACCTGACTGCTGAAGTAGGGCAGAGCCACAGCGTGAGCCTACAAAGACCCACAGGGTGAAAACAATAGAAACAGGGACATAATGAAAAATAATTCTCTCTAACTTGTTCTCTCTGTTGATTCATTTTCTAAGAAAATTGAAACCGTTAGGTGAACATAATTTTTTTTTTTACTAATCATAGATTAGGAAACTAAGTGGCGCATTTTCTACTGTCTTATGTTTCAAAGATTATCTTCACCTTAAAAAACATACTTTTTTTTTGAAGATTAGAGGCACATTTCATTTAATATTACAGGCAAGAGACTCCGTTGCCTAATGTCTTTTGAAGCCGCCTGCTTCAGCTAAGCCTAATACGCTACCGCCCAGATTCAATAGCATTTTCGAGACGCTCTGCACTGATAAAAAAAACCCAAACCACCCCAAAATCTGCACAAGATATACTGAAAAGAGAGTGAGAATGTTATGGGTAAAAATAAACAAACAAATTAATGTTCTGATAATAAAAAGCGAGGCCACACATTCAGAAATGTTTCATTCTTGGCATACATAAGCAAACTCTAACACTAAACTGCGTTAAGGATCCAACCAGTTTTGGTGCATGTTGAGTTCTGTCAGCCAACTTCCTTCCGTGACGTATTTTGATTTACGTAAAATATATGTGCACATATAAAAAACACGAGGAGTTAACAGACAGAATTCAAACCAGTCATATATGTCGTCCTCCTTCCCAGTTTTATCTCTTCACAACTACTGACAAGATCAAAAATGCAGACAGGTGGGCAGCTCCGCAACATGACTAAGCACTTTACAGCACAGGAAAGGGGAAATAATTTGTCCTGGAGGGAAAAAAAAAATAAAAAAAAAAATCTCTATTGCTTTTTCCCCCTATGTTTTTTAAGTTGTTTTTTTTTTTTTCCATTTCTTTTTTACACACCCCTCCTGAGGAGAAAGGGGAAAAGGAAGGAAAGCCAGAGGCATAATATTGGCTGGTAAGAAGAGAAAAGCATTTAAGTAGGATTAGTCTCAAGGTTGAAAGGAAGGGAAAATTTTCTCTTTTGCTCACATTCCCTCCCTTCTCTTTTTCCCTGCTTTTTCCTTTGCTCCTTTTGCTTCCCTCTCCTGCACACAGACCACACAGTCTAGTTCCAGTATATGCTGGAACACTGGCAGGGTGGGTGGCTCTTCTTCCATACTCTCACTTCTCATTTTGACCTCCTTTATCCCAGGGACAGAGAAGCAGGATAGTACCCAGTCGGAGGACCAGTCTGATCTCAGTGAGAAGGCACTCATTTAAACCGGGCTAGCTAAAAACCCGACCAAAACTGGTAGATAAACACATTTGTATAAATCTTCCCATTGCCATTTAAAACAGGGCTTGAGTAAACTACCTCACATGCATCCATGAAACAAAAGAGATGAAGCCATTGCTTTGCTTTAAACATTCGGAGGTTTGGTTGGTCGTGTATTTCACTTCTTTAGCAGTTAGCAAAGTCACAAACTAGAGGAAGGTAAAATAGATAGGTCCATCAAAACTGAGTATATAAACAAGGTGGGAGTACCTACACTATAATTTACACAGTATTCAAGACATTAAAATGCTGACAATTCATCCAAATGACAAGGACTGTAACAAGATGTGAAAATGGCAAAACATCAATCAACTCTCATGCAACTGGATGAAGCAAAGCCATTAATTTAATCTCACTTGGCCATTTTTCTCCTCTCTGAAAGGAAAAGATACGTCTACACAATGGCTCTGCAGAACACAACAACTGGAAGAGAAAGGGAATTAACCAAAATAAGCCTCTCAGGGAATCTTTGAAAAACATAACGTTATAATATTGGATTCCTTAATTTTTTCCCATTAAGTAGATCACGTCGCACTTCAAATATTAAGAGCTTATATTTTAATTGAGATTAAAAAAACAAATCTACTGTATTTGACAAGGATGACTAGATAGCAGTATTCCTTTTTTAGACCAAGAATCAGACCCAGCCTTATTGATCTGACAAAGTATTTACACAGACATCATGTCAAGGCTAGAAATAGAATCCATGCCTTATTTCGCAATATGAGGTAATACACACAGCACTAGTGACATTTTTCATCTAACATCTCCACCAGGATATTACATTTCTTAAAAAATATCTATATTAAAAGATGACTAAGTTTGAAAATCAAATATTGACAATTCAGGAGATGGAACTGATGTTGCCAGTGCTTGATCCTCTTCTGTGTATGTTTTATGCTGTATTTTATAATTTTAAATGAACAATGGTGTGCTATTTTTGGCCCTCAATCATGTCTGTATGAGACAAAAAAAAATAATAAATACCTACTCACGAGATGGACCAAGTGTTTTGTTTTTTTTATAAAAAAGGTCTGTGGTATCATGAAAGAAAATATACATAAAATACCTTTAAAATTGTTGCTGGAGGTCACTCAAAAGCCAACATCACCACCCTCAGACATGCAGAGAGAAGCTGTGCAGGCTGCTAGGAATCTGTGCTATCAGGACTGCAGGAAAGTGTCTGAAAGTCTCAAATATTAAACAGTTTCTGCATGCGGCTTGAAGTGTTAAAATTCAGAGTGCACCGAATTTCAATTCTGTCATTTCCTAACTTGGGAGAATTTGATTTCCCAATCTCACTTTTTAAAGCATATTTGCTACTGCCATAACTTTAAAAAATGTTTAAAAAGCATTTAGACACCATGTCATGTTCAATAAACTCATTTACAAAAGCCTGCAGAAGGTTAAATGAGCTGGAGACATGAGTTTGTTCAGTGTGCTTCCATAAATTAGCAAAAACCATATCTAGGATTTCAAATCCCTACGGAATCTGATCCAAAATAGAATATCAAAGAGATGGTCTCTTTCAGAAGGCCAGCTATCTTTCCTTACTGGCAATGGATGTTGTAGCCTCGATCTTTTGTATACACGTGTCCATCCCAGCTCCTCTCTGAGTGAAACCTTCATTATTCCTACAGATTGGCATT
Source organism: Baryphthengus martii (assembly GCA_013396935.1). Lineage (NCBI taxonomy): Eukaryota > Metazoa > Chordata > Aves > Coraciiformes > Momotidae > Baryphthengus > Baryphthengus martii. The sequence goes on from VWZK01012360.1 coordinate 596,887, forward strand.
TGTCGTGCTGGGAAAATCTCTGACCCCTGGCACACCTTCCCTCCCTCCCAGCTGCCTGGGAGGTGCTGATGGAAGCTTCTCAGTGACCATCTCAGAGTGCATGGCACCTGACAACCCCTCCTGGTGATGATAATTCTTTCTACATCAGGTGCATATGCAAGTGCCGCTCAGAAACAGTGGTAGCTCTGCTTGTGGAGCACCAAGGGCACGTCTAAGACAGGATAATCATATCCTCCTGGCCCCCTCATTCCACACGCTGCCCTCATCCGTTTATCCATCATTTTCATACTTTTATTTCTTGTAGGTTGGACCAACGGCAAAAATTCCTGAAGGGCTCTGAACTATGCAGTGAGCCAGCGGCCACTAAAATTACCCAGCCTCCACGGCATGACATTAGCGTACATAACAAAGATCTTAAAATAACATTTAGATGGGCTCTTTGAGAGTTCATAATTGAATGCAGCTCTAGATCTGTCCCGCTGAAATTCTTACACTTTTTTGATGGAGAGGTATTTTCAGAGCATTTCCAGAATCTTGGCTCAAAACAATTATTGTGAAAACGCTGCAGAGCAGGACTGAGAAACAGTCATAGCTTGACACTCTGTTTTAGTATCTATATTGTTTACCTATCACTAGCATTGACTAAGCCTGAGAAGCCCAAGAAAGTAATGTACAGATATACCTCATGGCTTCAGGTGGCTGGTGTTGGACTATTATTTTCCCCATTTGTATAGTTCTAAAACTTGAAAGAAGAGGATTTATAGGCAAATTTTATAGTAGAAATAAAATCTGAAGGTAGTTCAGACTCCTTCATTCTACCAAAAATGTTTCATGGGTAGGCAGGGTTGTTTTTTTTTTTTCCAAACTAGAAACAATTTGCACTCATGATGAGAGTTTCTCCTCAGTTTTACAGGATGAGGTAAAAATACTGGGTTCTTTGTCTGTTATCATTGCCTTTCCATGGCTAAAATTTTCATACACTCTTGCAAAAGCGATGATGAAAGTAACATCTCTCCAGCCAGCTTCTCCTGAAGACTTCCCGCCACCGCTAAGAAAACGGTGCATCTTACAAGCTGCAGTTTGTCCAGGCAGCATAAGGAAGATGAAGTAGAAGGAGTTTCAAAATGATGAGAAAAGGCAAAAAAAATGTTCACATTGCTGCGGAAACATGAACTCAATAGCACGGTGCTAAGAGGGCTTTCATGGGACTGTGTTTGTGTACCAAGATAAACCTGTCTCTAAGGGAAAATAGAACAGTCTAGGCAGTAGCAAGTCGAGTTTGATTGATGAGTGTTCACACAATAGCTTACATCTTTTCACGTAAGGAGAGGAACCATACACTTTCAGCATAAATAGGCAGAATGAAAGAGTTTAGTGTGTGTACCGGTGTCTCTTGGCTGTTGCCAGGAGCTGCATCTCCGGTAACAAAGTGATGGCTGAACTCGGCATATAGTGAGAGTCCACAGAAAGCCTAAAGGAGAGGTTATAAAACACAACGGGTGCTACGGTTCTGCCATTTCCTTGACCACTGCTAATGAGGACTTTAATTCTTCTAAACTATCAGTTATGAAGTTCTTTGGGTACTGGGAAGAAAAAGGTAAAAAAAAAAAAAAA